>MU868334.1:392867-450487 GCA_036418205.1 Ostertagia ostertagi | reverse complement strand
AACGAACAAACCACTTTAGTCTTTCAATGACAATATTTAATTGACATTAGATTGTAGCGATGGCCTAGAGCGTCCTGGATCGTCTCAAGGATCGCGACTTCTTACTTGTAGAATCGACTGACTGCCAAGTGGGAAGCATTCTTAGAGGATTGGCGAAAAGGCTTAGAACAATCATAAACATGTTTCGTTAATATTTGTGTGTTCCTGCCTGAATAATTTGTGAAAAATCCGCAAATATTATGCGATCAACCGATAATGATCCAGCGTTAGCGTGGTAGACGATTATGTCGTTCCAATTCATGGTTATGGCATTTTCAACTAGAGTTCTAATTGATCACACTAAAAAATTCATGTTGAAAATCCGATGTACTCGCTTAAATCTATTGCTCGGGTATGACCGAACAATAGTTTCGGCTTTTTGTGTGCATGTGTGGAAGCTTTGGGAGGTGAGCGTTACTTAGTGGAATTTTAGTAGAAGGAAAGTTTCGTCGTCGACGGTTTTCAAGTTCATTGTTCAATGTGTTATTCTAGTTCTGATTGAGTTTGGGCAGACTCCTACACTGTGTAAAATTTAAGCAGAAACTCTGCATAGATAGCTTGGAATATTTCTGTAGGGAGAGAGCTTCGAAGACAGCGACGGTGGTCGTTAGATAACGTATGTTGGTAAAAATTAGCTGAAAGATCTGATACAACCAAGTGCGCCCACAACTTTAAAGGCCGCTACTGAATCAGGAGTGAACTATTTTTGTTTCAAGTTGCATGAAGTTGATTGAGAAGTCCGGAAAATTCGAGGGCACCCTCACAAATCGCGGTTACGAAAAGCCGTCGGTCCTTTTCCCAGCTCCTTCCATCAAATGGAAACCATCTGTTTCACGTTTGGATTGTGACATGCAACGAAGAACAAAATTCTTCCAACAACCTATAACCTTCGCGTGAGAACTTCGACAGCGACTAGGGTAAACAAAACCTCAAAAGGTTGAAGTTGGATCGCCCGAGGAAAAGGTTGCCCTGCCTATTACGTGGTCTGCAGCAGGAACAGCTCTTGAAATGGTGGTGAATATCAGTCGAGAAAATCCTCAACGAAATGGGGGTCGTATTTATTAGGGTGGGCCATGGACAGCCATGCTCGTACCGGGTTAATAATGAGCGCATCGTGGCATCATGGTGCAGATAGGAGGGAGGGGGTGTAGCGCAGCAGAAAACGAGGATGTGAAAATCATGATATAAAATATTCCTTGCAAGTTCACTCGCTCCATTCCTCTACCTTTATGAGAAGGGCGCATTCGAAAATAGTAGGAATAATAAAAGCGATTCTCCACAAAGGATAGGGCCACATCGTGCCACAAGTGCCTG
This sequence comes from Ostertagia ostertagi, assembly GCA_036418205.1. NCBI lineage: Eukaryota > Metazoa > Nematoda > Chromadorea > Rhabditida > Trichostrongylidae > Ostertagia > Ostertagia ostertagi. The sequence goes on along the minus strand of MU868334.1, from coordinate 449,134 downwards.
TAGCGCAAACTTCTCTATCTACCGTCCCGCTCCCTCCGCCCTTATTACCTCGTTGAGGAGCGATACTGGTAGGGACACTAACGCAGAGAGCGACAATAGTGAAGAAAAGTCCTAATGGCTTCTAGATGGAGTTGCTCCTGTAGCAAGGATTACGAAAATGTGTTACTATTAGAATACACTTTCTGTCAAAAGGTCATCATATAAAATACTTTCAACCTCCGACTCCTCGCCAGTTACACCGAGTTGGAGGTCGATGCACTGGCCGTATACGGCAGGACGTGAAATCGAATCGGCGGCGACTACCCCTTCATCTATTACTTGCGATAGAAGAATGTACTTCTAGAAACATCCCGAGAGTTGCCAGCACACTGACCTGCCAATGCTGCTGACCCTCAAGGACGCCGACTTATTGTCAGAACAATGCTTCCTCGACTGTGCACGGACCGCAAATATCTCTACCAAGGATCTCGCTGAACAAAACGAGGGACTGTGGACAAGCGCCAACCCTTCAAGCTTGTCATTCAAAGCTGCCTTTCCCTTTTCCAACTTCTCCCAAAACTTCACAAGAGATCACTTGCCTCTTCTAAGTGGCAAAACACCATATGAAAATTTCTAGCCGTCCGACGCAGAGGTTTCAGAGACCACTATCCCTCTAAGTGGATGGGCTTTATGAGCATTTCACACACTGGTTCGGTAACAACGAAAACCAGCCTCTATCCCTAATTCCTCACACGAACTTAAACGGTATGAAGTAAGGGAAATGGTGCCCTTTTATGCGTTGGAGCGGGGATTTCGCGCAAATCTAACCAGGAACTTCCGCACCGCACACCTGCCGTCGTTCTCGCTAACTTCGACCTCTTCACAGTCTTGTGGAGGTGGGGAATCGCGTTATCAAGCACACCAGACATATTAGCGCGGAGTCCTTGCTGCCGCTAACCACGGCCTCGACACGACTGCTCACCCTGCTCCGAGCCAGGCAAGGTTCTTATTATAGCGCGAAAACTCATTCTTAGGCAGATGACAAAATGCCTTCGAAACCGTAGCACGGCGCTTCTTAACAAGGAGCGCCATAAATGGACGACGCCTTCTCCGTATGTACGATTAGGCCATCAATCTGCAGCACCTCAAAGCTTCCTCTAAAGGAACAACTTCCCGATCTGCAACTCATTTAAGAGCCGAAAACGCTCCTGTTTCTTGTCGAGATATACACATTTGACGGGCGGACTGAGCCCTTCGAAAGCGCGCGCTCACATCCACATATCTGGGGAAAGAATAATGAATGCAAGATCTGAGCCAACGAGGGGATGTTCGCAATTCTCACAAGCCGGAGCCGTCATTGCTATGCAATAAAGGCGAAGTTGTCTTGAACTCCGCGTCTAGAAGAGTAGAGAAAGCACGCTTCGTGTAAGTTCATATCAAACATGAACAACAATCGTGCGATGAATAATGGACGTCTTGCAAGCAATCAAAGTGTGTAAATATTTTTTTGTAAAACCCTGTAGAAACGCATGTGAAGCTTAGTGTAGAATGGAGAGACCTGCTGCTACTTTATGAGAATCCTCTTTACAATCCGATTAAGGATTTCAGGGAAAATGCCAAGAATTTGCCCTGAGATTTCACCGAACTGTGCTTTTGCTTTTTGCAAATGCCATAATCAGATTGGGGGTACTTCGAAGTAGAAGTTTGAACGGAGATGGAATGAATCATTCATTTATTTAACAGAGATATCTAAAAAGCAAAAACTGGTTGAGCTGAATGGTGTTGAGGGGAAGGCGCTTTCAGCCTTGGGATGGCAATGAAGCGGTTGATGAAAATGTTGACTATCACAGATAGCTTTTACACAAATACACTTTTTACCAGTAGTAATGCAGGTTGTGCACTGACAATGGAAGGGGCCATGTCGAAGTGTCCATTTGTAACGAGACACACACTCTCAGATGTATTTTGGACGATTATCCTTGTTCTGCCTAAATCTGTGGAGCGATTCTCATAACGCAGCTATGAAGCGAGATAGTGCAGTGGCAGCGGCTCGGGCCGACGAGCGAGAGGTAAAGATGATTGACACGTGGGGAGTTCTCACTTTTGCTTTTCTTGAGAATATTGTCAAAGAAACGCCAAATCATCAGTGATTACCTATATTACAAAGGAAAGAATTAGCGATAGCTTTGAGCGCTGGTCCGCCATTCGCTGAGGATGGCCCCTGGTACTCGCAGCGCACGCGTAAAGCACTTTCGTGCCAAACTTAGTCTCACAAATGTATAATAATTCGCCATTCCGCTACCCACGTCGCTGCCTGCATCCCTAGCTGCTGGTGTCTCTTGAAGGGTGCATTCGTTTGAAACAATCTCCGTACCTCTTTTCGTTCCGCAAATTGGGAAGGTGATTTCGAGATCTTTATTCGAAACACATCTGGTATATGGGTTCCTACAAATGGCACTTCGAACTGGTATCCTTCCCTTGTAAGATAGAAATAAAAGACGTGAATTCACTACCTGCCTTGTGCTTTCATGCAGTTGAACAAACGGAAACCTTAGCAACGTGTCCATATTTTCCATTTCCCTAGCTTCATATCTTAGTGGTTACAGAAAAATCTTCAGCAATAAAAAAAACAAATATCTATAAAAATATAAAGAAAATAGCTGAAATTTCCATGTCACACAATGACCTGCGCAAAAATTCGATAGACTTCGGTTTCTTGCTCTTAAACTAACCTCAGGAACCAGAAACCTTTAAGCTTTTTCGTAAACGAGTTGGAAGTGCTTGAGGGGACCACAGAAGACGGTAATTTGTTCCAGAAAGTAACAATTCTCCGTGTAAAGAAGGCTATATTCGGCTGAGTATGTTTTTTTTTCTCTCAGGAGTTTAAAGTTTTGACATGAAGTGATTCTGTTGTTGATTTTTGCAGAGGGCATCAAATTCATATACTAGGCCAGCAGTAACGTTTGCGAAAAAAATTGTAATCAGACAAGTCTCTTCTCATACCTGAGGAATTTTCGTTCAGTAGGATAAACTTCTTGTTATAAAGTAGGCCATTGCAGGACGAGCTTGAGCTTCATCTTGCTCGTCATTGCTGCAAGAACTATGAGAACTCTAGTCGGGCTTTTACTACTCACGTTCGCCCTATACTAGAGTTCTGTGCCATGATGCGGAGTCGTCCTACGCGTAGCACGTAGGAACTTGTGGGTGGCCAAGCTAAATTCACTGAGCAAATTTTTGCTCTTAAAAATACTTTTCATGTCTTTAAAGACAGACTAGGCCATATAAACGAACCATGAAAAACGAACCAAAACCAAAAACTTACAAACTGAAAACAACCACGAAAACTGAGTTGGAATGAAATGGTGCCCAGGTAGCGTAACTGGTAGCGCTCTGCTAATGCAAAAGGCTTTGTTCACAATCCAGCATTTTTGTGAGACATTCGCAAGGTGAACTGCGGCCAAAACAGCAGTTCGAAATCAAAAACAAGCCTTTGCACACTACTTCTCTTTGAAAAGGTTCAATCTGTATTTGTAAGGATTTGATTTGCTTGAATTGGATTGGTTGTATAGGAACTTCAGTAATCCCGAGTTTCAGTAGTACCTGCTGTTCATCAAATGTTTCAAAAGTATCGGTCTTGAGGGAGGAGCCTTGAAAGCCCTGCGCTCATGAATGGGGGCTTCTTGAAGAAGGATTAACGATGTTGTGATGAAGAGGGCCATATGCACCCATTTCCACCCACTCTCGAGCGATGTGCTCAAGAGCAAACATTAGAAAAAACAGATAAGACTGCAGCGCCCGACTTGGCCTCCACTGTGATTTGTGCCCTTTACTGTTTTGACAACAGTCGGTTGAGCTAATTTGTAACCATATCAGTCTCCAGCGATAAAGTGCAAATTCCGTCTCATGTCCAGTAAATCGATCCAAAAGTAAAAACCGCTTCGGCATGTGAAGACTCACCAAAATAAGGAATCAGATATTTATGAAGTGTAATTGTAATGATTCAACTATCATCAGTGCTCTAAGAACTCTTAAGAGAATATCTTCAATCTATTCCGCAGACACCAGAAAGGATAACATAGATACTATATTAGGCTTTTTAGAAAGTTCTGTCGTTTTTCGACCCCGAATTTCAAATGCATGTATCTCGGCTTAAACCAAACCTTTCCGGTTGAAATAAAAACCGGTTGAATGTGCTAGCCTTCCGCTAAAAAGAGACGTTTCAAAGGTAACCTTTGTTCAGAAAGCAGCTGGAGCCCTGGAGGCGGTGAACTGAGGGAAGGTCGTTTTAGCATCGGGTTGTGTTTTGAAGCATTTCACTTCAAGGGAACTATTGAGGCCCCCAAAAAAGTGATTGTTGATAGCCAAAGATATACTGAGTAGAATATCTGCAGCACCCCTTCTTAATCCTAGCTGGACCAACTCTGCACGGTTGGTGTGCGACATGTGTTATAAGGCAACTGCCAGAGATGTGTCCTTCCTTTATAATGAGAAGCTGAACCCGCATTTTGGGATCTTGGTAAGTTTCGAACAACATGTCAAGTGTTGTCTTCCATTGTGACAGCTCCCCTGATACTGGGAAACTTGGCCAGCCGCTGACCTAATGAAAGTTGCTAACCCTCCTAGCATAGTTTTAGGTTTTGAAAGGTTTGTAGAGATCGCGCCGTCGAGTTAGTCAGGAAAGCCTCGTGGGCTGTAGAAATAATAGCTTCTTCATTGTACATCGCAAATTAGTAGAAAAGCGAATCGTTTACATTACATAAAACAAGGTAGAATTTAAGGAACGCCCCCCCCCCCCTGAATCGGTGCTGTAGCGGCACGCCCTCACCAATTTTTTTTGGATTTCCCAGCTGCTTCTGTATAGCTTGGCTCCACAAACCATATACGTCCAGGTTGGGCAAAACCACCTTAATGTCCTACGCACGAATGGTTCATTCACAACTTTTGCTAGTTGGTGGCAACGTCCGTTATCCGACCACCACCCTTATCATAACCAACGCTCTCGCTTTCGTTACAATAACTTGTTGAACTACTACTTCTTAGCACATTTATCGCGAATCTGTGCCAAGTGAGTCGTTGATATCTCGAACTGTTCCCGCTTTTTTCAAGTCTACTCAAAGCTAGAAAAAGAAAACCATGCCAACCTGCTCATCGAATATACCACATTCAAAGCTCTAGAAACGTTGTAAGAAAATGTTTCAGGACAAAACTGAGCTAAACTTTGGATAGAGCAGAGAAAGCTCTTCAAGATAGTATCCATAAAGATGGCAATTTCTCTAGATTTGAAGTAAAATGAAGCAACCAAGTGTGGAGTGGCCGAAAACGACAGAACTTTCTGAAACACCTAATATAAACCATGCTCTAGGAAGATAGTATTATTTATAGCTGTGATGAGATCATTACAATTTACACGTTTTTTTTGAAGAGCAGGTTCGCTCTCCCCTTGACGATCCTAACCCATCTCTCACAAGTGGCCCCTTCAAAACTCCACAAACCCTTTGAACGTAATTAAACACTTTTTTACTATGTAAAATGTTCAACTTGCTCTCAAATTTGTTTCGAGTGATATGCTCTTATTGACTATTTAATTAAGTAGGATGTAGGATAGCGTAGGGCCGTTAGAAAAAGTTGGTTTATGAAAGCTAATTAAAAGTATGGGAGATAACGCGAGAAAGCACATACACAGTGTACAGAACAACTAATCACTCTAATGTACGCTCTATGCTAAATCACTGAAATCACATCCAGCCTACGAGTATTTAATGTACCCATCACAAAAAGGAATCTAGAGACAGATTCTTATCGAAATTTAAAAAAAAAACTTTCGAATCAATAATTGCTACTGCGTGGTTTTCTTGTGGTGGCACACTTTTTGTTGTCACGGTAGAACCGCTGTCTTTAAAGGCCCAAAAAAATTTACAGGCCCAATTTTCGATTTCATCACAAATACTTTATTAACCGATTGTAAGCTGTTACATCTGACACAGTACTCAGAAACACTTGCAATTCGCTAACCAAGAGAAAATTCTTTTTGGTCGCAGTTCCACCTTTAACTCTATTGTAAATCATGATCGAATAGGTCGGTCTGTCAATGACATGAGTGGCGTTCACCACTTGATGAACTGGGTGAAAGGCTGATGGGTTAAGCTACTCCAAATCTTAGTGATCCTTCACGTAACAGAACATGGTTCTTGATGAGGCGTATTGACACTACGGACCGCAGGGCATGCTCTCCTGTTCCCATACTGACCACAAGGTTAGTGAAGAGTTCTTGTAAAGGAGTCTTCTGCTCCCCGTGCAAAACCGAACATTGGCAATTGCTGGGGAGTTATTGTCGCATGGGAGTGTGCTGCAATAGCTCGCCTAGATGCATCCCACACGTGCTCAGGCTTGAGTAAGGAAGTGGGCAGGCTTAGTAAGTCGCCGAATATACTCGCGTTTCGAGAGCTCTCCACCTGGACTATTTATTGCACTTGCCATTGCTCCATACGAGTGAAGTTAGGGTAGAACGCATCCCTGCAGGGATGTACGTAAAAGGGGACTACATCGCCACAATAACGATGATCGGGAAGTGTACCGCCTCAACGAGTGTAGAGGCTAAGAGCCCCTGGCAACATTGTGCGTCCCCACATCATATCGCCAGGACCATCAAAAAAATCATGCTGAACAAACGGTTCTGAATGGTTACGCGCTTCTATTCCCGAAATAAGCGGGTAGGTCCAGAATCATTCTCACACTCAATTTGCTTTTGACTGAGGCGAGCACACAATTTTCTTAATTGGTTCATTCCCACTGTCTTGGCACTTAACAAACGTTCTCAACGATGTGCGGCTTTCAGCGCAATACCAGGTGTGGTGGAGCAGTGAGACCATCCCTATGCGGATACTGTGCCACTGTTCAGGCTAGGACTACGAGCCTCACGATTTTGATAAATGTTTTTGCAACTGCAATCTGCGACTGACGTGAGTTTATCTTTGCCTGCTGCAAAACCTAACGATCACCTGCTGTAGCGGTTGATCGTGTCCACCATCTCCCCTCCTTCAGGCAGCTGTGGCTGAGCTCCATGTTGTCCCTCATACACAGAAAGCAATACTGCTAGCGATACTAAACTTCTGGACCACACTCGCAACACATCTTCTTTCTTCCAGTTTCTCGGTGATTTTTCTTCCTGCGAAGTCATCCTAGTGTTGTCTCTGAGACTTGCTGTAATCAATAACATCACCCCAACCCACAGCAACTTCTCGCTGATTAATACCATTCATGATTACCTGTTCCATCAACCCCCTCGTGATACGTGGCCAGTCCCATTTGACTCCAGATTGAAGAGAACGCATGAAATATGTATGCCAGTACACTGTGCGTGACCAGAATACCTTTGGCATCGTGTTCGCACAGTTTCATCCATTCCATCATATCGTTAACATATCTCATTTTATCTCGCTCGTCTTTACGTTTTGTACACCAGTAATAGTTCCAAAGTTTTCGGCACAACATTGACGGTTACGTTTTGTAACCAACTGAATAACAGATACTGTACATCCTAGAGACGTGCTGCGGACTGCTTCATTAGTACAAGCTGAGTGACCTTCTACTAAAAAGCGAATTAAAAAATGATCCAACAAGGCCTCATAGGAAATCCATACAGGATCAAGGACGATCTCTAAAAAAGGTCACAAGAGTTACCCAGCTGGTGGGTTTCAGAGAATTTTGAAGGAAACAAACGCTTGAAATGAGAGAACGGTGTCAGATGATGCGTAGACGTCGTGTGCCCGACGGCGATGTGATCGAACGGGGAGCTTAGAGCTTCCAAGTGAGTCGAGCAGAGTCAAGTGGGGCGAAATGAGGAGTGCAGTAAGCCGTCTCCAAAAAGCACTGCACGGACATTGCCTCTCGTCAAAATCGTGAAATAATTCCACTTCGGCTTCGACGCCGCCAATGATAGAGCTGCCTATTTGGAATGAGTATGATGACAGCCATAATCGCAAACTGATCACTGGTCAGCAAAAGGGTGCTGGTTTGGTATTTGAAAGCAGGGCACATCTTCATTTCACACCAGTTCCAAGCGGTGAGCACCGCAATCATAACGCTGAGCCGCTGCGGTATCACGCACTGGGTTCAAACCACACGTATTGATAAGAGCCGATGTATCGACCCGAGGTTCTGCCTCAATACGTTCTCTCCCTTGTCATTCACCTCAATTTATTCCAAAATCCTTCATGTTTCTGCTAATTCTGCCTCAATTCGCGACGAGGTTCCTTTTAGGCCAACAAGGAGGTTACTAATTTCAATATTCACTGAACGCGTTATAATCCCAAATGAAATCTCATCAGCTGATCTCGCGAAGTGTCTCATTAGAAGAAGTGCAGATTATAGCTAATAATGTAGTCTATATCCTTTTTAGCACCAGCTCCGGAGGTTCCGTACAGGTCTGGGTAAATGATCACAGAGTTACGGGTCCTACGCGTTACTACATAGATTGGCAACAGTAATAATGATTCCACTCCCATGGGTATCCTTCGGTAGTACAATTCCTGAAAATTTCACATGTTTTACTCACGTTTGAGCCAGGAGGTTTTGTTCAGCGTTGCCCTTTTTATCAGTATTTTTGAAAAACCGCTTACGAGGTCAGCGTTCAGCGGCCGCAACGCTATGACGCACCCACGAACCATTATGGATCGAACTAGACCGCATTGGTTATTTTCAACCCCATCGCTATCCTCACAGGTTAATTCCTAAAACAAATGGTGAACCCTCTTTCTGCCAGGCTTTAGCACTGCATGGCATTCCTGGCCACAGCTCCAAGGGGATTTCGCAGTCATTCCTATCACTGTCATGCGCACTTATCTCGTTGTTTCTGACCGTGTTTTTGTCTGATACTGCCGTCTAGCGTCACAGTTTTGAAAGGAGTGTTATCAAGAAAATCAGCAAAACTGGAGGGAGGAACCGAGCGGCAAGTGATCCAGCAGCATTCCATGCAGTGCGCCTTCTGCTACCTTCTCGGTCCTCCACATCACCCTTTAGCTCATCATTGTTACGATATCACTGACAGTCTCCTCTCTTATTTCTCACAAGAGCTCTCATACCAAAGTCACGAACAGTGAAACCTATGAATCAAAATGTCTTCTTGCCTGACCGCAAAGGATGTTAAAACTTGAAAATCTTCGATTTGAACTTACCTATACTCAGAAGTTTATCTTACTTATCAGTACTTGCGGTCAACGTTATGATCAGAATTGGCAGGCCCGTGCTGGGATGGGCAAGGGCGCCCACTGATCATGTGCACTAGTCGCGGTTGGACTTCGAGAAAATTTCTAGAAAAGTGGTGGTCAGGGCCTCTTAGCATAGCAGGCATGGCACAGTCTCGATTCGAAACTCGTAGACAAGAACGCTGAGTCATTTTCTTGGCCGCTGCAACAGCTGCCATTTTTACCTATGCGCGGCATACGCGTGTCTGCGCTCCCTCGTACAACATGCTCTCGCGTATTCCTTCTCATCAACGCGTTTTGTCTTTCCGACCTAACATCGGCCACCTTATAAGATGAAGAAGCCCCTTACTTCAATAATATCTGTGCCATTTTGTTTGTTTTTTATGCTGTTTGTTATTTAGTTGTTCTTTTCCTTTCCCTTCATCTTTTTTCCTCACGTTTCGTGTTCTTCGTTCTATTTCATTTCTCTACATTCTTTTCAGGAAAGAATCCTTTAGCTTGTAATCGTTAGATATGCCTTCAATGTACAGAAACATTATTGATTTGTTCATTGTTATCAACACAGTTTGAGCTGTTTGAGTGTAGAGCCTCTGCGAAAGGGTCAGCATCCCTCAGGCTACACCGAGACCACCAAAATCTTCTGGGCTATTGTTCCTTATTTTGACGTGTGGGAAGCATTGTTTGGCGAAATGTTATATGGTGTTACTGCGAAGAAAAGCTCAAAAACATTGTGAATCTATACTAAACATCTACTTGCTGCGAAACACAGTAGCGGTCAAAGATGTTCTCCAAGGGCAATGGCCAATGCGTTTCTTCTTCTAAAACTTTTCTTCTTCTTCTCTAAAAATACTTGAAGATTGACTGGAGATTTTCTTTTTGAACATCAATTCTCGAGACTTGAGGAATCGAACACTGAAAGACGTAATACTAATGTTCAATACTAATATCGAATTTTCCAAGTGAGAATAAAATGGTGGACTGAAAATTGTTTTAGTGAAGCCTTTAGACGCTGCTGCGTTTTTGCCAGAAAGATTAATGGAAATGCATACATATTTGCAACAATGTAGGAGAGCATGAGTAAGTGGTGCGCTCAGCTTCAAGTACCGCAGTTGCAGGTGGCCATAATTCATCGGGTAACATCGAACTCCATTTTGCAGCAGAATGCTTCGAGTCGAAACATCTTTTTCCAGTGCAATCCATTTATCTCTAGCGGCGGTATTTAATCACTTGTGTATTGTTCGAACACAATTTAGCCATGGTCATGATCTAATAAACATTCTTAAGGGCAAAATTAAGCGCCACCTTGTGGGGGACAGCTTCATGACAAATTGTGCTCAAAAAGACTTGCGTTACTTGTCTGACAAAGTTTGCGTTTCACCACAGCCCTGATTTTTTGTTTTTAACGTAAGAGAAATGGGAGAGCTCCAACTGCGCGCATTCAAGCACACTTATTTGGCAAATGGCGCGTCAAGAATAGCGCTGAGCAAATTTAGGGATCACAGCGGCTTCCGTACAAACAATGCCTCATTCGCACCTGTGGCACGAAAACGCCCAATATGAAAACTGTATACGCTTGCGATGCACGTTGACATTAGAACACATTATTTTTTCCCAGATCAACAAAAAATTGAGGAGAAAAGATTTTCCTAGGTAGCGAGTGTGACTTTCTTCGCTCATAGTTCTTCAAAGAGAGAAGAAGATCTGATGTTTCGCTATATATTTTCTAATGCCTCCCAAGACTTCTCTGTAAGTCGGAGATTTTCATAATTGTGAAGCAAACGAGTGAATTATTCGAGTAATCGTTAAAATTCGAATTTTTTTCTTTCGCGCTCATAGCCTCTTTCAATGTGCGTCACCAGAACCTGCCAAGAGATCTGGATTTTTCACACATATAGTTGCTTTCCTAGATGATGAAATAGCTTCGAAGGCTGCTCAAGTGGAAAATCGTCCAAACGAGCAGTTTTTTGAACGCACGAGTTTTCAGCTATCCGATGACCGGAGCCTTTTCAAACTTGCTCACTTGGGAAGCTTGAGCAAACTCTGAAGCTTGTGGAACTTCAGCTTTCTCAGAATTTCTCAGAACTCAGACAAAAAAAATTGGAAAGTTCTAAAATTACCTCGATGGGCAAATTTCTAGCATTGAAAAGTCGATTCTCTCATGTTACAGTTTTTGCCATATTCTCATACAACAATTCATATCATTTAACTGCCCGTGAATTGAATGCAAAAACCAAGGTTGCCTCTATCATACCTACCCTGATCGCGATAAATAAGTTGGAAGCAGCTCCGAAAAATTTTGCCTAAGGATGAGATGTGCTTTCGGATCCCGTCCGGAATAGTAGGCGCGTTTGCAGGCATGTCTTATAAACTGACCTGATAGGAGCGACTACATTTATGAATTCTTCTTTTCCAGGAAGATAAACTTGAATTTTCTTAAAAACTGCCCTATGGACGTACTTGACCCCGAGCAGGATCTGCCCATCCATCTATGCATGTCCGCTGATTCCGAAATGGTGTCATCACTGACGCAATTCGCTGATTTACTTTTGGGAGTAGCACAGTATGGAAAAGTTTAATATGCTGGTAAAGTCTCTCATATCATTGTTCGATATTGGCCTAGTAACAGGCATTCCTTCTATAAGAAAGCACCAGGTGTCAGAGTGAATCTGTTAGCCTTTAAGTGTACGGTCATCCTACCCAATCTATTCCGGCTTATAGTTCATGCTTCCATCCATCCCGAAAAAATGTCGTTCAGGCAAGGAAATGGGATAACAGACAATTTGAGCAGGAGCATTCGCGAAGGCTCAAATAACGAACATGCGCTGACCCTCATCCGAAAATTTTTCTAACAATCTGACAGCTACTCCCAAAAAATACCAAACAAATCAGGCAATGTTCCTGCTAGCTAAAATACACTGGCAGTTCAAACCAATACGTCCTTCTCTCTGACGGCCATATAACACCCCTCTCTTTACACCATTCCTCTACATTTAATCACCTTAGCAGAAGCATCTTGGCTCTCGCAATTGCGTCGAAGGTGGCTCACTATCAGCAAAATGAGTGCCTGCCTGGCACCAACTGTGCCATTTGTACAAAGTGTGACTTGCTTTTTCATGCTCATCTCCTTGTTACGTATTCATAACTTGGCCAGCTTTGAGGCTCTTGATGGCCTTGTATAAGAAAGGATTGGATTCATGAGTTTCAGATGGCTGACAATTCTACTGAACAGGGAGTTCCCCAGAGTTCTCGAGAAGTTCACCCGGCACTAGTTCGCACGTACCAGATTCCCCAGAAGAAAGGTCTGTTAAGTACTGCAATGGCTTTTCACCTTCTTTCTGGTTTCAAAATGTCAGATTTTTCTCTAAAGGGAGAACAGAGAATTTTCAGTTCCATGGAACAACCAGCACCAATTGGGTCCACGCAGCGCGTCGCAGGTCAGGAACTTTTCCTCTTTGGATCGACTACATCTATTGAAATAACAATCTAATACAAATTATAAATTGAATGAAAACATCAAAAGGAAGTACTTATAAAATAAACCCTACGCATCTCTTACCCAAACAAATTGCCAACCAGGACACTCCCTCAAGGCCACAGGAATTTGATGATAACTTAGCATACATAGTACACAGGTTGATTGATTTTATACCCACGCATGATCATGTCGTCTTTGGGTGTGCCGTATAGACCTTCCAATAGAGCCCACTGAATTGGCTCGACCGGGGGTTAATCGTCCATTGCGCTAAATTCGAGTACCTTCTGTTTCGGAAAAGGGGAAGAGCGTCGAGTGCAGACCGCGTACCACACGTTCCGACGACCAAGAAAAAGGAGAAGAAAATGCCGCTTTTTTATTGACCGTCGTCGCTTGTGGTGTGTGGTCTGCATTTGACGCTCTTCCCGCTCGAAATAGAAGGTATGTATGAGATTTTTGGATTTTTGGAAGGGAATATGTGGCGGGTTGTACTGAGCAGAAAAGGAAGGCAAACTAGCAAAATCTAGCAAATCTGATGGCATAATCGAAAGTCATTGTTGGACAAAGCCCCTCACCGCGTAGGGGGTGTGGATGAAGACGCTTCTCAAGTGGGGTCAACCGTCACTTTGGCAGTTTTCCAAGCATTTTGCGACTCCTCCTTTAGTACTTGGAAAACTGCGACCCCCAGCCACCACCATCACTCTTAGGAGGCTCCCTCAACACTACACCCCTCTCCCTACCCCGACCACCGCCCTCACCACCCACCATCACGACGTCATGGCTGCTGCCACACTTTTGCTTCCATAGTATTTGATTCTGAGACCAGTCAACACACCGATCCAAACCTTTTCTCAAATTTTCATAAAAAGCGCTTTGAGCAGGTGCGGGAGGGGGGGGGGTGAAAGGGGGTACATTGTTATCGTGAAGCGATGAATCTATCTTTTTTTTTAAATTTACGTAACTTTCATGAATCTTCCAGTAAACCGTCGAATACGATCCCTTTTTACGACCAATGTCCACACTTCTCCCAAGGTAGGTGGCCTTGCACAACACCGAACGACCCCCTTCCCAAAATCGCAACTGCGACCCCCTCTTTCGAATCGTGAGAACGAATGTCGCTCTGCCTTCCGGTCATCTTCCACTGCCTTACAAGCAACCCCTAGCTCAGGTTACTGGTCAAGTGCGTAGCAGCTCTCACAAAGGAGATTCCTAATGGTTTTTGTAATAATGTGTATTTGTAAGGAGGATTGAAAAAACGGTGCAGCTTTCACATTCTTCTCATCGGGCACAGAAAGTGTGGTGACAAGATGAGCCGCTACCGCGCGTCGAGTCCTTTGAATAAACATTAGAGGAATCTTCCGCGGAAAAAGCTCCGCCTCCATTACCACAGAAAAACGATACCCCTTTAGGCCCCTAGCTTCAAGAGCATAGCAAAAAGAACGGAACATAAGCGTTAGTTTCGATAATACTAATCCTACATACAAGACAAAATGATCACTCTTCCCGTGGAAGATTCCTTCAAGGTACCGTTCTCTGCGGTAATTGGGGCGGCGCTTTTTCCGTGGAGGATTCCTTTAATCCAGTGCCCTCGTATGTCATCTGGATTCCTAAAGATGGCAGATGCTTCTAGGAGCTGTATATATCAACCAGACGCCTTATTTTTAGGAAAAAAGTTGTCTTGTGTTGCTAATCGTATAGTTTTTTATGACAATGAACTTTAATCTTTTTTTTGTTGATTTTGTGTTATTTTTTCCTTGCTTCTTATGTAATGGCCATATTCTGTAAGCTTCCCACTTTTCGTTTCCGATGCACATAGTGAGCATGCACAGAGTGATTACTCTCCATGTTTCAAGCTGCCATGACATAACAATCAATCTTTCAGGATCCAATGGAGATTGATCCAGGACCTGAACATTCGCAAATACCGACACCTGAAACTGCGTCTGTCACTGAAGCAAGTTTTTAAGTTTCCTGAAGAGGATTACTTTTTGAAATAGTCTAGATTGCGAAGGGATTATCGCGATATAACCTTACACGCATTAACACGCACGCATTTGTGCTTTTGTGGAACATAGTGCACACACTGAGTGGATAATACGTTTCGGTTTTCAAGAAGACCGCTCAGTGTGTTTGCATTGCCTTTCATCACGTTGCTCGTTGTGATCCGCAGTGCTATCCTTACTTCACAGGAGGAAAGAAGACGTTTACCTACTTCGTGCTCGGGGTACACTCGCTCACACACGAGGGATTTCCTCGAGCGGATGGGGCTTGCTCGAACGTGTTTCATCCACACGACCCAGCGAGGGGTTCGTCGCTTCCTGATGTGAATATGGATCTCTTTCGCCTCTTCAATACAGCCATGCTGTACCGGAGCGGACAGTGAGGTCTTTTGAACCCTAGATAGTTCTCCGTGAAGTTCCCACTCACATGTATGCAAACTTTCGGCCGAGCTGACGCACAGGAATAACCGCACATGGGGATGCTTTATCGTGGAGGTATCAATCAGCTCAGCATAGTACAAACGGGAGCTCCATCCGTTTCATCCAGCTGTTTCACAACACAAGTACATGGCAGCTTTGTTGCGCAACTATACCCCTCTTCATCTGGGTTGATCCTCTTCGCCTTCCCACCGGCCGAGGGTCATACGCTGAAGCAGGACCGTTAGTGGAGGATGTCTTTGGTTTTTATTGTTTTTATCCCATGCAACAACAATTTTGAAAGGATATAAGTATTTATGTGATCATGTGACCTATTCCGAAGAACGTCCTACAGACCTGGACGTGTCAACTCCCCGCATGAGCGACCGGGCCAGTTTCATCAATCCCGTGTGCCATGTTTGAGAATAAAAGCCGAGAAATAAAAAAGCCCATTTTTCGGTCTCGCTAAACACACAGCATAATATAACATTATAAGCTCTCGCTCCTGTACTTGGATAATCCACCTCTAGCCAATGCACCTACAGTAGTGGCCAGAAACTTATAAACAGACGGTTTTTTGAGAATTTTTTCTCGCAAAATCGCTGAATCGTCTCCAAATTTGAAAAAGTTATGAATTAAGTGTTTTCTGACCCACAAAAAATATCATCCCTCAGCTCAAACAGGGGTTTGAAAAATTATAGTTTTTTTCGAATTTATTGAAGTCAGATCAAGGATCACGTAAGCCGTCTATTCGAATAAAATAACGTATGACCCAACAGAACAATGAAGTAAACTGTCACTAACATTAAGCAAGTCTAGCACATTGCCCAGAAATCTCTAAAGTCTTGGATGCATAAACTGGGTTTGAGTGAGGGGTCAATTAATGAACTCGCCCTCTAGTGGGGGTCTCTCTGTAGGCGCTTATTTTCGTGACTCTTTCGTTGACATGCGACTTTGTAACTTCTCCTTTAGTGGTTCCGTAATGTAGGGCTCAGGAGTCTGGCCTGGCTGACTCATTGAAAGCACTCCATGTTGTCGAAACCATTCCTGCATGTGAGTGGCACGATGCTTTGAGTCGCTGCTCTGCCGACAGTGTATCATGTGACAATGGCGATGAATGAGCGGATAATGAAAGTGGCTCCATAGTGAACATGTACTTGCTACCGGACAGTAAAGAATTAGAGGCTAAACTCCTGCGTGGGTGTCCTTTGGGCCTGCGCTATATTATTCGAGCCACAATTTCAGTCATTACTCAGCTCAAAAGATTCGGGTTTAACTGAAAGCAGTCCAGGGAAACTTTCTGAAATCTGCTTCCGACTTCTATTAGTACTACATAGAAGAAGCCTGTAAAATGTCGTCCATTACCTGAGTGGGAAACTCAGTACCCCATTACCTCATTCACAACTAAGGTTATTTTAAGCAGCACTAAAATAATAAGATCAGGTCAATGGGTAGGGTCGTACCGACCTCGCGCGCAAAATTCCCAGGTCAAGGCATCAGAGTTTACACGGGATTCGCCCATTAACATCGCATTTCGAATCCGCTTCGCATCCATATACGCTTGTTGCCGATTCTTTTTCCACTCCGCGGCGCTCAGCACAACTTGTTTCGCTGCCTCTTTTTTTTAAATCTCTGCAGCTTATAGAAAAGGGGCTCTTATTCCTGATGCTTTCGGTAGGGTCTCCTCTTTTCTGGTCATTATCGCTTTAGTTGTCAGCTGGGCGTAAAGTGGTGTAGTGGCAAGTGACACGCTTACCACGCACGCGGTCCGGGGATCGAATCCTTGGTCGTGCTTCGTCCGCTACGGGGTCGGTTACTTGGTGCCAGACTTGGGCTGACTCTAAGGGTCACGTGCGAAACGGAGACTAAACGACTTCTTTGCTCACCACCCCTTCAAATATATGCGAAAATTGAAGAATATCGTTAAAATTTCGGTCTAAACATCATAATCAAGATAATAATGAATAGATTAGTTTGATTCAACTTGTTTCTATTATAAACATAATAACTTCATTGTCTGGGAAGATAAAAACACTGGATTGTACATCGGCTGGCCCGCGCAAGTCATTGTATAGGCCATATCGCATTCAAACGCCACTACGAATGCACAAATGGAAGTAGAATGCGGGCCGCATCCCAAAAAGGGGGAGGCAACGGCAAATGCTTTGTTCTTCATCATTTTGAGGGGACAGCTATATAACAATAGGTTAGCCAGGTTGAAGCGTCATTTTCGATCATCAATTATTTTCATTATAAAAACTATAATGAAGCACATCGACCTGAACCTTCTCTTTCACTTGTGTCACGGGCTCATCGCCTTTCGTTGCGCAAATCATGGATGCCTACCGCATAGAACTCCCTCTGGTTCGACTCGAAGAAGTTGGGCACTCAAACTTTGACGTCGTTGCGGTTATTGAATTGGCTTGCTGCTAAGGAGTGTTGTGCTGACCTGGGTCAGTGAGAGACGGAAGGGGCCGGACCTGGGCTGTATGGCGCGAGAGGCAGAGCGTCCCATCCCAACTCCTTGATTTCTTATTTGTGTGATCTTCACAACATGTGGTGTTCCATTATAGTGCAATAGTTTAACATCGGCCGAATCCACTCCTTGATGACGCAGAGCTCGGTCCGCGCGGGCGAACTTTTGTGCGCAGGCTTCAGCTGTAACTGTCTGACCCACAATCAGCTCTCCATAGAGGGCCAGTGTTATACTTTTCTACCACGGCGTAGAACGGCGTGAATGTCCGGTTTCAGAGAGGCCCTCAGCTGCCCATCAGGCGCCAATCACGGTCGTCTTCTCGCTTTGTTATTGGGAAACCTCGCTTTGTAAAACATGCGGTCAACATGAAGTCAAGAACCTTTTTCCTCTTCTTAAAGTTATGAAGCGAAGTTCCAGTATTGGCAACCAGTACTGCCAGCTCACGTCGCTCAGAATAGGCCGAACCCATTTACTATCCTGAAGGGCCTTAACAGTCGCATGTAAGGACTTTAAATTTTTCTTTTGACACAACTGAATCCCATGCGAGTTTTGTGCGGTTTTTTGAAGACCCAATTTGTTGGTTTTCTTTATTTCTCCGTCATCGAGAGCTAGAGGTCAAAATTCACGATCTTTCTCCTTAGATTCTTAACTCAGTCTTGGAAAAGCTGAAACCATAGCTGAAAGTACCTAAGAGACTGAGTGCTAGTGCCCAATGTTTTGCACACAATGAGTGAGATCGTTGACCGTTTTTCCTTGCTCTAATATATACGCTCAGATGACGACTTCGATCAGTCATCTTCGAGCACGAGTTTTGGCTCGATGTACATCCCGATCAATGGCGCATAAGATTTCACAATATGCGGTGCTGAATCGGTCTCTCGAATGAGTGGTCTCCCATCCTAAGAGATTGCGTTCAAGCTGAGAAACAAATGCACAACCGGAAGCGACATTTCAGTCTTGCCATCCTAATAATTCACTTGAGTTTGTTGAAAGAAATTTGTAAGGGTCCTTACAATAGTCTCTAATTTCTTAGTTTTTGTCGTTATATGGCCTTGGCCCGTGTCGACTAGGTGGTCCTCAACTGAGTTGACGCACCTAATAAGGTGGTATCCGGAGCCACATTTCACTCTACTCTCGCGACTTGCACCGTTGGAGCGCCACTGCTCCTCAGAGCCGTGTGTTCCACCCAGGGTCAACCCTACGTTGTTACGAGTAACGACGGGGTCGTACTCAGTTGAGCTTGGAGGGGGGTCTCTCGGTGGCCGGCAGTAGGATTCTTGGTAATATCGGATAATAGCCAGCACGTTACGTTTTCGTACGATGACTGATACTAGAGCATCCACGAACCACGCTTTCCTCTAAATGAGCATTCGAATGAATCAGCGAATTAGAAGGGCGCCCGAGGCGTGGCGCGCACCAAGGCAAGGGATGTAGCGTAAGCGCATGCTCGAAGCTTTCTAGCACATCCTAAATTAAACATGACATTGGTCTTCCAAGAAGTTACTGGCAGTGAAATCTAAGAAAACCCACGTTTTTGGGGAAATGGCTTGAAGAATGCCTCTCAAAAAAAGTAACAACGGGACTAATTTGTGAACTACTAACCTTTCAGGATAGTTTTGGTGCTCGTCGGAAAGCTTGAATCCTGTTGTTTGTCATACCGTGCTCAGCTTCTCCAATGAATGACTTTGAACGAACTCATGATCGTTTAAAGGTTGAAAAGTCGCATTTGCACAGAAAAAAGTAAACAACGAGACTAAATCGTTTAACTGCTCCTCAGAACGATTGGGGAATGCTCGTCCGGAAAGCCTTTGAATCCTAGCTGTTTGTCATCACCAATGGTTCAGCTTCCCATAATGAAATGAAATTTGAACCAAAAGTTATGATCCGTTTAAAGGTTGAAATAGTCGCATTTGCACGAAAAAAGTAGCAAACGTACTGGAACTTTTTTTATTAACATAACTTCAAAGAATTTTAACCCATGTTGGAGAGAAACATAGTTGGGTTTCCGAAATAAAATCACTTCGCGCAAGAGCTCAAATTATGTGAAGAAAGTTGTAGCCTTAAAGAGGGGTACAGAAATTGTGCTTGCCAATTGAAGAACGTGAATGGATTTCAGTCCATTTTCAATTGAGGCGATATTTTTTTCGACTTCTCCATAAGTTTCCTATCAGTGTAATTTTGTCATATTCCGGTCACTCGGGTTCAGGTTTATTTACAATCTCGGCTAAGTTTGGTAACCCTTTGGAGTACACGCATATCTTTGAATTCATCTGATTTTTTCGTGTTTGCAAGCAGCGATGAATTTCTGTCGTGGATTTTGCTAAAATTTCATCTTTGATGACTACGTAGAAATAAATATTGGAGGAGGGTCGTATCAAATCACCCATGAAGGGGGGTCGTAAAAAATTTCGAAGGAGTAACAACGATAGGGTTGACCCTGGCTCCACCTCTTCCCTTCTCCTCTGCTTCCCATCTCGTTGCTATTTTACTTATTTTTCATGATTATTTATTGATTATATTTGATTTTTTCTCGTTCATTACATCGGCTACACATTATACCTGTTATAATTGTGTTCTGTTTTATTGTTAATATTAATCATAGGTAATGAATCATAATCATAATCATGGTCATAGTTGCGCTACCGCTTAAACCACTAGGGCAGCCTTCCATTTTATTTCAGGCTTCATGGTGATCTGACTTTTGGAAAGTTTGAAGAATTAGAATAACTAGAACGTGTTATGTCGTTTGCTGGGGAAAGATATAGAACAACTGATGTTCATTAAACCCTCGGAGTGAGCCCCGCATCCGAATAACGTTGAAGTGGTAGAGTCACTGAAATGAACATGTAATCAATACAATGCCAAACTGGGACTAACCTGTACCCAGAGCAGGTTTTGTGTCTCGTTTTACGTCTTGCGTTGATGATCAGACTTCCGGCACCTGGAAATATGAGTTTTGGTGTTGCAACACTTAGTCCCAACCTGATAGCACAGCTCCTACTCTAAACATCTGGGCCTGTCAATTGCGCAGAGTTAGACTCCGAAATAAGGTTGGCTTTCCAACCGGTACCCTGAATACGGTCCACTCGAGATCTTACTGTACTGTGCTTGCCGTTGGCTGGCCCAGTAGATGTGGTAAAGGGACAGTGTTTCTCTCCCTTGCAATTACCTGATGATTAGGCGGTGTCGAAAATTTAGTACTGTGTGGAGATTTTTGGTCGGATACTCATAATTCCGATTTCTATCCTTCTAGGCTCTGGAGAAGGCGGCTCCTGGGGGCGTTGCATCGAACAAGACTCCTTCTTGCAGCAGGCTCTAGAAAAATGAACCCAGAAATAGAGTTAAGCGCTGAAAATGTTTTAGCGCGTAGCTACGTTTCAAATCGTAAACTGTTTACAAAGGATGTGCTTATGAGATGTCACAGAGCAAATTCTTTTTTGACTAACGCTTATTGGTTTAGCCGAGTAATGGCAGCAGCTCACCGAAAGAAATTGCGAATGGAGTCGAAGCAGTGGAACTCTACCCGAAGATGAGCCCAGAAGATAACAGTAATTCTAGTGAAATACCAGAAAAAGCGAAGGAGACAAGAAATCCCAGAGAACCCAAGAAAAGCGTATCGATTGCTCCTCTCAAGCTGACACGTGGGCAGGTCAGTCGGTAAACTATTTTCCTCTATTTACAACTTTAGGATTTTCCTTGAAGTGATTTCCAAGTGGACAGTTCAAATGGTTCAATACATCAAAGTAGTTTACCGCGAGTGTGCGGAGAAATATCGATGGGACAGACCAGTTTTTTCTCTCTCCAATACCCGTACACTTCTCCTCCGGTCGATTAATACCGCGTATATTCCGACGTTTACTGTTTTCTAGGTGTTCTTTAGGTTTTCTTGGTAAAGTAGGTCAAGTCGGAAACTACAATTACTCGATGATAGTTGTGATTGTGAAATTCCTCCAAAACAGCCACGAATCGCACATCTATGATCAGCATCAAATTCGTCATGCTCTGTTTACACAGTGGTTTGCGGCACATATCCTAGTTGATTGTTCCACGTGATGCTCGTTTTTAGTGATTATTTTATTAAGATATAGCCCGTAAAGTCCTTCACCACAGCTTATTAATGACTCTTCCATTAAAAACCATTTCATGAGCGTCCTTGAGATTTCCCGTCTCACCGAACTTCGGAGCAAGGAGCCTTGAAAAGTGCCGTGTCGATCGATAGTATATTCTCTGCGAAATATCTCTCATCGGAACTAGAAAACCGCAACTGGGTTAGGCCAAGAAATGTGCAATCATAGTACACAGTTTAAGTCTGGCAGCAGCATTTAAATCAGTTTGCTGGTCAATTTGTAAATATGGTATATCTCTCACATCGTAGCTGCTCTAACTACGTTACACATCTGCACCAGCCTACTTCCCAATTTCACACATCTAAAGATCTTGATGTTTTGACTAAATTCAAGATATACGGTCCCGGCCAGACCACAACTCACCAAAGTAGTATACTTTCACCAAAAGAAACGCCTATGTCAATTGTTAGTATACCTGTCATGTAGTATTAGGTTCTACTCATGATTCGTTCCTAACGCAATTTTAAAAGTTTTTACGACCCCCTTCCCTTCGGGGAGAATCAGTACCCCCTTTTTATCATAAGTATGCCCTTTAACATATTTTTCGGCCCATCACAATATGTGGCTATTACTGACGTAGAAAAAATGGTGAGCAGTGGGAGGTCACATCGCGCGCTTGACAAGCATCGCGCTTTGTCTCGAGGACAGGAATCAAGGCGATATATAATTTTGCTCATAGATGGAGGTTACTCCTAGCAGTTCGCATATTCCTCGTATGTTCGGAATCACAGAGAACTTTTCAGGAACTACCGACTTTTTTTGAACCACTTCCAGATCTTCTTTTTCATGAGGGAAACTAATTCTGGATGTAATTACGAACCTAAACGTTTTGAAGGTTTCTTATTTCTACAGTTGCGTTCTTATGCGACGGTACATAGAAGCTCGGAAGACTCAATTGGTTTTTTGTAAGAAAAAGTGCTTGAACTGTTGTAGATGTCAATTATTCAAAAAATCGACACGTGTTCCGTTTCATTTGCACATGCGAGTTTTTTTTTTTCAATTCATGCGTTCACAACTACTCCATCGTCCACTTTTTGCGGATCTCTGAAGCAAAGTAAAAATTGGAGGTCATAGCTCCCGAAAAATACTGCATTTTTTGGAAAATCACGCTTACAAATCATAGTCCCGTTGCCCATTATTGTCGTCCCTGAATTTTGATATCATTTTGAAATGCAAGTTTTCCCCTCTAAAGGGCATAATTTTCTCCGAAAGTGATATGATGACGGTAAACTTCAATGGAATTAGCCCTATTACAGCTTTATAAAATGCGCTGACTTTCTCTGAGAAGCTCTGAAATGAAAACTTTTCATCTATCAGTGTTGTTTATTGAGACTAAACGTCAATCCGCCCAATTCGCTGCTTTCCTCCACTTTGATAGGTCTCAAAACATCGGGATTAGTCTGGAGAACCCTGCTCGCTCGTTCTCAATGGAAAATGAAGTGCTTCAGGAGAATTCTGCTCTGAGATGTGCCATGTACTCGTTTGTGCTCGTAGTCGCAGTGGTATTCGGGTACCCTCAAATTCTTTGACTAGTATTGAATTGAAGACCCCCTTCCCCTCTCCCATTCACCGAATACGACTTTCTCGTTGATCTTTGCACAATGGACGATTGGCCCTGGTTGAGAGGCGCTTCTACTGCACTTCCTAGTTCAGTGAGGTTCTTGTGGTGAGATCACATCCCAATAATCTTCCACCAATGCGACTATCGATTCAGGACCTCTCCAGATTGTCTCCGCTTCCCAGCTATCGTGTTCAGTTTCACTCCTGTCCCATTTGTTCTTCCATCTAAAACTTTATTCTAACTGGAAAAAAGAAGAATGCGCCTTAACTATGCACGGTCGCGAGACACCGCATGAACTCGCTTACAAGTGGCTTTTCATTCTCTTGACGGTATATCGGGAAGCAGTGAAATACAGGATGCCGAGGAGGCATAAAAATGGATCCTGAATAGGAGCTGAGCTACTGCTCGCTGGTTTCATTTAACCCGTTGTAGGAGGCGGCTAGGGTATTTTGAACAAGAGCCTTCACATCAAATGACGTCGGTCTCGAAATAATCTGATAACTAGAGTTCATGGTGATAGGTATTGATTGATAATATTGTTGTAACTAGTGACAGTTGATAGAATTCAACTGCAGCCGACTTATTGTGAAGTTTGCGTTGGACACACACCTGGCACCCAGTTGAAAAAGGTAAATGATAGCGATGACTTCTCCAAGCTCCATTTTGATTACGTAGTCTATAGTGGCGGAACGCTTGCATTTTCATTGACCGACTTCTTTCGACCACCTCTCAATGTTTTTGATGTGCCTTTATTTATGTCGTGGCGTCTACATCACTTTGAAAACAAGTCATGCGCATGACGAGTTAACCAAACAGTATATAATCAAAATAAGTCATATAAACAACTACAAATCTAGCGGCGACCTTGTCAATATCCTAGAACGTCATTGTTGTCCAAATCCGCCTTCGCTTATGCTAGACACGTTTTTTTTTTCAACGTAAGCTTGACCACGTTTCCAATTGCGCCCAGAATTGCCCTTTGAAGGTACATTCCACGATGAAGTCGCGTTAATGAACCCCCTATCTCCTCAAAAACGCGCCATTGAAGGGCTAGGGTCTCAAGGGCCTTACACTTGGTTGGTGTGGTCTGCTGCTGTTGCTCGCCGTTCAACTGTTGCGACGGCTTCAAAGTGAGCGCGGTTGGGTCGTCGCCGAGGTGACTGCGCAACCACGCCCACTTCAGAGTTGTTCGGCTCCCTTTCTAGCGGTTTTCTTAATTGAGTTTTTTGCTCAGTAACACTTCTTATGTTCTAGACTAGGTCATAGCATCGTCTCACACCATTGAAGTCGAAGGTAAAAACCCTGCTGGGAATGTTACTTTAATCTCACTAAGAAAAGGTAGCCCTGATTGTAGCTCTGCAGCAGTTTCTTTTTTCCTTCTCATGGTTCACCCATGGACCTTACCCCACTGCAATCCACTTCTAGTGGAACTACCCCGTATTGTGGGCGCAGATATCGCATTGACGTTTTCTCACGCATACGGTCTCGAGTTGGCGCAAAGCCTCCTGTGTTATGCCGTTCATACTTTCCTCTCATGGCGCGCGGCTAAACTGCGCGACAACACTTCGTCGCAAATTTGCGGGAGCGCACTGTTCCCGTGTCAAAGTCGCGCGCGACGAGCGGGAATTCTATGCGTCCCACCATTAGCGCTAGACCCATATTGATCATTATTTCATGATCTATCGTAAGTATTCAGTGGTGTTGTTAAATACTTACTTCCTTTCGTGGACTGGCGAACGCCTTTACGCGTAACACTGAAAAAAGGGTGAGAAGGAACTGGAAGTTCCATTCGAGATCTTTTACAAATCGAGAGGTAGAGATTCACGATCTCTCAAATTTGTCGTATTTGTAGGGGAATGCAGTAAAAATGAATTGCGAAATTGGTGTTTCGTGAGTCAAATGATCCAAGCCATTGTCTAGTCTATTTTGAGAAACTGATCTAATCAGCGCGGCATTCCGAGCAATCGTAATAAGGGAAGGGGCATTACAGCTGAGCTACTGCAGCTTTGTCGTCCACAGTAGTTTTAGTCTTTAGCACTGGGAGGAAGATCGTGAGCGCGAGGGAAAGCGAAAGCAGAATAGTGCACCACGCCGGAGCCACAATTTAATCCATTCGTGACAATGTCAGCCACCGGTGGCTGACAAAGCTCTAACTCGGGACATTGGTATTACTATGCAAGGCTTGAAATGGAATTTGGAAAGTTTTCTTCCATGGAAAGCGACACTACTGCAAGCGGCATGAACTATTGCACCAATCGCCCCCCCCCCTCCCCCCCCCTCCCACCGCACCCGTCAATTTTGCGGAACGTCCAGTATCGTAATGGAAAACCGGTTCAGTGCTGGCCGAGTAAACTAGTGGGTTTCTTGGTGCGGTAGGCACGATATGTATGTAAGTGAGGAGAAGCCCACTGTATGAGATTCACAAGAATCTGAGCATCGGGGGGGGGGGGGGGAAAGAAGCATTTTCGTGCCCTCCCTCCCAGTGCAACGCAAGAAATTCGTGAGCCAGGGGGAGCTAGGCCAGTGCAGGGGAGAAGGCCTGGGGGGTGTGGGGTGAAGCGAGACAAGCTGGAATGCGCGAATTATTCCCATACGCACTGTTCATACCTTGCGCCATAGCAGAAAAACGCTCGAAACGAACGAATCTGCGAAAAAATTCAAGTTCCTATTGATTCACAAAAATGGGAGGAGCTTCGAATCGCGCTTTCGAATCTGCGAATCCTCTTGAGAGAGAAGTATATCTATCGATCAGGTGAAGTGGAGGAGGCGCATCGTTTCGCGCTTTCGATACCCCTACGCGAAACGCTGATGGCGGAGTTGACTACGTCGATACGCATCTAAACCTTTTCGCATCCGCGTTCGCGCGTGCCGAGATTCTAGTGGTCGATACGCATATGATTCTTTTCGCGAATTCGAATACTCGGATGATTCGAAAACTGTGAACAATGTCATAGCGTCACTTCACGTCATAGTAGTGAATGCCAAGTACATACATTTCGCGCCTACCGTACTCAAAAAAGTGGTCGCCAATCCGGTAGCATTGCACGGGAAATCCCACACTTCGTGTGTGACATTCATTTAAATGGTGTAATTCGGTGAGCAATGTTACAAATGGAACAGACACGAAGAGACAATCTGGATGAGATCTGTTTAGAAACGGTCACCTTCCTTACCTTTGACCTTTGACCTGACATCAGTCCGTAAATCCTCGGCCATCGGAACGTCTCTGTCATTGATTTTTTTGCGCAGCATATTTTTTGTTATACTTCTCACATGAGTAGTTATAAGCAAATCTGCCATCTGTTTCAAAACAAGATCTCACTAAAAAGTACTGGATCGCCATCTACTCCACACTCCGCCATACTCGTTTGAATTCTCTACCTCCTGCTTCAGTTGTACGCCATTATTTCGTTCTTCACCATCTCCTACGTTATTGTTATCATTACTCTCCGTCAAAGTTCGGATTCTCATGTACCTTGGCTTAGTTGTTTCCAGATTTTATAGTGCTAATTCAGCTCGTAATCAACATTGATAAAACGTTTTATTTGGCTGACGCTTGGCGTTATCGCCTCTTTTAGAGCCTGAAAATAGGGGAGGCTATTAATAAACGCTCGTCCAAACACTGTTTCGACCTGCATGGTCACTCAGCAGAACCGTGAAGGGTGCCGATCTGCACGGGGCGCCTACCACGTAAACTCGTCCGTTTGCTCAAGTGCTCTTAGGAGGGTTGATCATGTACTGGATTGGAGCATAATGTGGTAGCGTTTTTGTTTTCCAAACGTATTAATTCAATCAGTGCAAGTAAAACCCGAAATATCGCGCATACCAATTGAAAGCACTCTTTCCGTTCTACAAAACCTAGTTTGTCATTTTTTTGAAATTTAAATCTGTACTCACATATGATGGTTAGGAGTTGGAAAATTCCGACGGCAGAAATCGGCATTCCGACAGCTGCTACTTTTCGGTTTACATTAAGAAAAAAACGTCAAAGGAAAGTTCGTCGGAATCCACTGTTCTTATCAAACCTTGCTCTGATCAATCCTACCTCTTTCGTGCAAATTAAACCATTTTATTGTCGTATAGTTTGAAAATGTGAATACTTCGTTAACTACCCCAATATCTTTCTTTAAATTCTAAATCCAGCGATTTTCTGCGAAATATAATAAAAGTCGTTATTAATGACAGAGTGGTGTGACGTCCCTGATTAGTTCTTTATTTTTTTAAACGTTCGCGAGCATAAATGAAAATGCAAGCACTGCGATGCAGGGTGAATAAGGGTCGAGGAAATGGCGAGTGTGAATATCCGCGCGAGAGATCGTGTCTGATCGGGCAGAGAATCCTTGACATGCCGTTGAGGAATCCTCAAGCGATATTCACCCTGCTGCGATGGTATGCTCCACCCAATAGATTGGCCATTTCAAGATCCACTAAAGGTACCGCTGACCGTCCTGAACTCCGTCTGTTACTCTATGGCGCTGCTTAGTCTTCCTTAGCGGCAAGAGTTTGCTGCAAGATCGGATTCACAATGAATAAATGTGTTCGCCTCTTCAAACTCTGTACCCATAACTTCACACCCTACACTTGTTCAAAGGAGAACTATTTCTGGACAGTTGGGTACGGTCCGATATGCCGTTAAGTTTTCAATTTTAATGCAGAGACAGCTGCGCGTTTGCACAATATTAACTCCTCGCTTAGAACAAACGAACCTGGCACTACATCCGTTGTTGTGCATTCTTCTACCCTGCTGAAGGGACATACGGCACAGGAATGGGATCGACAATGGTGGTCATAGAGGCCACTCGGACATGAATCTTCTCTGAGAGGTTCGCTAAGTGGTGTCATTGATAACATTGGGAGGCGGTACGGCTACAGATCCTTGCTCGCTGTGGGTGTGGCCAAACTTCCTACCAATAAACGGCTTCGTTCGGCCTCATCTTAGCCGGTGCACACACTGTCCTTAAGGTCTAAGGAAGATTATTAAGTAAAATTATTAGCTGATGGTGAGATCTAACTCTCTTGCACATGAACGCGTGGCTGTACTTCGTTCTTCTGGTATAAACGGGGCACGAAAAAGAAGTTCTGTTCCTCCCTCATTGCGGGGACCACCCTACGCCTGAACTGGATGAGGTTCTCAAGATTCCATGTATAAGAACCCCTTCTATGTGAGGCATCTCTCCCAGAAAATCGTATTCTTTGATCCTCCTGATGATCTCTCAAGTGTGTGCACACCATATTTCTGTTGATGATTTTCTTACTGCTGGAGAGTTGGTCAGAACTCGAATGGCTTAGGAAGTTCTTGTAGTAGGCTAGCTGTATCATGAATTTTCTGGAGCAACTGTGTAATCGAGGCTAGTTATTGAGAAGGAATTCAACTAATTGCCAGATTTTTTCTTTGATAGCTTTTTGTGTTTCGATTATTGGTTTAGCTGCTCGAAACAGGTACCCATTCCCATTTGCGTGGAGCACGAAAATGAATTAGTCGACATGGTTTTCATAGATTTCACTGATTTTTGTTTGTTGAGTGGTTCCGACGAGTAGTTTTTAAGTGGTTTCCGCCTTTCCAAGCTCTAAAAAATGTTGTTACGCCGAAATCCCGGTCAAAAATCATTGTCACCAAAAACTGAATAATCTCCGAAATTTGCACTTTATGATCTTGTCCAGCGCTGTCGTTATCACCTTCTTTTACGACGTCATCGGTAAACAAACCTGCTACTCTACTCATTGGT
Source organism: Ostertagia ostertagi (assembly GCA_036418205.1). NCBI lineage: Eukaryota > Metazoa > Nematoda > Chromadorea > Rhabditida > Trichostrongylidae > Ostertagia > Ostertagia ostertagi. The sequence goes on along the minus strand of MU868334.1, from coordinate 420,173 downwards.
TCCCCAACGCTGCTGTCCGAACTGAGGCAGCATACTGCTCAACCTCCTTCTAGCTACTTTCTCGTTCTGTTCTGTCAGATAGTGAGGTGCTGAAATTTCCTACTTCAGATGTGCACATACCTCTGAGAACTGAGATGCTGGTCGCAGTGGGAAGTGAAAGTATAATAAAGCTTGTCCTATGTTGAATAGCGTAAGCGCAGGATAAATTCTTTGGTGTCCATACTAAAAATGAAAAGTTTGGTTCTCCTACTGGTGGAGAGCTTCCAAATGTTTCACTTTCTCGAATAGGATACTTCCAGCCCTTCGTTTCTTTCCGTTACCTCAGACATAATTCCCTCAAAAGTACTTTCCTAGCATACATATTTCGTCAACTGGTTCACCCCTTCAGCGCTGTGGAGAAACACTCATTCAGCAGAGGCGTCTGGCTAGTTTGATGTCTGGGAGTGAGGTGGTATACATTATGTAGATAGGAGGGTCATACTTTGTTAGCTGCGGGTGGGAGGTGGGAGGCAGGGTCAACCGTCACGTTCGAACATTTTCGGGATTTTTGCGACTGCCCCTCCAATACAACCAGCCTTCCCCCCACCGCCACCTCTCCCTCTTCTATAGTATTTGATTCTGAGACCAGCTGGCACAGCCCAAAACCTACCTAAAACTCCGACTTCACCCACTTTTTCCCCAAAAATAGCCGTCGAGCGGGGTGGGGGGAATACAACCAGTGAAACGGCAACTTTTTTCGCACGCACCGATGCCCTGCGCCCCTGATGACCAAAGCACAATGCGACCCCTCTCCCCTACAGAACACAAATGCGACCCCACTGTTCGAACAGTTCGAACGGACGGTTGACCCTGGTGGGAGGTAGATCGCACTTTAGAAGGAACGAGAAACCTTTCAAAAAGCTCATGAACTTTACGAAATTTAATCGAAAAAAGCTTGAAAGTTTTAGTTATTTTCACCTTATCAGAAGTTGTGCATCATCCAAGTTCCGCTAGATGTCGCATTTGATCCTGCATACGCACCTTAAAGGCATGTGATGCGATAAACTGGATGTCTAGGAAGGGAAATCTGTTCACTGAAAGGCTAGGTTCCCAAGTAATCAAGACGCGGCATTTTTGCAGCAAACTGTACACCTGCAGCGACCCAGCAAGTCCTTACCCATGGTGACCTCCACGATCACGGGAAGCCCCGCCTGTGAGTGGTAGATTCGACCCATGATTAGTTAGTGGTGAGCGGTTGCCGTTCGCGACAACAGTGTGTGGAAAGGCAGAGCAAGGTGTTTACAATAGTTATGTCATCCATCATATCATCTCGTCCAATGCAGGAATCAAGGGAAAAGTGGGGGGGGGGGTGCCAACAACGCGAGTTTCAAGATGCTTCCTGAGTCTTGTCTTCACAACTGCCTAACGCCCGTTCAAAGATTGGCTCCAATATTGACCCCTCTCCATGACATGCAGGCAGAAGTCACCAGTCAGAAGGTAGCACCCGTGCTTTAATTTTCAACGGCGACCAATTTGTCGTACCAATTGCTTCTATTGGTGTGAACACAATCAAACTCGTTTGGCTCGCAGATCACAAGCTGTCTTGTACCGTTGTTTGATTGGTGTCGTGCTTAGATAACACATCATGTCGGGTTTTCATTTACTGGGAACCTCTACAGGGAGCTTGTATGAGGCCAATCATTTACCAATTCCTTTCTTGTAACGCCTCTGTTTGTTGTTAACGGCGAAATTTGCGTATTTTTGGAGCCAATTCCGGAATAAACGGGTAAACAAAGGAGTTATCGGTGTTTGCTTGAGATCGTTGGCACTTTGCGACGAGAAAAACCGTTCAGCATCATAATAAATGCCGGAAGTGCTAGCCAACTGCCCATATTAAGAGTTTTCACTACTGCAACCGTTTCCTTTTCCATTTTGTTTTCTAGCTCTATGAGGTCTTTTTTGAAGCTTTATAATTACATATATTTATCGCGATTTTCATCAATCCTGCCGCTTCTACCGGTAACTATTCCAAACTGTTTGCTCATACTTTGAATGGTTTCTCGCACTTCCCTTCTTTCTTTTTTTATTGCGCTGACTGAACGGAGCTGAAAGTCGTGCAATGTTGTTGAATTCTTTTCTTTTTTTGCGTCACATTTCTCTCCAGCAACTCTTGGCGTATGTCGTTAGTGAATTTTTGACGAATTTAAACTGATGAAGTAATCCCTTGCATGTCTCTAGGCCCGCTGCGGATTGCTGCTGCGAATCGTTAGTCTATGACGTCCCTAACTAACCACACACCAACTGGATACTACAGCGGACCTCAGCACAACCAACGTGTCCTTACATTTTATATTTTTGTTTCGCCTTGAATTTTTATGGAGCCGATAATAAGTATTTGCAGTCTCGCGGAATAAGCGTGCAGTCCGGGGACCGATCACCACCAGCATATGAATCGGACCGGGGATTTAGCGAAACGACACCGCTGTTGGGCCCTTGCAGGTAGGACCTTCATCGATCATTATGAAATCTTGACATCGTTTTCGTGAGAAACGACGACAATTTCTCTATCGTTCATTTTCTAACTCTCTTTTTTTGTTTCGAAACTTTGTCTTCGCAGTTGCTTATAAACTGAAACGAAAATTTTATCTTAGCTGGAAGGCCGAGAAACGATATCGATCCGATTTAAACATTTTCATTTTTTATTGCTTTCAATAATGTTATCGATATTGCAGCAGGTAAAGGTAACTTAAAGACCTAAGAGGGGTGGTTCGTGATTGGGATGACTAGCGTAAGGTAGCATATCGATGAGAGCATTAATGTTTTTATCATTGCGTGGTCCTTTTTGTGCTCGGGCTTCCAGGTGGAGAACTACAGTTTGAAGCCAACTAATCTCATACTGATGCACGATCCCGCTCCAATGAAATTCGTCTACGATTCTCGATAGAAGCTGACCCGTTCCTCATACCCTTCTTGCTCAGGAGTAATGAAGAACCCAAATTCATTCCACTGTTACTATTAAGATACTGGTTTAAAGCGAGACAATGCAGTAAAAAATATTTTTGAGAAAGGTTTCGGTGGAGAGCCCGTTAGCCTTCAGGCTCCTCTGACACCTGGGTTCACCGTATCGAGTGCCCAATTTCAATTCATACATGTGGGACTCTTTTTGGGCCTACTACTACGACTCACCTACAACCTTCGCTAAAATTCTTAAAGTTCGTTGCGGGAGGGGGGGAGAGCGGTGGGGTAGAGGGAGACGCAATATGTGCACTGACAAGGGAGGTCTTTCAGGGCAAGCCGCGCTTTTTGAAAACGGTTTATTGCATATTGTAATGACGCATGTGTGGACCATAAAACCATGTTTCGTTTTCGCTGAACGGTTATAGCAGTACCAAAAATGTGGTGACTGATACCCTTGATGGTTCGATCCCTCCGCGGCGACCAAATTTTGCAATCAAGTTTAGGGCCACTTGTTGGTTTCAAAATTGTCTTGACGATGAACTTCACATATGATTTTAATATCTAGCGCGATTTGGCACCAATCCGAAGGCGCCAACTCAAATGCAAAATTTAGTCGCCACGGGGGATCGAACCATTAACAGTACCTCATGCTTCCTTTGTGGTACTGACATAAGCGTTCAGCGAAAATGAAGCATGGTTTTGTGTTCCCTATATGATTCCCTACAATATGCAACAAACCGTTTTGAAAAAGCGCGGCTTGCTCTGAAAGACTCTCCTTGTGAGTGTTAAAACGACAAAAGTTGCCAACAATTGCGTTTGAAAGTTTTCAAGATTTTTCTCAATTCCGCAGTTCTGTCGTAATTCTACCCTCTTTCCAGAAAGATGCTTTCCTGTCTCCCGAAAAAAATACGATGTTCTGCGGAATACGATTCACTTCCAAAATCACAAAATCTGGCCCTGGTGCAGCTTTTGCGCAGGGATAAAAGAATGATAGCGAGCGTCGGGAGTACGGACACCTCTCCTTCAATTTACATCACCCTCATCTAGCAGCAAACACCACTCCCTATCATATCGAGATACATGCGCTGCCTTATGGTTTGATCGTCTCCTATGGGGCTGTTCCTCGTTCGAAGCTTCAAATACACTGAAAGAAAATGAAACCCAGCAATCAGGTTCTGAAATATTGTAACCAGTAAATCTGGGGCAATCATCAAAACAAGAACGAGGGTATCCACTCTGATGGTAGGGGTCACTCGGGCGAAGCACCAAGCGAGTTATGTTGTTGTCTGGTATTCGCGGAAGTATGACCGAGAACCGTTTCTTGTTTTCAGATCACTGCCTTCGGTTGTGGGATATGATAGTGCTCGATCAGTGTCTGATTATCCTGGACCATCAACTGCACGGTCTGAGGTGAGAAAATAATTATTTTACCTTGATAAGGTAGAGTTCAATTGATGAAACCGAATGTAAAACACGCGTTACAGTTATTAGAACCGTGAGAACCGTTTCTTGTTTTCAGATCACTGCCTTCGGTTGTGGGATATGATAGTGCTCGATCAGTGTCTGATTATCCTGGACCATCAACTGCACGGTCTGAGGTGAGAAAATAATTATTTACCTTGATAAGGTAAAGTTCAATTGATGAAACCGAATGTAAAAACGGTTCTAACTTATTGGGGGGGGGGGTACCCATGCGGCGGCGAGGCGCTCCGTTCGCCAGCTCCTCCAAGGCTTAGTCCGGCGATGGCGCGTATTTCGAAACTGCCACGTGGCGACGAAATAGTGACTGCCCCTTGGACTAAGCCTTAGAGGAGCAAACAAACAGAGTGCCGCGTCGCCGCGTGGTCCACCCATCTAAGTTAGCACCGTAAAAACGAGCATATATCCGCGCGCGAGTTGCGCCAAACCTGCGACCGATCGCGGACTCTGACACCAGCTTGAAGTGATCGCGTTTTGAATGCTCTGGAGCCCGCGTAGCAGCATTTAAGTTGCACGATCGTTTTAGAGCGTGTCTGCTGGTCAAGTACAGGTGAAGGGAGGGAGTGAGAGTGCACTAATACGAGCATTTCTTCGTTTGAGTCCAGTTGTTTTCCAAAGCTGAGGTAGATTTGGAATCTGCTCCGCTCCAGCTTTTTGGTAACTGCTGTGCTCCCCGAAGTTTGAAGAAGCTACGAAGTGAAAAATCGATTTCATCAAATTTGCGTTTGCCTTCCATAGGTCATAAGTTCCCTCAAATTTGGATACGTGCTACGGGTTAGAAAGGTCAAGGAATTCCCTCTCAAAAATACTCAATCTTTCCTAAATGTTTTCTTAACCCTTTGACGACAATGCGGCTTTTTGGGGCGCCCAACTGTCGCACAAAATGGGGCAAAATTGTCCCTAAAATCAGTTTTTCTATCAGAATTTTGATTATGACAATAAACAAAATATGACTGCAGCCTTGAGCTTTATGAACATACGTTGTTGGAATTAGAATGGAAGTTTGGAAAGAAATCTCGGATTTCAAAGTCATGGTGTTTGAAAACTCCAAAAATTCATATGTACAGTAGAATTTTCGGTATACTTTGAACTTCTCCTTGTGTCTAAAGACTGTGAAAAGACGTAGAGGTCCTGATCTGTGATTCACCTTAGGCTTAATAATGTAAAACACTAGTTAACACATACATTGCCGAACGAAGTGCCATATCCTAAAACTTCATATAAATTAGCTAGTAACAAACATTTCTGCAAAATGCTCAACATAGGAGTAACGTAGCTTGCTTATAATTACTGATATGTTGAAAATGTTTTAAATGGGTAAGAAAGAAAATTTCAAGGTGGCACCCACCATTGGGTGCCATTGTCCCACGCGACGGTCATAGTGGCACCCCCATTGTCGCCAAAGGGTTAACGAAAATTAGCGCGTAGGTTCTTTTTTCGTCCTCATGCGAGCTTCTAACCTTCGAAGCATCAGAGCCTTCTTCCAATTTATCATGTCTAGGAGCTGAAGCCAACATGATTAGCTACAAGTGTTGAACTTTCTAGAAAGTATGTACTGGATCTTAAAGAACTCTGGTTTAAAAAGTAGTCCCGTTGACACTTTTTGAAGGGGCATCTTTTAAGTCTTTTTTCTTGAAAACGCGAGTATTTGAAATCTCATTGAAACCAAGTTCCTTTAGCAATTTCGTGTGAAAGTGTATCTTAGAAGGTTACGAGCTTGTGCTTCCAAAAATGTACGCAAGCGGTTGTGCAAATCCGTCCTTCAAAAAATGTTTCTTGTGTAATTTTTAATTTTTTTTTCGAGAACGCCGCCCTTCATAGATGCAGTTTCCCACAGTTAAGTCTGCTACAGAGATATGGTATCGGAATTTCTTTAGAACAATTTCTTGTTTTCTATGGCTCAAAATCGAAGTGCTGGACTCAACGAATCCTGCCATCGTGTGTGTCATGCCTGGTTCTGATTCGTTGATGCATTTCAAAGTTTTTATCGTCACAATTTATAGTACTGCTGATCACCGCGCTTACGATACCCCTCCCCATATGCTCAGTGAAAACCTCTTCATAATTGTATGTACGGACATTTGACTCCGGTCAGAAGCACGAAATGTAGATCTATTAATTGCTGTTTTAGGACGGGCGAACTGAAATGAGACGAAAGAAGAAACGAATGCGGAAATACCATCGAATCGAAACGCATAAAATGAGGTGAATTTTTCTTTTTTTTAAACATAGCTCACTACAGTACAGGTGTTGCATTTGTGTGGAATTTTCAATGACTCGAGTATTTGAGCCGTGTTGAGTTTGTTGCGTGCACTTATAAACTGCGTTGGTTCTATCGGTCCTACTGATTATGCCTTATTTTTAGAATAATCGGATTTTATTGTTTCATTAGTCATGCTAGATCGGTAGTTGAATTCACTGCGGAAATACTGCTGTAGCGCAGAGAAAGGTGTTTGTACATGTTCAAGGAGCAAATGCAAAGAAGCAGCGGTTCACGTTATACTGTTGCGTTTTAGTACCATTAGCTTGTTTGACGGGGAATAGTCGATCCTCCAAACAGACTTGAAATCAACAGGCTGGAATAATTGAGTAGATCTCTTTAGTTCAGGGTCATATACCCCTTAACTGAATTACTCGCCTCACTGTATACAGTAAAGCCACATATATAAGCGGGAATACTATATAAAGTTCTCGCGACTTCAAAGAGACGTGAAAGCGCTACAGCATTGGTGTTCCGCTGTCGGCTCTGCAATACAACGTATACGAAGCGAGACGTCTGCGTCCTCTTGCCAGACACAGTCTCTCGCCTACTCTATCTCCTGTTCGCTTTGTGTCTCCTCGTCTGCGTCGTAGCAAATGCGTTGACAAAAAATGGAAGGTTTTCATTTTTAGCGATTCGGCAGTTAATCTTCTTTTTTGCTCAATCAGTTTACTTTTTTTTAAATCCTTCGTTTTCAAGCAAAAAAAACCATCGTTTGATTGTGAAATGAGATTTCGAGCCCACAATTTGTCAGTGTAACAGAGGGAATATGGAAGGGGGGGGGGGGGGTGAATCAACCGCTCTAGCGTTGCAAAACATGGCAGCTGCGGTGTAAACAATGTTGGTGAACTTTCCAGCGTGAGTTTTCGCTGAGTAACCTGTTAAACTGAACATGCGATCCCCTCTAGCAGAACACTTACTGCAGGGTGGGCCACAATTAACCAAGACATTGTATCACTAAAAACGAATATTAACCCAATGAACCAAATCGCTTAAAAAAGTGTTGAAGAGTAGTATCGTAAGGCAAAGCTAGGTTGGGTTCGAAATCTGTTGGCTATTGCATTAATAGAGGCCTTCAGATGAAAGAGAAGGCGCGTCCCATGGCACGCCGGTGAGACCTGTCTAAATGTTTCCACATTTTCTGTTGTTATATCTCCAAGAAACGAGACCTTTCTGGAGTTTACCTTGCTCCCACCCTCAGGCCCACCGTGCGGGAAATCCATTAGGATCCGATGAGGGATTCTGGGTAATAGCTACTAGAAGACTGTAAACACAAAAATACATCTTTGCAAGATTTCTCCTTAAAACTACGGGCCTAATCCTACTAAAACGTCCAACGTAATGTACTCATGTGACTCTTTATTCACGATACACATGGTACATTCAGAATATCTAAGTGGCTTTTTAAATTTTTTTCGGTTTGGCGATACGAAAGCCGCAAGGAGGATAGCGAGTTTTTGCATTTGGTATTTGTCCTAGCAATATGTAACTGTAATCTTTAAAACTCTTTCTTTCACATCTTAGGTGATTCTCAAAGTATTGAAGCTTCCAACCATTACCCATACGAGCTTCTTCGTTACTTTGAACTGTCGTTAAATATAGCGCGCCAGAGCCCCTTGTCGGTTCAGTTTGGGGATTGGCATATCGCGATGTGGTTGCTTCACTAATTTAGGGGACTCCATGAAGATTGGTTTCATTAGGAAGGAGACGTTGTCCTTTATCACACTATTCTCAAAAAAGAGAGGAGGCAAATGAATATACAGTGCGTTTCATAACCATAAAGTCACCCTAAAATATTGCATTTCCGGGACCAACAGCCAACTGGCGATTTTCCCACTATCACCAAATGATTTCCCACTAGGAATAACCCCTGTATCGCAATGTTAGTGGGAGCAGCTTTTCTTCGAACTTTTTTGTAATTATTTTTCGATTTTTGCACCGTTTCATAATATAAGGTCACCCTGTGAAAATGAATACTACATGATCGGAAACAACCAATCTGCCTGTGAAATTGAATGTTTGTTACAAACACACCCAGTAGCTAAATTTATGGAATTTATAGTTTCGTACTCGCCTTTTGAAGAAAAGGTAAAGTTTATGCAATTCATTGTGCTTGGCATGGTTTGCGAGTCTTTCCAAAGATCTTCAGACAGTCATTAGCACTGCTCATGAATAATTGAAAAGCTCCTACGTCCCCAGATATTCACAATATCAGAACATCCACAAATGTTTTTATAAATGATTAGAGAAGAGTTATGAGGGCCTGTCTCGTGAGCTATTTTTCCGCTTCAGATCGGCGTCGCGCGCTGATTTAATGTCTCTGTTTGAAAAAATGAACTGGAATGCGTGGAATTAAGCAGCAGCATTACAGGAAAGCAACAAAGGTGGTCCGAAGACTCACTGGCCATTGCAAAGTGGCACAACTTCGACCCGTAAAGTTGAATTCGAAGAGAGTTTGTAACAAGTTGAGTCTGCTTCACAGTCGCACCATTATAGCGAGAATAATTCCTGTAGAGCCTTGTATTTTTGCGACAAAAACTGGTTGATTACAAGAGATTCCTGCGAATATAAACACTTTGAAGTGACTTGCGAGGTGGCCGCATTCACTTCAGCGCTTGCAATTTTAGTTAAGGAAATGTGGAAGGTTTGGTGCTTTTGTGATGATGGTCTGTCAAATTTTCGCCTCCACAAACTGGCATAATCGACTCCAAAGATTATGCATAGAGCCTTGCGAGGACATTTGACTTTCCTTGAGCTGATGAAGTCGGCTAGCTACGTGAGTCATACAGAACAGTACAGGTACCCATGTAGGTCATCCAACCAGAGGCAGCATTTCTCTCGAAACCCTGACTGAACTGAGCAATTCTTCCGAATTTCTGGTGGGGTGCTTCTAGTAGAACATCCCAGGGGCATCTTCGTCATGAGTAATAGTGAGGATAAACGCCAGTTAAAAATTACACAAGAGCGTGTACAAGCAACCCTTGAACACGGAAGTGAATCGATGGTGATCTGCCTTGGAATCTCAATTCCGGTAGGCCACGGAGACTATTCAATGTTGCCCTTGATAAAGGAGGAACCATACATTATTATGTCTATTTTATCTGTCATTAATCTTAGGTAATTGTTCTTTTCTCAGGGTGACCTTATATTATGAAACGGTGCAAAAATCGAAAAATAATTACAAAAAAGTTCGAAGAAAAGCTGCTCCCACCAAAATTGCGATACAGGGATTATTCATGGTGGGGAATCATTTAGTGATAGTGGAAAAATCAGCAGTTGGCTGCTGGTCTCGGAAATGCAATATTTTAGGGTGACCTTATAGTTATGAAACGCACTGTATTAGGAAAAAAGTAAGTTTGATTGCGCGCACTTGGGGTTTAATTTTGGCCACCCTGTATTTTCATGCAAGCTCTCTATACAAATTCTCTATATTTTCGAAAGATTTTTACGAGATTTTGAGACATCTGCAGAAGTGCTCACCTATGGCGACCGATCGACTGCTTTTCAACGTCTTCTCCCCCTTTTTTGTTTTCTTCTACGACGAATGACCAAAAATTCGAGTGATCAAATCATAATCAGATTTTATTTACTCAATTTATACACGTGCCGCAAGTAAATTACATCCAGCTCTGTAAGTGGAACTAGACGCCTCGCAATATGCGTTGCGTGTTTTTGAGCGCAAACAGCTGTTGAAGCGAGGGTTAGGGTTGTGCTTGAAATTGGATGACCATTTTCGTGAACCCGCCCTCCTCGTGTGAAGCTGCACGTACAACGAACCGATCTCCCATCGACGCTCGACAGTCACACCATTGGTTTTATTGATTTGTGTTGTTACTTTCACTGGATGAATAACGACGATTCGTGTGGCTTTCACTATGGCATTTATCGCGCTTTGTGTAACACACGACGATTTCGTCGTCGACTAATCATGTGCTTCTTGGCACGTTTTCGCTGAACGACATCTATTGACTCGCATAAACATCACACCCGTCTTTCATTACGAATAAAAATAAATTAGTCAAAGCATTTGGACAAATCGGTACTGATGGTGGTGGCTGAAGTGCTAGGGGTGGAGGCTGAATGATGTCTCGTGGGTTTCTGGAATCGATAGCCGATAGTTTCAGTCCTGACGAACTGGTCAATGCACGACACGTTTTGTTAGTGAAAGGGCGATTTGGGAATGTTTCAGTGTGAATACCATATGAAAGGTACTTGATTGGGTTCTTATGGCATGTCCTGATCCTTAACGTCATTCGTCCCTTCACTCGTCAACCATATAAACATGTGGCGTTGACTGGTTAAGCAACACGTATCCAAACCCATATTTGGGTGGTCGTCGGTGCTTGTCCTGTAGAGGACTGTGACCCAACCGCCGGCTGTTCAGCCGTTTTTGATGTCTTATCGGATTATCCTCCAAACATCTTTGTTTACATGACTGGCGGTGAGTTGAGGGAGGTCGTTTGGGCGAGGTTTACTCACTCGATTTGCCCTCTCTATCGATCGATTCGTATTCAAGTCACGCTGTAGTAGAAGCAATAGTTCATTGTGTGGTACTACTATGCTTTCTGTACTAGTAAGAGAAATTAGGTGTATGTAGTGGCACTTTCAATTGACCACGTGGTTTGTTTTCGTGAACATCCGCGTAGCCAAAGCGATTTTGTGATTTCACGCTTGCCGTGAGCCGTACAAAACCGTGGGAGAATCCAGCTTCCTTCGCATGTTCGCCGCCAATGTGGATATATGTAGTTGTATGCTGTCCGTTCTCCTGCTCCTATTACCGCTAGTGGGCTATATTTGCGGAATAATTTACTTGTTTTTTTTATTATTGAGCTTAGAATTATCGCGGAGATTTTGGCTTTTTTATTTAGAAGTCGCAGTGGTTGCCGTGGCAACGTGTCCATCGTTGTGTATTCTATGTGGTCTGTCATAATAATCTCTATCGTATATCCACTAACGAATAATATACCCCAACGGTGGTAGAACACACGACTGAACATCCGTGATATCATTTTGTAACTGTACGCTACGTACATACGAAAATAATGTTGACTTTGGAGCTGAATCGTAACTGCTTTTTGTGTGAGACTTTGCTTTGTCATGGCGAATTTCAAAGGAAACATATGGGCAAATGTCACGATGAAAGCAATCGTTGCGATTGCTGAAAAAAAGCACAACTCACTGATGAATTTTGGACAGCCAGTTCGTGCTTGGGAAAATCGAGTTGATGAGATGTCGCTTTTCCTTGAAGACAATCTTTACAACTGCTCGGAAATTGACACTCATGGAATTAGCGGCAGTGACATTGATAGGGAAGCCAGTTTCAGTAGCGCAAGGACTTCTGCAAATGCCACGTACTACGCACCAGCTGTCGCCCTTTGTGGTCGAAATAGGCCCTGTGTGGTTTGTCCCGAATAAAGCGAACTGAGCACGCTTCCATCCGGTGTTATAACATATTGCCTCCATAATATTTTAATTCAATTCATTAATATCATAGAGATTCTTCAAAATTGGCTCAGTTGGGTTAAGTAAGCGTGAGGGCACCTTCTGATGTTCTTTTCTAGAGTTTTATATGAGGATAGGGGGCTGGGGAGATCTAGTTATTTGATTGGTTTCGGTCTAAATCAATTAACTTAATTTCTGGTGTTTGTTCGACTTCTCTCACAACTGCACAAACTAAAACTTATTGGTATGTTGTCATTACAATTTCAATCCTTTCTATTGGGACTTTGTTCCGTAAATGCTCGCAATGTAATAGTCAACTCATCTGTTATCAGAACTTCCAATGTTATGTTTTCCTCACTCCAATTCTGTTGCAGCTCTGTATGTACGTGTATTCCAGTTATTTTTCACCAGTTAGTCACGGTTGCTCAATTGCGGCAGATAAATTCTAGCTCTAGCCTTTCCCGAAAGTCCTAGGTTTATCCCCTGTGGAAAAAAATAATTACCAGGAAATTCTTAGAACTTCCCGCGGAACTTTGGAAGGAGACCTAGATGTATCGATAGAGTCTTGAAAATTGATTGCAAATGTGGTCCTAAAACTGCTACGCGAATTTTCTGAGAAGTTATGAGCCTTTAACGTCGGCAAAAAATGATACTGTGGCGAGCTTACATTGTGGAATCACAGTCGCCGCGGATCTGCGCCAAAACGAATCCATATTCGTAATCATGACACCAATTTACCCTTATACATAGAACAATTCTGGACAAAAAGCAACCGCGTTTTCACATGGGTTGCAACCAGGGTGAATAACAGTCGAGGAACTCCTCGACCATCACTCTCTGCTGTATGAGAGTAGAGCCAATAGTGAATGTACGCGCGGAGAGCGGAGACTGCTCGCGGGTGGCGAGAGTGAATATCCGCGCGCGAGAACGTAAAGGATCAGGCGAAAATCCTCGACGTGCCGTTGAGGATTCCCCAGGCAATATTCACCCTGGTTGCAACTCATCATTATCATTTTTCGCAACTTTTAAAGCTTACAATTTTCTGACAAAGTTCATGTTGCAGATTTAGTGTCCACATTTGTGATCAGCGTCCAAGACCTATCGATGCACCTAGGTCTCCTTTCAAAGTTCCATTGGAACTTCAAAGCATTCCTTGGTTAGAAACAGATAACAAGCAGGAGAGCCAGTGTTGTATAATTTTAGAGTACTAGATCCGCTCCACCTAGCGTACACTAGAGCAGGGAACGCCGAGCTTGAGCTCTGCTAGTGCCCCATTAATGGTGATTTATGTGAAAAAAGGTCAACCATGAGAGGTATGGATCTTATCACATGCAGAACAGTTTATAGACTATCTTAATTTTGATCCTTGTGGAGGAAAGGTGACCACGACAAAGTGCCAGATGTGTACCACTGAATTCAAAGGTCATGGGTTCACGTATGTACATTCATAATATGGGTGCATTAGCCCTAGTTCAAGCCCATATCAAGTATTAACGTGAATAAACACCGGTTTCTGCAAAACGAGTTTGAGGCTGGTTTTTACATCAATCAAAGGCTTCTGATCATTTCTCTCTGGTGACTTTTTCGAACCCTTCTATCCTTCCTCAACTCTTTCATTTTGTCTACTTCCTGTACATTCGTGACAAAGCTTATGGCACACTCAAAAATCTTACCGTTCTCTACCAGAATTATCGCTTTATCAACCTATCAATCATCTCTAGTTCTGGTTAGCCATTGTTTGACAGTCCGTCACTCTACCGCTATCCCCATGTCCTACATCACGTTCCATCATATTCTGCAGTACTCTGCAAGATGTGGGAATATGAAGCAGTAATTTTGTAAGTATACAACGTTATAATAATTGTTTTGATTTTGCAAATTACTAAGCAGTAAACATTTGGACGAGCTCGCGTTGCATGACTTAAATTTGAGCGGGTTTTTTAATACCCACTAATATGCATACTTATAAGGCACCATGTATACTGTAGAACTTGTGCTTTTTTCTCAGGAACTCGCATTTCACCTAAACGGTTATATTTTATCTTTTTGAGGAGCAAAACACCTTTTTGAAAAACCATTGTGGTCAAAGAGCGAATTGCTCGGTCACTGTTGCATCGATACGCTTTCAATAAATGTAAATCGTGAAGTTCAAATATGTATGTACTAGAAGTTTATATTATGAATACATTATTGTTGGAGGGGGTGGGGGACGACAAGGGCTCGGTCTAGTTTCCGATTCGCATTTGTACTTAGACGGAACCTAGACGGTAAAGGCATCGCGATAAACCAATACTGTTGATGTAGAAGTGTCAAATGGTGAGTCTGTGAAAGGGAACAAGCAAAATGGTCAAGGCCCGAGAAACGGCACCAAGAGGCGTCTTCTGTGGAAAAGCGCTCCATGTATCGCCTGCTTGACCCTCGTTCCCTCTTCCCACTATCCAAGAGCCACCTTCTCAAAAAACATTTTTGTCGGAATATTTTTCCAAGATGTCAAATTATTCTCGCCAGCAAGTTACGGGGTATATATAGCGTTATGTTATGGATTTTTCCATGTGTTTATAAGTGTTTTATTGGCGCCAATTTAATTTTTAATTTACCTTTCTAGCTGCTTAGGGTTGAATTGAGTATAATGCTATATAGTTACTTCGGAAATATCGATGTTTTTAGTTTTTATCATTCAATTCGTTGATTCGTATTATAGTGGGTTGTTTTATATTGCCTTTTCGTTCATGTTTCATATTATTATTTATATTTACGAAACAAGAGTATTTCAGCAAAATCTCAGTAGTCAATCATTTGTCGCCAGTGGTGACGCAGTTGCACAATCTGATGTTGATTTGATAGGTTCTCTTTGTGACGTCTTCTTTGTGCTGAACGACCACTTCAAATATCAGGAAAAGATGATTTGTAGTTTTGGTCGCAAAACTGGCATGAACTGTGCGCATCCCCCACTTGTACCGTTTGTGGTAAAAAGGTAATGCGTATAAGTTAACAACGGCCTTCTTAGACCTGTACCATACTGGTTTTGCTTATATACAGTGATTGAAGGTATGTCGTATTATGGCGTGGGAAGTCGTGGTGGTTTTTGTGAAATTCTGGACATTTTCTGCATTCTGTGTACCTTCCAGTTGGCTCGCTCACTTCTCACCACTGCACTGTGTCTCTCAGTCACCCCACCCCATTTCTTTCAGATATCCTATCACTAGCTGTCACTCTGGAAGACATAGTCTTACTGGGGTTCTGAAATTGCTTTCCTACTCATTGGACCCCTGCATTTCCTATCAGAAACATTAGATAAATCGGTTCTGTTAGGATATGAAAGGGCCGATGTCACATTCGCTGTTTTGATATTGTTGCCGAAACCAGAGCCAAGCTGACGCGCTAAAATTTATTAAGAACGATGCGACGTTGTTCTCATGATCGTCGTCCAATGAGCAATGACGCCAGCATCAGTTTAATAGTTTATGAAGAATCCGTCGACCGCCGGAATGTCTGTCGGTTCTTGTTTTTGTGATAGCGCGGCATATTGATGGGATTCGTCATTACTCTATCAATTCGTGTATTCATGTCTGCATTGCTCACATTTTGTAACTTGTTCTTTACCTTGTTTACTTATTTGCTTTCAATCATTGAATAATTTTTCTTTATTGCCTGTTTACACTGTCTTCATTGTAGCCTTTTAATTTATTCCTTTTACTGCAACTCTAAAAACTTCTCAAGTGCATAGGATCCTCGGTGCTAACTTGGTTAGGCTGCTTTCATATTTTACTATTACAAAGTAAGACTCACCTAATCGTGAAAATATTACAGTATAGTATAGTGAGGAGCATTTAACGCCCGGAGGGCATGCCAAGCGCGTGGCTCTCCCGGAGCAATTTCTACAACTTTCTAATTTTTTTTTGTTTAGTCGTTACTGTTATTGCTCATTTTGCATGTCATACTGTAAGAATCGTCTAGCTTGAGTGATTAAATCAAATATTTCCTAAAATCCCAATAATGCATCACGCACTCTTGGGGCATGCTATACGCGTGGCTCACCCTAAATAGTTTGTGTAACCTTTTACTCCCTGATAAGGTTTTACCTTTAGTGCACATTTTACAAGTGTCCCTTCGGTGAGAATGATCTAGCATGGGTAATTCACAAGAACGTTCAATGATCCGCTGCAAGAGAGGATTTACAGGTCGAAATGCCATTTTTGACTAGACTTATACCACAAGATGTGTTTTGAGACCCAGTTCACGAATCCGCTTTCCAAATCTCCAAGACAGTTATTCGAATGTACTTATGAAGCGAGAGGGTACCGCGTAGTGAGAAGGCTTACTGGCAAGAGGTAGCGAGATGGTCGTCTTGTCGAGTTCCCTCTTCAACTTTTTCTGAAACTTGATCGAAAGGACTCTTATCCATTGCTAAGCGATCAATACTTGCATTTTGTTGCCAGTGCAAAGAGTTGGCTATGGCTCCGAGTAACTAGAAACAGCATTCGCTCAACTGCCCGTGGCGCATGCTTTGGGACGCTGCCAAAGCGTGACGCGGCTGCGCATTTCACTACTGTCCGCGCAGGGCAGTGTGACGCGGTTGCGCGTCTTGCCCACGTCGTTAATATTCCCGCGCATGCACAACTTTTTTCCAATTGTTTGCATTTATTCTATAGATCATAAGAGCATATAACTAAATACAGCATGATTTCCAATACGGTTGCTTCACTTTCGCCAAGTCTTACCAAACTCCGAGTTCGGTTTATTCTTGGTTTTTGTTTTATTCTCGTAAGTGTAAATAAAAACAGAAGTATAGTAGAAGTATATTTTTTGTTTTATTCTCGTAAGTGTAAATAAAAACAGAAGTATAGTAGAAGTATATACAAATATTTAGGGAATGTGCAAAATATGTTTTTTGCAGTTTTTCTCCTGAAATTATCTGCGCAAGCATATTTTTAAGGTTTTCAATAATAAAGAAGGGAGTTTTAAAAATTTATTCAACCATTTTTTTTCGAAGTCTGGTTCAAATTTGTTTGACGAGAAGCTCTACTGTAGGGAAAGTTGACCCGCTTAGCACGAATGTCACATTCGTTTGACCCTAAACGCCTGGCTCCCGCACTGGACAGGTACTCGAGCAAATAATGCAAACGTATCAGGAAATGCTCACAAACTATTTTTTAATCTAATTGCGGTGCTAGCTCATTATCGCATTCTCCCCCGCTATGCTTACAAAGAGCTTTTAGCATAAGTAAAACACCGCGCGGAGTAGCTAACCTCCATAATTCCGTTTAGGACATCGTTTCGCAGATTTGGAAGGTATATCTGAAATCAGCATTCCAAAACACATCTATGGTATATATATCGTTATAAATGACCTTTCGACCTTAAGCCTTCATTTGTTTGCAATGCGCTTGCATTTTTGCTTCCACTTTCAAAGGCTAGGGATTCCTATTGGGGTTTCGCAGGAATAGCCACGGCGTAAAATATTATATATTCTAGACTAGATATGCGCTCTTTGAAAATGGAAGCGCGAGAAGTAAATATTTTGTCATATACTTGGCATTGCTGCGTCCTTTGATGAAGATATTTTAGCAAGCGCTAATTTAAAATCTTATATGGTATTATCTAGTGATATAATTCTTTTTACATTCTCGCGCAAATATTACATTGTGTCTTAT
Source organism: Ostertagia ostertagi (assembly GCA_036418205.1). Taxonomy (NCBI): domain Eukaryota; kingdom Metazoa; phylum Nematoda; class Chromadorea; order Rhabditida; family Trichostrongylidae; genus Ostertagia; species Ostertagia ostertagi. Next base: position 402,401 of record MU868334.1, on the reverse strand, counting down.
CAATTTTGTTACCAAAAACACGTTTGGCTTAAATTCGTAAACTCCCTTTTCCGTTTCATTTGTAGGCCACATACATACATACAGTAGCGGTCAAAAGTGTTCGCCGAAGGCTTCTCGTGGTTCTCATTTTTTTGCCGGAAAAAGGAGTCAGTGGTGTCCTCGGAAATTTTTCTTTTGAAGATCCTGATTTTTTAAGAATTGTGGACATAAAAACACCAGAATGCACAGTATATCAATCTTTGACGGAAATGCTCAAGAGAGAAAAAATAATGCGCTAAAAATCGTTCCGGCGAACACTTTTGACCGCTACTGTATGTGCTTGAATCTGCCCACATTTTACTCGAGCCGTTCCATAGTTTGTTGTTGGTTTCATGGTTGTTGGTGGGTGTGAAAGATTTGAGCCTCCATGCATGTACTGAGCCAGGACGTAGATCGAGAACTACTGTGGGGACTCTGCAACCAGACCTCCGTTAGATCACCACCTACATAGTGGAGAAGTGTTGTCCTGTTTAAGAAAGAGTCGCTCTGATGCGAATATTACCTTTCTAACCACGTAGTTGTATGTTTTTTAGTGCAAATTCAGTAACAGTAGTAATCTCCAGCTTCCACAAGTTTAATTTCAGTTTAATTTCGTTATGTTTATTAATTGTGTATTTTCCTTCAATTTGTGCAATTTCTATGTGAATGTCATTTAGATATCACATTATTATTATATAATGTAAATATTATTGAAAAAGTTCGGGGCGGAACGCAGCGAAACCGTGGGTAACTTGGAGACCTCGTAAAGGCTTTTGAAAAAGTGACACACAATATGTCCCCCCCCCAGGCTCATTGCAACCAGTACCTTCAGAAGTTTCGAGATAAGAAAGCGCGGCTCATGCGAAAGCCGAATGCATGTGGTGAACCGCTCATGATCATCAATCGTTGACATTCATCCCTCACATATGGGTTCAACGTTGGTGCCCCTTTCCTAAATCCCAGATTCGCAAGCGTACCAGCACGGAAGGTTACTGTAGGTAGGTTAGTCGTAATCTTTATTGTAGAGTACCTCCACGTGTTTCGTGAGTTTTCCTACCATTCCCTGTTGTTAAGAGATCGGCAACATTGAACAATAGAAATCGCTGACTACGAATTGGGTTCATGCAGCCATAAGGAAGCCTTATCTGTTGTCTAATACTGAGCAAGGTGAAGTATTTTGCTGTAGGGGGGAACCCCTTGAACCGCAACTGAAAAACGGCTTTTCCCCCAAAAAGATGGCTTTGACTAGTGAACCTGTGTATGTCAAAGCGTAGACGAAACAATCAAAGTGATTCTCATACGTAGGTAGTTGCGCTTGCCGAAGATGCGTCCACATTCTTCTGTTATTTTGAATGAATACCGAAAGCGTGGCGTAGCACAAAGGACTGACCAATGCCGATCAATTTCAGATTAATTTTTTTTCCTTGACTGACGTTAGCTTAGATGATTCAGATAGGATTTTCACTCCATATTGTTTACGGAAGTGCATAAAGTGCACTTTCACACGCAGTTGTGCAACCTTGCATAACGCAGTGGCTGGTCGTCAAGGAATATGTTGGTATTTCGACAGGGCATTCCAGTTGCTTTTCGTGCCTCTATTTATTCAAAGTGGTGAAGTTGAAGGTAGTACCAGACTCTACCGGGAGGATAAAGCGCAAACTTGTGTATATAGGCTGGCTCTCGCAACTCGTTGTGGTGTCAAATTCCATTCAATGCCCAACGATTTTGAGTGGCAGCAGGATGCATGGCGTGTTTTGAAAAGGGATGACTTATCAGCGCCGAATTCTTTATCAGCTTCGCCTCTTGCTTCAAAACGGAAGAGTGGACGCTTAATACTCTTAAAACTTTATTAATTTGCGCCGCCCGTGGAAAACGTGCATACTACTGAATGGCCAGGCGCGCTCTGCAAGCCTTCTGCAGTAAACACGATTAGATTATCTATAAATTTCCAGGCCCCTCTGAACCTCGAGCATTACCTCACCACGAAATTATTTGTATGCTTCGCTGGTTTTTCAAAACAAATGTGTCACTGGATGAGAGGCATCGCTCGTGCTCAAAGGTTATCGAAAGATTTTATCGCCTGCTGTCATAAGAGGTTTTCGCTCACCTCTTCATGGCTAATGTGAACATTAACACGGAAGGTTTTTCGTAGGAAGTGTTCTTAAAAATTTTTACATTTTGGGCGTGTAGAAAATGTCAGAATGAAATTTATCTCTTTTTTGAGTTCGCAGAAATAGCATTTTTCCTTAATAACGAAATAATCGCCTCGTAAGAGACTCCACGTTTCTTCGTGATGAACGAGGTCGTTCTCAATTGCGACGGCTGGCAGAGAGGTTAAGAGGTTATTAATTAACTTTCATCGAGAACGAAACAAGAGTTTGTTAAAAAATGTGAAACGGCTCAGATGCATGAATTATTTGCTTTTAACTGCTGAAAATAAGCTCAAATTACAAATAAGTGATACGTGTAGGGAATGAGAGCTGTATCAAGAGTGTTCTACTGTGTTCCATCTGTGAATATTCTGCCCTGTGATCACTTGGCTGCGAATGCTCTTTCCAAGAGTCTCCAAAGGATAAAAATGCTACACTGAAAGAAAAAATGAGGCGAAATATAAGCTAGGGCTTAACGTGAATAGTAGTAGGATGTCGAATCAGGAAGTTTGTTAGCCGAGAGGAGCGTGTGTTGATGTATTGCGCAAATACGTCAGTCATCACACGAGGATGATTCATCGTCGATCAAAGACAGTAAGAGAAAGATTTATGTGACGTAACACTCTCTGAAAACAGAGACGCTCAGTAGGATGACCTTCGCACGACGAGCGTCGATTTTTGCCATTTCAGAATAATATTTTTTCCGCCCGAATTAGCTTTTGAAGATAGGTCTTTGTTTCCCTAGAGATGCTCGTAAAATGAAATCATGTTTTCGCTTGTAAAGTAAGAAAGCCCATTTCATACCCCGGTTGATTTAGCGGCTGACTTTTCTTACTTTTCTGATGTTGGAGTACGCAGCTGATTTGTGTATTTGCCAGCTGGCTGTTTTTCGTTTTATAAAACAGTTAATATTAGGTTGTCTCATAAGTAGCGCATCATTTTTTTCAAACGGAAAATTTTTCCGCCTGTAACCTTAATTGTTTTACAATGTTTCATATACAATTTCGATAGAAATTATCTGCTCTACAAGAAGAGTATGTTACTTTTTTTTGATTATTGGCAGAATTGTTTTGAGTTTTAAGACATGCAAAAGTGGGAGCGTTCAAGACGACGATTTTCGGGCCAGAACCGGGCAGGTACACTGCCTAAACTTTCATAGCTTTCCTAGAAAAACAATCAATAAAGTGACAAAACTTACTTCTGAGCCTTCTACTAAACTCCAATATTTTAGGTTCCCTAAAACACGCTTTCCTCCGTCTAAATTTTGAGATTTATTTATCCAGTGCAACTTTCCGGGGGTTTGGGTTTTTTGCTGTCAGCCCACAAGGGCTTCCTTCAGACTGACTTTTCCAAATTCCAGTTCCTTAAGTATTGACGCTACTGACTATATACCTCGTAGAAGCGTTTCTTCTGCTCTACCTACCCGCTCAGAAATTTCGTTTTGATCTTCAATCTGATTCGAGTTCCACATAGAAAATACTGTATTCAAGTCCGACGAAAAGCGAACATTCCGGCCACCTCTGCTGTTCACATCAAACCAAGGATCGAGTGCCAACAAACAAGCCAGCAGGCCAACCCACCGAGTTGCACTGGAATAACTAAATCTCAAAATTAAACGAGACAAGCTTTTAGGGAACCTAAATGTGGAATGTTTAGTAGAGGTCATAAGTAAGTTTTAGTTACATTATTGATTGATTTCTTCTAGGAAAGTATAACGTTTAGGTCAGCTGTCGGTTTGGCGAAAATTCGTCGTCTGAAGCTCCCACTTTGCATGTCTAAAACTCAAACAATTTGCAACAATCAAAAAAGGGTATAGCTTCTTATAGAGCAGATAATTTCCTATCGAATGGTATATGAAACATTGTAAAACATTAGAGGTTCACAGGAAAAATTTCCGTTTGAAAAAATTCGCCACTACTTATGAGACAACCTTATAATTTTTGAAGATTTTATTAAACATGTCGTTCTTGAATTTTGATCCTCCGTTTTGTCAGTTGCTTATGAGTTTCTTGAAGATAATGCCATAGTTTACAAGCGTCATCAGAAACGTGCAACTGTGCACCTTTATGAATTTAAATCCTTTATTCCTTTTGAGCAGGTAAGGATGAGACAGATTAAAGTGACGTGACGCAAACTTGGGCTCAGTCGGGCGCTTTCAGATGGTACATATGTAATGTAAGATATTTCGAGACGACACATCGTCGTTTTCACCCTTGTGAGCTCAAATCTGTTACTCCAGTACTTACTCAAATGCATATTTCATTTTCGGAAGTCGGATTCGTGGCTCATTCCTAACCTCGTCATAGCCGCACTTTTCCACTAGAGCCTGACGCATCATCGCTGGGGACCTCGTTCACTGGACTGCGCCATGCCATTGGAAAGAATTCGCTGCCAATACGACCCCTGACCATCATCGAACACCTCCCCCTTCCCCTCTTCAACGCTGACGTTTTTTTAAAGAACGTGTCACCCTATCTAGTACAACCGCAGAGGTGGTAGAGCTCATGCCTGAAGGAGGGCTGCCTTGCCTTTCCACTTCTTTATTTGGTTTATATACGTGCTTGTATTCGACAGTTAGATCTACATCATCGACTGCTATGGGTGGTTCCATATTAAAGGCTTCTCGTTGATTTTTCAAATGCTCACTTCATTTCTGCGACATTCAGTTTTGCTCGTTCGCGAAATCTAAACTAGATGTTGCTGCTGTTGCCTCGTACTCGTGATCAGCCTCTACCACCTCCGTATTTAGAATTCACACCTGATTTTGGCTAAATTAGGTGGAACCGTATGTTTGAATGGCGAAAGTTGTCGTTATTGGCCCGGATACGTTTCCAGAGAATCCACAAAAATATGAGAATTTCTTTAAAACGACATGCTTTGACTGGAAAGAGAGGTAGGTGATTTCGCTCGTTGCACACGTATGATGTCACAGATGTCTGTGTGCGTCTGCATGATTCATGGTAACGAATCGGTGTTTAGCGATATGGATATAGGAGGAGGAGCGGTTAATGGAGTAGCCAAGACGGCTCTCATCGTCTTTTCGTTTATCAGACGTATCTCTCTATCACTGATCTCGTTTAGGCCATATATCGCATCGCCGTTCATGCCAATTGCCACACCGCTCGCCATTCCATTGGAGCGTCGAGCACCAAGTTCACCGAAGGAAGCCAGACGGAATCTGGCCTATGGAAGTAATCGACGTGCCGACGAAGGGCTTCTGGCCGATGAAGAACAACAGGCAACTAGTAGCACTGAAGAGTGAGTTGATATCGATTTCGGCAGATGTATGAAATAAAGGTTAAAGTAAACTACACAAAGTCAACGAAAAATGATGAAAATGATAAAAAAGATATAAAATATACATAAAAATACGTACATAGTAATGAAACAAAATGAAATGTGTACAATATATATATATTATTTGTTTATAATTGAATTATGCATGAAGTATAGAATTTACAGTTTTAAAAACCACTGAAAACGCCGCGGTATCTTTGAAACTGATTATTTCGTAAGCCCTTCGTGGGCATTGTTTCCATCAATAATTTGATCGCGTCGGCGCCAAGAGTAAATGCAGTCTATCTAATCCAGTTATACGTACCTTTTTCTTATTCCTTATTTTGTTTCTTCTGATTTTCAAGTGTTTTTTTATTTGTGAAATCGGGTACATTCGTCTTTCCAATAACAGACAATCACAGACAGGGAATTAGATTTTGACGTACATTTAATCGGTGCTTGAGTCTTTTAAAGAATTTAGTAATAAGGACATCCGTGGAAAATGTGGAGCTGGCGAGCCTTAGTCATCCTTGAATAATGTTGACCGCCCTCTTAAAGGCACAATTTACGATGCAAAGGCAGTTCATTGGAAATTAAGGTGGAGATGGTCAGTGATGCACAAAAGATGAAACAAAAACCATGAAGAATGGCCTAGAACCCGAGATATGGGACCCTTCCTAAACCGTTGATTTCTACATTGGTGCGACTCTCATCGGTGCTGCCCTCTTCAAGTGGGGGGGGGGGGGTGGCGTTACGCGCCTATAGCGCCGTGGGGAAGGCTATGCTGGATCGCGGGAGCAACCTTCGATGTTAATCGCGCGTGTCGGTTCGCACGCTTAGAAGGTCCGCTTGTCTCTCCACTAGGTATGTCTCCTCTTCTTCGACCTTCGTCCTTGTCGTGGATTTCTCTATTAGGCGTTCAGTATTCAGTGTGCTGAGGGCGGAGGTATGTCCCGGAAGCGTAAGCTCACCACGTCATTCTAGTGTTTTCTTGTTGACAAGTTCTTACTTTGCTCGGTATTCCACGGTACATAGTTGCGAATTCGGAAGGATCTCGGAGGAAATCTCTCGGCCGGTCTGATCGTAATATCAACGTGCAAGGTAGTGACAACTTGATGGCTGAGCAGCTTTTCCTCCATCACAAAAAGGTCCCAGAACATAACTTCATATCCTTTGATATTTTCAGTTTGGGTCTAACTACTTTTAACTAGTAAAGCTCGCAACATTTTTTGAGACAGAACAGACAGACAGAGCTTTAATTTTTAGTTGTGTTACCTTGCTGTGCCGGTGTCGAGTGTAAAAAGATTGTGACCAATAAGTTGCTAGCAAAAACACACGTAGTCGGGTTAACGCTACCATTTGATCAACAGTTGGATAAAATCTGTGCTCCGATATGCTGTCTTTCGGAGTGGGCATATTGCGATTTTTCTGGTCAGAGACGTCCATTGTTTGCAAAGGTTGCGCTAGGCGTTATTGTATTATGGTCGCAACCTATTGCAACTATAAGTACTTTTTACAAAGAGGCGTGTGTGGCAAAGGTTCGAAATGAAGGAACAACAGATTGAACAAAACGATGATGGTGATCTAACCTATCGGTAGAATCGCACCCGCCCCCCCCCCCCTTCTGTACCATCGTCGTCAACGTTATAGTTGAAGTAGAGAGGCTTCTCCGATAACAAAGATTATCATGAGCAGGCGTTGAGTGAGTAATAATGGTACATTTGACAAAATACGACCATCCCACGCAAATGTGATTCAATATTGCGTAACGTGATTTCATGAAGGAGGGTGAGCGCTTAGTCGGAGACTTTTTCTGATCGTAATACCGATCACATACGAGGTCCACAAAGCATTCATTCCGGATTGCATCCGTCGGCTGAAACTCTAAAACCTAACCGAATAGTAATGCATCGTAATTTATTATCACTCATATGCAACTTCACACATCTCGATAACATAATCCTTAACTGATTTCTTGGTCTACATCTTCATTTTTCTTGTAGAGATTATTTAGCACACTTATTTTTATAGTTTACTTCTTTTTATTGACGATCGACTTCTCGAAGACTTCCTTCCTTCCTACCTCACTTAATTTTCGACCGCTGATCGTCCCGGGCATGCCAGAAACATCTTCCAAGCCGCTCTGCTTCGGGCTCTTCTGCGCTACAGCTGGCCGTACAACTTTACGAGAGGGTCTGCCCATCGGGTGGGCGGTCTGCCTCTGGGCTTGTTTTCCCCCTTAGATACCAGTCACCTTTCGGTCCAGCGATCATCGGTGTTCTTGGATTCTCTGGATCTCCCTCTAGTATACTTAAAATTTGGCAAACCTACACTCGGTTGTGGGTGCATCAAGTCCTTCGATTGAAGATGATCCGATCACTAACTGTGAATCACTTTTGATTTTCTCGTTGCGAACCTGCATATGCTTTAGCCTGACTTGGGCTTTAACAACCACTGTATAATTCTATGACCTCACCTAACTGGGGGTTACACGTCTGCCCTTGGCAGTAGGCCATCAGTTTGTCACTTTTATCGCGCATTGTACATACCTTGTCTGTTGTTTCTTTAGCATTGTACCTAACCAAGCGCATCACAAAGCACGTGTAGACAAATTGGATTTCAGAATGACGGATGGCAATCGCGTGAAAAACCGAAGTATAGAACGAAAATGGTCAAGACGTGTAAAAATTACAAACATTCACGCTAATTTTCGAAATTCAACAACTTTTCTACTGTATCACCTGTATCACCTGTCGTCCCGTTGATCGTCGATTTGCTCGAGCGGGCGCCACAACGTCTCCATTCGTCCCTGTCGCGTGCTAGTGTGGTCCAGTGGATCCTCCTTGCTCGAGGGACACGAAGTCCATCATTCCTTTCGTTCAGAGCTTTCGTGAAGAAGTCTGACCATCGGGCCGGCGGTCGTCCAGGTGTTCGTTTGACGTCCCGAGGGATCCAGTCGGTAACCGCTCTGGTCCAACGGTCATCGCAAAATCGCATGACGTGTCCGGCCCACCTTATCTTCGATTCCTTGGCGAAAACGGCAGCGTCCCTGATCTTCGATCGTTGGCGTAGTTCCGAACTCCGGATTCCCCTCTGCACTTGCGTGTATAGGGTTACTCCTAGCATCGTCCTCTCGACAGCGCGTTGGATAACGCTGACCGCATGCTCGTCCTGCCTGCGCAGAGTCCAAGTCTCTGAGGCGTAGGTTAGGGCAGGAAGGACAGCGGAATCGATGAGGTGGGCACGGAGCCGGATGTTCTTCGTCATCTTCACTACTCCCTCCAGTTCTTGAATGCTCCCCATGCCGCTCGTTTCCTCCTGCTCAGCTCTGGAGCTAGGTCGTTCATCATATTGATTTCCCGACCTAGATACGCGTAGCTTGAGCATTCGGCGATGTTCGTTAAGTTGAGCATGAATGGGGCATGAGGTACCAATCCGTTTCTCATTAACGTCGTTTTCGTTAGGTTCGGCTGCAGACCAGCCTTACCACAGGCGCAGTCGAAATCAGCCAGCGTTGGCTCCGCTTGTTCGAGGTTCAGCGCTATAAGAACGATGTCGTCAGCAAAACGACGGTGGTGTAGTTGCCGGCCGTCGATCTTCACTCCCATGTCTTCCCATTCCAATTGACGCATGACGTTCTCGAGAGCGGCGCTGAAGAGTTTGGCCGAGATGGTGTCGCCCTGTCGAACCCCTCTTGACGTCAATGATGACCTTGTAGAATGGTGAGATCCTGGTTGTAAAATTGCTGTAGAGCTCACGAAGAATCATTATGAACTGAGTAGGGACGCCCTGGTTGCCCAAGGCTTCGATGACCGCTTCTGTCCACAGAGTCATAGGCCTTCTTCAAGTTGATGAACGTGAGACAAAGCGGCATCTTGTACTCCCGTGAAACTTCAATGAGTCTCGTAACCGTGTGGATATGGTCGATCGTGCTGAACCCTCTTCGGAATTGCTCGCATGGCTGTCCTTCATCTAGTATTCTGCGGACCTGCTGAGGATGACTTGAGTGAATAGCTTGTAGATTACAGACAGCAGGCAGACTGGACGATAGTTGCCAATGTCGTCCAAGTCTCCCTTCTTGTACAGCAAC
>MU868334.1:368394-392332 GCA_036418205.1 Ostertagia ostertagi | reverse complement strand
TGATGTTCGTTCCGATGAGCGTGAATGGGGCATCAGGAACCAATCCGTTTCTCATAAACATCGTCTTCGTTAGGTTCAGCTCTCGAGAGCGGCGCTGAAGAGTTTGGGCGAGATGGTGTCGCCCTGTCGAACCCCTCTCTTGACGTCGATGATGACCTCCTTGTAGAATGGTGAGATTCTGGTCGTAAAGTTGCTGTAGAAGAATCTTGATGTACTGAGTAGGGACGCCCTGGTTGCCCAAGGCTTCGATGACCGCTTCTGTCTCCACAGAGTCGAAGGCCTTCTTCAAGTCGATGAACGTGAGACAAAGCGGCATCTTGTACTCTCGTGAAACTTCAATGAGTCTTGTAACCGTGTGGATATGGTCGATCGTGCTGAACCCTCTTCGGAACCCTGCTTGCTCGCATGGCTGTCCTTCATCTAGTATTCTGCCGATCCTGTTAAGGATGACTCGAGTGAATAGCTTGTAGATTACAGACAGCAGGCAGATTGGGCGATAGTTGCCAATGTCGTCCAAGTCTCCCTTCTTGTACAGCAACACGGTCCTGCTGGTTTTCCACGGAGTGGGTACCTTGCATTCCGACAGGTAGCGCGTGAAGAGTCGAGCCAGAGTTTTGAACTTTTCTACTACTTACATGAATTTATAAAGTTATAAAATAAGGTAATTTGAAGGCTACTATTGGAAAATGTCTTCTATCACTCCACTAAAGGAGCCATCCAATACTGTCACCTTCACCCACTGCAGTCCACGCGGTGGATTGTTTCGCTTGATTCCTTTGACATTTTTTTCGCATCCACGAGGTGAAACAATACTTTTCAGACTAGAAAAAATATATAGACCATAAAGTTTCCACATGTCGCTGACCGGAAGCGAGGTGGCTGCTAAGAGCTGTGGAATAGCAGATCCTGACGAGGGTGTCCTTGTACACGCCAAACGCGAACCAAGAGGGGTTCACCGTATAAACCTCACGGCAAATAACCATTTATACACCATTCGTCGCCGGTTTTTCACCAGATTGTGACTTATTGATGAGAAACTGGAAGGAAAGGTGTCGATTTAGGAGAAATACGGTGGTTGTCAGGGTTGGTAGGATTTCGAAACGTCCCCTTCGTTTGGCCAACACGTTCCTGAAACTCTACACGTTTTTTTTTCAAATTATAGCCGCTTGAAATTGTGTTGTTATCTTGTGCTTAAAAGAAGGTTCTCTCATAAAATCACAAAGAAAGCTGTACTCTGATGAGTGATATGAGATGCTATTTTCGTTGAAATCTCTTCGTTATCAGTGGAGGAAGAACTTTAAAACGAATCAATATAAGGTTTACTGAAGTGTTTAATGGTGTTCTCCCCCTTTCAATCCTTTTATGTATCATGAACATTCCAGAGAATCGGCATCCGATGAGGATGAGTCTACCATCTCGGCAAAGGTAGGTTGATCTTTTTCACGTATGTCATTATTTGTTCGATTTGTTTATTAATTTGCTTATTTCTTGCACTCAAATTATACGCTACGAAAAGATCAAACAAGATCACCGATTGGCGTTATTTTGATGGCAATTGATTAGACCTTATGAATTCAGTGTGTCGTTCGGCTACTTTGATTTTTACTCGTTTTTAATATTTTGACTGAAAGCTTTACCGCACTTATTCATCTCCACAGGATAGGAAAATCATTCCAATCTAGAATTTAAAAGCCAATCTCTTATTCAAATGGATCTGACACCGTAAGACTTGGAACATCTGGAAACTTAGGAAAAATCTCTTTTTCAAAATTCAATTTGCCTGCAGTTTTTCAAGATTTGTATTGCTATTGTACACTGGTGTGCAAAACTTAAGGACGAGATAGATGAAGTAACATAACTTATTGATAGCTTTGTGGACCGTTTAACGGTTCCTGTCAATTGCTTTCTGTACTGCACTGTAGCAGCTCTTTCTATGTGTGGTTAGGTTCCATAGAGTTATCTCGCCAGTAACACGTCTTTTAAAAGCTACCTTCGTCCTCAAGTTTTGCACACCAGTGTAGTATGTATGTACTTAGAAGGGAGGGGTAAGGGGAAGGGGAAGAGGGGTAATGGCCCTGCATGCTGGCTCTGTCGATTTGGGGTCAACGATACGTCTGGTTAGTTTAGACAGTAGGGGGGGGCATGTTTTTTGGTTCTGAGAAAGGCTCTTTTTCTAGCGCACATGAGAGGGAAAATTTTTGAGAACATGTAATAATTTTGGCGAATTAGTGAGATTTTGATGATCCAAAGTTTCAGCATTCTCATTCACCTCCCGCCCTCCCCTCACCTATTGCAAAGGGAACGGAAATGGTCCTCCCAGCGACGCGCTGCCAAATTGCTTATTAGTGTAATATTAGAGTTTGAAATTTCAGGTTGATTTATGTTCAAACGGTTAACAGTTAACAGCTTTACAGTTAGAGTCCCTTCCAGAAAAATTGTCTCTACCACAGCGTTCTCCATTATGCCCGTCTTCACGAGACCTTAAGCACGAAAACGTGGCATTCTGGATTTGTTTTGCATACAAAGAGTTCTGATAATATTTAATGCCGCGCTTTCATTGATTTACGAGTTTATCGTGGGATCCGAATCGGAAATACAATGTGGCCCTCATGATTGCATGTATGTATTTTTATTGCCACTGTCGCTAAGAATCCTGTCACCGTCAAATCCACATCATATTCATGAAAAGTAAAGCTGTAAGGTTGAAATTCGTATTTTCTGTTTCAGCAGCGTACTAATTATTCTTCTTAGCTATGTAATATTCCGAGAAGCCTATTCATCTACAACAGTGTATTCAGGGTTCATTTGCCGCACTATCGTCAAAGGAATGGGTAACTGTGGTGATGCTAGCATTAGCAAATCTTTGCTCAACAGTAGCGTTCAGCTGTATCGCTCCTTTTTACCCTGATGAGGTAAGTCCTCTCTCCGCTCACTATTATTTTGTTATGAAAAACGCCGAAAATTCAGCATGAGTCAGATTAACACAGTACAGGAGTTTGTATTTAGATGAACGGGGGCGGTGGTCGTAAATTCATAGCGGTAGAGAAGAAGACCGCAAAATCATATGTTTAGCGCTATATCGAAGACAAAGATAAAAAGAAGAGAAAAAGGAGTAATTATTCCTTATCGCATTGGTCCCTCCATCACGTCGTACTTGCTCCCGCATTTTGAGATCGCATTTCAATGAGTTCTGAAAGTATCACACACTCGTCCTACCTATCTTCCAATTTCCGACTCGAAAAAATATAAAAATCTGGGTATTCAAAAAAAAACATGTTGGCTGGTTACACAGTTAGAGCAATTAGTCCTTACCTTACGGATTTTATTTGTTTATTTGTTTATTTCTGGGCGCAGTGAGAGTACGCGATATTGAATAGTACTACAAAAAGAGAAACTAAAACTACTTTGCCGAAGAAAGCAACGACTAGTGAAAAGAACTCATAAAGATACATATAAAAGCAACACAATGGAAGCAACTGTAATAAATTTAGCCTAGACGATCAATCGCAGATCGATGAAGATCGTACGTATGTATCAAGAATGCTCGAGATTCTCTCTAGATGAGGAAAAAGCTAATTATGTTCAGGCTAAAAAGAAAGGCATGACTGAGTCACAGACTGGGATTGTGTTTGGTATATTTGAGCTTGTGATGTTCGTCATGGCACCGATTTTTGGAAGATACGTAAGTTTCAGAGCTTTGAAACGAATGTATTTTTATGAATGTAAAAAGATTAATAGATCGTGTTCATGGCCTATTTGTCAGCTCCTCAGCTAGATATTCCTCCTTACGATTTATGCGCGATTTTTTTCTCCATTGTCGATTGCAATTATTATCCATTTGATATGGTTTTCTGCAGTTGACCATTTGTCCAGTTCGAAAGGGATATGCCATCAGGTCACAGCGCAGCGACACGGTTATTCACGGTGTCTGGTGCGCGGTAGTAACTCAGAAGGCACCTGTTTCATTCTATCATAATATTTATTTTTCACCGGCGCTCACTCAGACGCGTGCTGTATTTTCTCCACCAACTCACATGCAAAGCGAAGGTTTTGTATTAGTTTCCACGCGATTTCTTAGCGCGCGCCACGCTACACATATTAGCGTTGTAGCGCCCAAGGCGTCAAAATAAACACTCACTCTGAGACACCATCGTGTTACCTATGTGCGCCAACGATTTTTTTTATTGTTTTCAATTTCCCATTTCTTCTCTTTTTCTATATCACCCACTCTTATTCATCATTAATTATGTGTTTAGATGACCGTTATTGGATCCAAGAACATGTTTACTCTGGGCCTTGCTATCACAGGAATAACGGCTATACTTTTCGGGTAATGTTTGCAGATTTTCTCATTCTTTGCCATATGCACTTGATATGTTGAGCGCTTGAAGATAGCCCTACAGTAAAATTGCGTAATAAGCTGGGTGTTGAAAGAGTGGTCGTTGAAGCAATATTCACTGATCGAATTTGTGGATCACAACGGTCGATTATGGAGCCGAATTAACTAAACATGAAAAAGAAATAAAGAAAGCCGTCGATAAAGCCCTGTACAAGGATTCCGTGGAAATAAGGAAGGGGCGGGGCCTGATGAGTTGTATAAACTTGCATGCTCCACGACTCAACTTACGAGGGAAGGTCATCAGGCCGGTCCGGCCATTTGCAATGAGTCGTATACCGTTGAAGTCGCCTCGAGGCGCTGAGCTCAGAACTGCCTTCCTTATCTGCTAAACGATTCTTTGAACGTAGTTATAAAGCAAGGAAGCGCAGTGGCAGTGCCCCGAACTCGCGAGCAAGAGGTCGTGGGAACGGTTCCTCGGAGAGTCTGTTTCTTTTGTGCTTCGTGAAGATGTAGCCAGAAAGCTTCTAACTTCTTAATTTATCAACTTTGCCATTAGTTCCCTGTACGAAAAAATTTCGAGCAGTTCCTTGCAGGTTTGGGCAGTAGTCGTCCATGTATGAACATGGTGCCCGTAATGCACGTGTCAGGCTTTTTCGCGGCAAACAGGCGTGATATTCGTGTTCAGGAGATCAAACTACCCTTGGAGATAAGTTTCCTACCGAATCTGAGATTTTGACCCAACCCTAAAAAATGAGGTGAGTCAACCATCATATCATCAACCTATCGTTGAACTCTTGGCATGGAAATTGCCCTTCCAACCAAGATTTTGAAAAGAGAAACGTTCAACGGCTCACATTTCCGCATAATGGAAATGATTTACATGACTCTGCATCAAAATTCAGGGAAGGTGCTTTTCCAGTTAGTTTTCGATTCATACCTTCTCTCGTTTGACTGTATGTTGACTGCCCTTTCTCGAGTGTAGGTCAAAATCTCAGATTCAGCTGGAAACTTGTAACCAGGGAAAATTCGGTCTCCTGAACACGAATATCATACTCGTTTACCGCAAAAACACCTTATCAGTGGGCTATGAGCGTCGTTTTCAGTCATGGCAAATATTAATTAAATAATAGCTTCAACCTGCGCAGGGTGCTCCTAACTCCTTACACAGGCAGGTAAAGGCAGGCATTGAGGAGATACTGTCGCTAAAAGCCTTTCTGGTCATGTTTTCAAAAAGGCAAAACAACAAACACCACGAGAGACCGATCCCATGACCTCTCGCCTACAAGCCTGGAGCGTTACCACTTACGCCACGTCAACCACGACGTGCGCCTTCCCGCTTGGCTTATAGTGGCGACTCCAATGATAGCGCTCATATACTGCGTTTAAGTACAGTGTTGAGGGGAAAACTTCCGTAACTCCGTTCAGAGCACCGTTTAGCAGATAAGAAAAGCGGTTTCTAGCTTATCGTCTCAAGACGAATGCGTAGGTATACACCTCATTGCAAATGGCCGGACCGACCTGGTGACCTTCTAGCCACGCGTATTTGAAGTAGCCGCTACGCTGTAATCCACGTGGCGTGTCATGAGATGTGCGCGACGTGACTCGTCCAAATGCTAAGCAAAAGCTGATTTTGGAAAGACCCTAGCGCCATTGCCGTGCACTTCCATGTTGCGATAACGGCAAATCAGTGACTTTCGCTCGTGGGCTACTCTATCCCATCTACCATCATCCGAGTAGAATATTCGACACGACTTCTGCTGGGAGTTTGCTTTACCACATTGGGGCGGGAGTGGTGGGGAGGGGGGGGGTTAGGGAGGTCATACTGGAATACTCAGAGGTCTGAGTCAGACCTGTATATCTTGGCCATGTTTGCCATGCACCATGCACTTTTGCTGCCCATTTCGGAAAAATCTTCTAGCTATCCTTGTTTTCTACATTCGGAATGCGATTTGTGGATTTGGATTCGAATGCATAGCACATTTAATACCTCCGAGTCTAATAATCGAACACATTACTGCTATCTATAACTACCATTACGCGGTTAAGGATTTTATTGACGAATTTTTCAAAGCTTATAGTTTCTAGCGTTGTGATTGAGTTTGATGGAATTTCAGTAAGAGCAAGGAGGTATTGTGTCAAGTGACCGCTCTTACCACACCTATACTCCGTGGGTCAAATTCCAGTGAGGTCAGCCCAACCAAGCCCTCTTCGACAGGGTTGGTTAATAGGTACCCAATTTGTCTGCGGTAAAAAGTGATTTAAACGCCCGCTGGCTCACGCAATCATAGTGTAGGCCAAATAACACTGAAATGTTACTACGTCTCTGAAGGGAATTGGAACGCGCGTTGCAACATAAGTAGGGGTTGCTCCACCCAGTTTTACCCTTGATATTACTATTTTGACATTTCTGTAATATCCCAAATAAGGTCAATCTTTAATAAAAACTCGATTTCAGGTTTCTTAATTATCTTCCATCGGGTAACATATTCTTTCTGGCTAGCCTTCTAGTTCGAATACTGGAAGCAGTTGGAGACGCGGCTTTTGTGACATCGAGCTTCGCAATCTCGGCCAAATGTTTTCCAGGCAACATTGCCGTCATAGTGGTGAGCCGTATTTTCAATGGGACTTCGACAGGACTTTTTTTTACAGCGTTTTTATGTTTCTTGTTGAAGTCCAATTAAGAATTTGTTGCTAAGGGTGTTATGGAGACGTTCGCTGGGCTTGGTTATACAGCAGGACCTGTGGTTGGTGGAATCCTGTACGAGTTCGGTGGATTTCAAGTTCCTTTTCTAGTACTTGGTGCTATTTTGATGGTGGCTACAGCTCTAGGCTGGTGGTTGATAGAGAACTACAAGGATGGTGAGTAACATTCATATTCCCTTTTTTCAATCACGAGTTTTTTTTTCAAAGTTCTTTCATGAAAATGTTACTTAAGTTTTTCGAAATCAGTTTCTTACATGATTTCGACACACTAGTGTAGGTTTAATAATATCATAATAGGATTGAAGTAAACCTGGCGTGGTGGGAGGACTTCTGAGAGACATTTTTCAAAGTCTCCATATGATTTTTGCTTTTATAACTACCATGTCTCATGTAAAAAAAACCTGGCTTGGTACCACGCTTTTTCTCAAAGGAATCCTTCACGGAAAAATCATGATTCTATTTCAGCCATAAATCACTGGCTTGAGACTCATTCATCCACGATAAGAATGAAAAGAACAGAAAAATTGCTTTGTTTTGGTAAAAAATTCGAAAAACCGAAAGGGCTGCTACGCGTTCAAAGTACCGCCGGACATCTGTCACAAATGCTGGCGACGGGAATGCTTCCCACTTGGTTCTTGGAGTGCCTTCACTAGAAACTCTTTCTGGCCTTTTGACTTATTGCATTCACATCTCACACTTCTACTCCATCCTATTCTATCGATCGATTTGTCTCTACTCTCCGAAATCGCACGCTTTAACCCGATTCTTTCATTGCGTCGCCTGATACGTAGCCGCCCCAAGGCGACTTCTTTCCATGCCCCGCCTTTGGCTCCGCCGCCTTACCTTCGATTGTCCATAGAGTGTAGTTTTTGTAAGTTTGTTTCTCTTCGGAAACCGAATCTTCATGCGTGAAATGCTGTTTCCAGTGATCACAACTGACACATTCATGTTGAGAAAGAGTGCAAGATTTTCCGCGAAGGATTCCTTCAATGACAATATCTTTAACTTTCTATTACTTTGGAACCAAATAATGGTTCTCCAAAACGATCTAGCTGGGGTATTCATTATGCTAGCATTTACCGCTAGATGTGTCTTCCCTAAAACTTAAAAATCTGCTTGAGTAGTGAGCTCTCGTCACCGAAAGGGCTACTTACACTGGGATCGCTCAGCACCTGAGGTTGTTCTTGGGCATCTATCTTCCAACCACTCCCACATGAGAACTTCGGCCAAGCAATACCGCAAAGATGTCATAACATTACGTTCGCGACGTGTGCAGTCCATATCTCGCCGTATAAGTGTCACCGGAAATGACTTGATGTCCGCCGCACGTGATAGATGTCGCGTGGTAAGCTGTTCCCAGGATAGTTCGCTGGAAATCAGGTAAGTACTCGGGAAACAGCTCATCCGACATTTTCTATCGTATGCCGCGGGCCACGTCATTTCCGATGACACGCTTGCACAGAGGTATCAGACGTATTGTATGGATGAGTCAGTTATGGTCTGTACGTATGAAGTGATCTAGATGTGAAGTTGTTAATATCATAACGGACGGTGACTCGCTCCAGCGGTTTTTAAATTCCTTAGCAATAGTATTAAGATTTCGATCGATCTTTCAGATGACGTACCCGGGTCGAAAGGAATGGTGGCTATGCTACGAATACCTGTCATCTGGATTATGGTCTATGCTGTTGTGGTGTGCGCAATTTCGCTGTCGTTCTTAGACCCGACGCTCTCCGCCCATCTTCAATCGGTGGGTACTTTGACTGAAGTTTTCTGTTGGGTGAAAATCAGCACTTTCAATTCTTCACAAAGTCTGCTTTCCATTCTATTTCCCTCAGCAGTTATGGAGCAATAAGAACGATTGGTTCTCGGATTCCCATCATTGAATGTGAGCGCAGCCCAAAACGAGCAGGGGTCATCTTCGTAGTCAACCTCCCCGTTCGCGTTTTTTTGAGAAAGTTTGCGCATCAACCCCCCCCCCCGCTCCTTTAGGATGTCCGACCTCCCAGCACCATCAGTTTTGGAAGCCCACAGTACGAACTTGCCCCCACCCCGACCGCCGACTGCCACCTTCGCCATTATAGCTTTTTCCATAGTATTTTTTCTGACACTGAGTCAGTCGACACTGGCCACAGAGGAGGGTCTTTGACCTCTTGGCGGTTTCGGTTGTAGAAAAAAATATAAGTGGAAGCGATTCCTTCCATGTCAACCGAGAGGTGTCGGAAAGTAATGTTTCAACTTGGACGTGGCTACTCGCTTGGTCAACAAGCATTACACATTGTTGCCCATTCCCAGCAGGCGCGATACGAGTGGAGGTTGCAGACTCTGTGTGGCCTAACGGTGCAGTGTATGCCCATGCATTGAAATATGCTGCTCATTCGGCTCTCTTTCAAATTACGCCAAGGAAGCGAGATGTGGCGCTTTCACCACAAGGTGTGTCGCAAAAAGCGGCACAACTGGAACACCTCGACTGGAGCATGGTTTGGCATGGCGCCTCTAAAAGCGTGGAATGCTGGCCCATACATCTGCTTGAGTCGTTGCCCGTCTAAGAGCAAAAATATATGGCCGAGCAAAGGTTCCGCGTTTGGCGTTTCCATGACGGGTAAACCGAATCCATGACCGCAATGGGGCAGCATATTCACTTGCGCACACGCTACACCGTTAGGCTAGAATTCGAACCTCCCAAAATCTTGTGTAAGGACCACCGTGGCGCAAAAACGCTGCTCCAGTCGCGCATTGGTGGGCGCGGTCGCGCTTCAGATGTTTTCGCTGAGTCTTTTTGTGTCGTAGCCTTTCAGCCAAAACGGACACGAGTGGGCAACGTTCCCTCCACCTCGAATGGTGTTGGTCGTTGCATCTTGACTCAGTCTTCTTTGAGGCGTTTTACCTTTTTTGAAGCATTTCCTCCTTATTTGAATCAATGAGATTGATGGTTTGATGAGCCCGGCTAGCCATCCTAGCAAAAAAGTAGTTTTCACGAATGTCGTTTCATTCAGATAGCATTTTTAGTTTCATCTTTCGCCTGCGATGATTGGCCTTATGTTTTTGCTCTGTGGCGGAATCTACACTCTATCGGCTCCAATATGGGGTCTACTCATCGACAGGTTTCAATGTACAACAGCTGTGATGGTGTTCGGCTCAGCAGCTACCGTATTTTCGATGGTATTAATAGGACCGTCACCGTTGTTGCCTTTTGACAAGTATGTTGCTCTTTCGTTCTCACTTGTAAGGATAATTAAAGTTTACGACCTACTACAGATCCGTTCTCGAGTCAAGTTAAGTTAGTAGCCTGCGCTTCACTGCTCACATTTTAAAGGCAAGAATCAGGATTACATTGATGGGTTGATTCCACTCAAATGTGAAAGTAGGGGTGGGAGGTGGACCGCCAGTGGAGAAAAAAGGAAAGAAAATCTGAAATACACAGGAAATACGAGCATTTTGCTCATGCTGTGGAGAAGTTCAAAAGACAGGCAGGGAGATGAGAGATAATGTGAGCGCGGAGAGGTAGAGAAGTCCGAGAAGAGAGAGCATAGCAGATCAACGCAGCGACGCAGACAAGATATCGAACGGTGGGCGGACCATGTTAAGTTTGGTGGAGTCTGTTAGAAGTCCATGGCGCCTAGGGTCCTAGTGACGCGTTTCGATGTAGAAAGGTGGCGCTACCTTTGCACTTGCGTACCCAGCACTTCTAGCCATGGTAAGGGCTTCTTAGGTGGGTCTGAGCCCGAACTTTGCCTTTAAGGAAGCCAGACTATTTTAAATAGAGGTCCCATGCCTGGCACTCCGAGATGGATCTTATGGACCAGATAAAGGCGTTCTGTTGAAAGCGTCCCGGCGACATTTTTCGATTTCTTCAAAAATGTTTGTAAATAAATTCAATGTGCTTACTAGTGGAGACTGGTATTGCAAACTTTGAAGGCCCAGACCTTCAATGTGAAGTATTTTCCCGAGCGTAGACTCAAGCGGGAGCAACAGACCACAGCGGATTTCCCAATGTATGGGTTGTGTTTGATGAAGTCAACATTATAAACATTTCTCTGTAAAGGGGTCAGGATGTGGGGAATTTTCAATAGAACTTGTGAAATTTCGCACTTTCCACCGTTTCAATAGACATTTGCTCCCCAAAGGGCTGAATGGGAATCGTAGGGGAACCCCTGTCCATAGGGAGGAAGCGGTAGGCGTCGCGCCGCGCTACTACGAGTTTTTTCCACGCTTTAGTTTACTCTAAACACAACTTGCTCTCATATGTTTCAATCGTATTTTCCCAAGTTCCGGCTTGTCGCAGTACACTTGGGGTCTACTACGTATTCCGTTCTGTTTCTGAATCTATCGATGGCTGCACAATTATTGTTTGATTACACTTGTGAGAATTTCAGGAATCTTATTGTAATCGGCATATCACTAGCTGTGCTTGGTGTTGCTGCTGGCGCTCTTTACATTCCTACGTTTCAAAGTTGTTTGGATGCTGTTAAGTGAGTTTCCCTCTTGTGACTCCCATATATCTGAACACATAGAGCCAATTAAGCGGTTTCTCAGCGATTCCTGCTGTAGCATCGGGTAGGAAACAGCTCGAGGGAATTCAGCTGACATAACCTCACCCGCCTCCCCACAACTGAGCTCTTATGATCATAACTGTCTTGTTCCTACTCCCATCCCCCTTCCATTCGTCCTACTTGGAACACGAACTCATTCCTTACTACATAACTGATTTTATCCCAAAAATGACCTCGCACAGGAAGAGGTAGAGAAAAGGGCGAACTATATAACTCAGCACCAATTCTCAGTTTTTATTCTATACTTTTTCTATGCTTACCTGCACTAGGTCGTGATGGTCGAACTGTTGCTTTGGAATCCTTTAGAGTTCTTACCTTTCATTTTCGCTTTAGCGTGATCTATCCGGTAGTAGCACATGGTTAGCTTTAGGACACTCTTTTCTAACGGTGTTTATTGAGTGACTTTAAACCTTGATGTAGCTTCTTTGTGCTATCACCGCGATGAGGATAGAGGATATCGTTCAATGCGAACTGGTCTTTTTATTTATTCCATTTATTTATCGTTATAGTTCGATATTTATTTTATTTACTCACATTCCTATGTGAGAAACGCAAGCCGTTCTAATTCCAGAGAACACGGTTACGATGATTCTTTCCGAACTTACGGTTGTGTATCGGGTGTTTTTCAATCTGCCTTTGCCCTTGGGTTTGTATTACGCTTTCCACTTGAAAAATATTTAATACGTTTTCTGACTATTGCTTTTTCAGTGGATTTATGGGTCCCACTGTGGGTGGGTTTGTGGTAGAGAAAATCGGGTTCGCATGGACTACTACGATTATCGGTGCTATACATGTTATGTTTGTGAGTTTATTTATTTCATGTGTGTCTCCATTAACAGTGTAGCGAAGGCATCGCCGGCTTTCTGGTCTGGCCTTCCGACACTGTGGTGTTCTTGTGAAGACCGGTTGATCATGCGTAGCGCATAGTTGATCTCTGCCTAAGTTCTCGCTGTACTTTCCTTTCAATCGCTGTACATTTAAATCCCAAAATTCAAACTTACTGTCAATCGCGAAGATGTGAAACTTATTGAGCTATTGAGGAAGTAGTAGCAAAGGGTGGGATGACATAAGTGGCGACGCTACCACGCTCCTAGTCCGGAGATCGAATCCCGCCAATTCCAACCAGTGACTGATACCCCCAAAGTCAATAAATTGGTCAAATGCTCGCTTCAGTATAGAAACGTTGTCGAGCATCAGCTTAACTATTCAAGAAAAGTGGAGACCAAAAGCATGATCATATCCCACAACGATTCTCAGTATGAATGAGTGGCACTTTTCTACTGGGAAGAACATAGGCATTTTAGTGCGTACTGGTGGTACGGCTTCGATCACTCAGTGGCTGCCAGAGAATTACCAAGCAGTTTCTACTTGTTTGGAATATTATGGAGCAATGGAAATCCTTTTTTGTCGTTCTTTTGTATAATGATACCTGGGTTGTGCTTGTTTAGCTCATGAGTCATCTGATCCGCACCATTTTTTTTTCGGAAAGGCAGAACTAAAAGGCGAATGTCACAGGTCTCCAAGGAAGAACAGACTGCAAATTTTTTTAGGTCCTGGTCCGCTTTTTAACACGTTGACGACAGCGTGACGCGGTAACGCGTCCCACTTTGCGCACCTCGTGGGACATTGTGACGCGGTAACGCGTCCCACCCAAGTCATCCCTTTTTCTTGCGCTTGTGCGACTTATTCCTAAGGTCTTTGTACTCATTCTATAGGTCATACATTAGCATACTTAAAAACCACATGGCTCACAGAAAGGCCAAATATTCTTTAGTTTGGCAGAGGTTTTCCAGACCTTACGGATATGTCTGTTCAGTTCATTCCTCGTTTTCTTTTCATTAACGTAAACATGTTGATAAAAAGGAATAATAGAAGCGAATACAAACCTATTCGTATGGAAGATATGTTTTACTGAAACAACCACGTCCAAATTAATTTTGGAACCACTAAAGGGAAAGTAAGTAAAATTTGCCTTTTCATGGCCTTAACACGTCATTTCGGTCGAACTTCCATTACTGTAACTCCCGATAAGTTAGACAGATCGAACATTATTGAAAACACTTCATCGCATCTAAGTATTGCGTATTTACAGCTCAAAATCCATGGATTTGGTGTGCGGCGGCGGCGCTCGCAAAATCGCTCTGGTCCCACGCGGTGCAAAAACCCAAAACGCGCGATGTCGTCAACGTGTTAAAAATAAACTCTTGCATAACATGGGAGCAGAGCATGTTAATACAAACAGTGTTCGTTTTGCTCTAAATGTTAAGGGGTTAAAAACCCAGGCGCTAAACCGTTTGACACCAGCTTTTGGTGAAAACCTATTCATATGGGTAGCTGATGGTAATAATGCATCCATAACTAGCCGCGTGTACCATTTTGAGACATCATGCAAGCGCCAATCGATAATCACCACAGGTGTCCCTGAACAAATCTTTTGTCCATTTTTGCGTAAGAAGGGCTACACAGGAAAAATGAAGCATTGTTCTGTGATCCATATCTTGACATAATACGGAAAACGGTTTTGAAAAGCGGTGCATGACCTGAATGACCTTCCTGGTGAGTGCAGCATCGCACATCTGGCAATATTTGTTGAACTTTTAAAATGCGTGTAATATTTGTAACCTTTCAAGACGTTTTTTTCAGTTGTTAACGGTGGCCATCTTCTACAGTCCGTGCTGCACGAGAACTACATCGCAACGTCGTACTTAACTGCACCTCATCAGTATTGGTATTGTATAGAGTACAGAGCTGAATAGTTAAATTGATTCACCAAATGTTCTATTGCCTTTGTCATCGTGTCCTGACTTCTACTACGCTTTACATTAATTTCACTTAACACATTGACACTCTTATCACATTCGATAAATTTGTGATAATTCAGAGTTCTTCTGCTGTAATATTCGTTCTTAATGAAGATTTTGAAGTGTTATCATGATTTGATCATAGATTGTTCTTGTACACAATTGGGAATGTGCTCCTTATCTCGAAAGTTTCGGAAGGGGAACGCTTCTATTTCGACCCTGCTTGCTTTCGGTTGTCCGTCAAAAAAGTACACAAAAAATTATACATATTGAAAGTATTATTAATATTCAATTCGTCTTGTTTATATCAATAATCCTCAAAGATAGCAGAATCTGGTTTGATTCTGAGGCAAAAGGAAGGTGGGGGGGGGGGTCAAAATGTACTCAGGACTCCCTGCTAGAGTGTGCAGCGGTCGGGGATTCCTCGACAGAATCAAAGTTGCGCAAGTCTAGGGGTGGTGTGCAGTGAGAGGGGTCGTTTTCGACATTCAGAGGAGGTGTTTTCCAACCTCTGCTCGATTCAGCCACTGGGGCTTCTGTGTAAAGTTGCCAGGAAACATGTACTTCTGAACTGCCGCAGCGCCTTAGAAAGAAAAAATAGACGGAACTCGTGTCGCTCTCCTCAATCAGTGGTCAATTCATAAGGGAAAATTTATCAAAGCTTCAACCCTTTTAATAAGGGGTGTAGTGACCACATAGCAGACCATCTTGTGTTGATTGGCTTCAACGGATGGCGCGGTGTCCAGTCCGACATCGACGACCTTTCTGAAGGAAGGTTTTTCTTCAGGCAGTAGTCTCCTGGGCGACGGAGATCAATCCATTCTGATATCGCACGTCCGGCAACATTAACACATTCACGACGACGCCCCTTTTCCACTTTTCGGTCGCGTGGGACGGACGCGATTTTGTGGGCGCCGCCGCCTCACCACATAACCGCAGATTTTGTTTTGTAAATGAACAAAAACATGAATGTCACAAAATAATTTCTGCAATGTCCAATGCGTAAAGATTATCTAAACATATAACAGTAGGATTTCGATCAGAACGACAAATAGTGGTTACGAAAAGAGAGCATTTATTCACTTTCCCCGTGAAGGAATTTAAAAGCATTTTACACTCGATTACGAGGTTTGCCCACCTATCTGTCCATTCCTAGCGCCTGGCAAGCGATTATCAGTTGGCAGCCCATATGGGCTGCCATCGTCCCAGGAGCGCATGTTGTTGGCAGCCCATATGGGCGGCCATCGGCGTGAATGTGTTAAGGAGATGTACCGCAAAGCAAATCTCACTTCCGGCTTTGATCGATTTGGGGCTTCGTAGAGGTTCTTGAATCAGAGCTCAGAAAACATGTCTCCTTTCTTCCCGAAGAAAGCAAGTAGAGTGGACGTGTTTGGCTATAAGTTACTACACATTGTGCCCTCTCCAAAGCCTACGTGGACATAATTAGAATTGCTGAAGGACCTTGTGGCATGAGATGCAAAACTTTCATATGTATGTAATAGTGTAGACATTGAATTGTCGTGACGGCATCTTTGATGCGTTGGTAAACAAGCATTTTTCAACATTTCACCTTTGACTGTGTTTTTCTTCGAACCGGAGAATACCTTTCAATGGTAGATCGTTACTATACCAGAATTTTTCCACAGGGTTCAGAATTTAATACAAAAACATTGAGTCTTCGATGTTTCGAAACCTTACCGACTGTTTCCAAACAGAGCGGAGCCTTCTCGTTTGACCTGACATTTCGGGAAAAATGTTTAAACTATTCAACTTTTTAGTTTGAAATGTGTTTTACCGGATTCCCTTGACCACAAAGTCGCACATTAGCGCCGCGCTAGGTAAAGCTTTACGATTGGAATATAACAAATTTCCCTAACAGAATCACTTTCGAACACTCCGATCCGATGTGTGCTCGGACCATTGCAGTGTATTGGTCACGTAATAATTATTTAATAATGATTATAATTTTACAGTTTATTCATAATATCAGGTTGTGAGGAAAGTTTTTGCCGTTTCAGACTTGGAAGTTCAAATGTGCATATCTCGGCTCAAACACAACGTTTTCTCTCAGTGTAAGCCATTACAATCTACTCTTCTTGGCCAATATTTTTGCTTTTGATAGATTTCTTCGCTGGAAATACTCGAGTTTTAGAGGCGATGAAGCTCGACGGAGGTCGTTTCACTATGATGTTGACTTTCGCAATTTTTCTTTTGAAGTGCTATCCAGACGGCTGAAAGTGGCAGAGAATAAGTAGAAGACTTAGTGAGCGAGAGGTATGTGGCTTAACTCAGCACTCCAGCTAATTCATTTCCTGCGAGATCGGTCCTGCGGTAGTAGGATGTTGAGGTTCATCGCAGAGAAGCAACCGCTTATTTGTTGCAGCCCATGCTGGGCGCACGTGTGTTGAGCTTTCAGAATATTTTGACATCTGAGAAGAATACTGTCCCACAACAACAGTCGTGCTTGTGCTAGAAAAGCTGCGCCTGCTGCAGATTGCGTTAAAGATAACACAACCTTCTCCTCGTGCAGTTTCATTCACCTTCCGAAGTTTGTTTATTCCTAGTCGTGATCAAGCTACTCAGCCGGAGTTCACATGTAACTGAGAAGAATCCATTCTACATTGCGCACCGAAATCCGAACGAAGAGCGGATCGTTCTCATTGAATGGGGGAGGGTAGCAGAAGAGCAGACCGCTCTATGGCACCGTTGCGGCACACCCTGTAGAGTTTCCCGGAATTTTCCACCTATTTTAGGTGAAGTGGAACCATAACATAGGTGTGCTTAGTTCAGCGGCGGTCTTCTCAACAGTTTTAAGCATATTTGGCCCTATCGAATGTTTCAGGTAAATTTTTACCCTCGTTCGATATCCAACGACTACCCACACCGCCTTTGAGGCTCTCTCCATCCCTACACAATTTCCAAACTATCGCTGCACAGCACATTTTATGTAAGCGCTAGACCACACGAATAGTTTATCAAGGGCTGGTTCCGGTTCTTCTGCCAAGTCTGAGTTGAAGAAGAGAGTGTGCGGATTCGCTTGCTGGGTGTGTGGTATTCGAAGCTTCGAAAATTGGGAGCTTTGTGCTTCCTAGAAATATGCAAAAAAAAGCAGTCTGCAAAAAATTTAGTCAGAGATAATGCTTTGAGTAAACAGCAAGAACTTTGCTTACAACCTAATACGAACAAAACTTTGTGAGCGAGTCGAGATATGCATATTTCAACTTCAGGGCCCGAAACGGCAAGAACATCCCTTTTGACCTAGTACCACAATATCATCATGATTGTTACATCATTGTTGAATTTGTAAACTGCGCAGAGAATGCTAAATGCTAAATGCTGAATCCTAAATGCTAAAGTAGGAGCAAAAGCAAAGATTTGTGCATCCGTTTCTTGTAAAGCTTCGCTTTCGCTTTTTTCTGATTTTCATTTTCATTTGCTCGCATATGATTGGAGCCTTCCAGTGAATGAGATTGCAAGAGAGAATTTTTGAGTTTCCTTTGCAGTCTTGGTGCAGTTCAGAAAAAAATTGGCATTGACAGAGACCTACCACGGCTACGGGTCGAGTACGCAGAGAAGTCACAGCTCGGTCGATACCCAACGTCCTTTGCAACAAGATCATTCCTTATCTGGGGGGTCACTACAAAATTGACGAGGCCTACTGTCGTCATAAGCAATCGGTTTCATTCCTTCCGTGTACGCTCAGTCACTGCTGTGGAAGCGCCACTGCAGCTGGGTTCTACTCTCCCCCACACTTTTGAAACTGGAACACAAATTTCTTCAAGCTCTGATATTATTGCCAACCGAAGCGTTGATGCGAGTCGCGTCAGCATGCGAGTCGCCTTGTTGGCTTAGGACCTCCAGGCCAACCATTCGTCTCACCTCCCTGTGATCTATAATTGCAACCAGACTTGTCTGGAAGGATACACATGATGCTAAATGAAGGTCGTAAGTGTGGCCCATTTCACAGACGAACGGATCAGCTTCATTCACCGTAACCTACGTGATTTGAGCCTTTTAGGCATTGGAACGATATTCGATTGAAGCGTTGATTGCAGCAAACATTCTACCTAGTGAAATTTACGCATCTGCAAGTATACTAGTGTCTAAACAGTAAGTAATAATGAGGAATAAACAAGGTTTTCAACCGGACATGGATGTAATCAGCACAAAAAGTCACTCAATGATAGCAAAATAAGCTTATGAACTTCCACTGCTTTTGCGTCGTTCAATTTCGGTTTTCTCGGTACCTGCCCAAAGAGGTGCGCCAAGCGCTTGTGATATGTGATCACCATGTGAGAAGTCGTATCGTTCGTCTAGCGGACGGCTCAGATCAATTTCACTGAAAAGAATGGAGAAGCTTCCGAAAGAAACCTGTCTAATTACCTATTTCCAGCACTTTAGCGTCAAAGTTGGTGTCGTTCGCCGGTGATCTCTCGGCGCTAATTTATTGACTTTTGGTAAATTGCACTCCTTCTGCTTCCGATTCTGAGCGATTTTTGGCGCAAGGAAAAGCATGATTTCTCTCAAGGAAGTTGAAAGATGCAAAAAGATAAAATAATATTTGGGAGCTCTTCAGGTGGGAATTTTGTGGCTAGAACCACTATGTGGGTGGATGCTTCAGCGGGGCGAAAACATTCCATCTAAGACTTTTGATTACTAGGGCAAAGAATATCAACCCTCCATGAGGCCGTCTACTGCTCTTACGCTGCTTTGTTTCTATTTATTTCTCAAACGTAGACAGAGGTTTACTTTCAGATGTTATCGTTAAACAATGAAATATACATACAAAGATGAGAAGGTTAATAATTGAAATTTCTATGAGTAGCCGCCTCCTTAGCAATGGACGCAGCTGAAACGACAGATTCTCGTGAGCCGCTGAGAGCTATAGAGTCGGAAGATCCCATAGAATGCACAGGATCACATGGATCTTCCTCGGCCACTGGAGCGCGACGTCCAGCTCCAAATCGAGCGAGAAACTGTCTTCGCATTTCCTCCTCTATATCGCCTCTCTCGTTCCTTACCCCGTTTCCTGTAACCTGCACTGGGAGGCTTGCTCTCGGCTGCATGATATGATTGGGTATTGACGAAGTATTCCCTAGCCATTCGCTCCGTAGTGTACCGTGTTGTCCCTGGGCGATGTCGATACCGTGTTGACCGTGGGCGATGTCGATTCGACCGCTCTGAAGCTGCTCGGGTGGTCCTTGTGTCAACTGTTCTTCGTCGTCTCTAGGAATTGAACTCGGTGGGTTGGCATAGGCAGACATTCCCATAAGATTCTCTGCTCTTGGTGTTCTTCCTGGGAAGAACACTGGAGAATTTCCAGGTGAATAAGAGTCTTCACCAGAGTACATAACGTGAGGATACGGTTGGTGCGGTTCTTCCTCGTCGCTGTCCTCTTCTTCGAAATATCCACTTGCTGAACGAGGCATTGGGAAGACTTCCATGTCTGCGCCCCTTTCCATAGATGGGTAATACGGCGGATACGATCCATCGAACATCTCAGTAGCTTGTACTCCAGTAGATCGCATTTGAGCGAACCGATCGTGATGATTCATAGGAACGGAGCTACCACTTTCTCCGATGACACTAAGGCGTGAGCTATCCGATTCCCTTCTCGCAGATGTTTGGCCATATGTTTGTTGAAACAAGGGATATCCATTAGCATCCACATCGCTCTCCTCCGTACCATCGTCAGGTAGCATCATGGTCCGTTGAACAGTCTCGAACATCATGTGGTCATCCTCTTGAGGACTGAATAGATCATCCATTTGCTCCCCTCCAGGTTCATCTTGACGGAAGTAGGTTGAACGGCGAAGCCGATCGAGTGGACGTTTGCTCAGCTCGTCGTCGCTCATCAGAGCCGCATCTTCTTCACTCGACGACATCTCATTACGCTCAATCTCGTGCAATTGTACGCGATCGCTGAAGGTCACGCTCTTGTGGGAAGCCAACGACATTCTCGAGGATTCGCTCATGGTAGAATTTCTCCGAGTGTCGTCAATCGGCGCGCCTCTACTTCTATGTCTCGGACGTTTTTGATGTTCTTCAACATTCAAGGCCACCGTGTTACCGCGTGGCGACGCCGATCTGGTTGACTCTGGTGATCGTCGTTTCATAGGTGGATTCGGGGTAGTAAGAGGACTACTAACGCCTTCCTGTCGAGCTACGGTGCCTTTCAAATGACCATTTGGAGATGAACGGCTGTGTGTGTCTTTTACTGGAGGTATTTTCGCAGCTGTTTTGCCAGCTTCAGGAGAAAGCTCTGCTGATCGCTGTGACTGTTTCGCGCAGTCGCTTAGCCCTTGTCTGGCCGAAGTATCGCCGTCACCAGATTTACTCAAGTCCTGTTGAGCACTTTTGCCTAATTTTTGCTCCGCAAATTTCATTTTGCCATTGCGTTGGCTCTGGTTTTGCTCAGGTGAACCTGCTGGTTGTGATACCGTACCTCTGTCTCTCGATGTTTCTGATGACCTATTTACCTGGTCTTGACCCTTCTCGGTCTTCTTCAGCTGATCTGAACACTTTTCGGCCATATTTGAGTGGGCTTTCCCTTGGACGTCATTGGTATTTGCAGTTTCGAGAACATCGTTCTGTGGAGGTGGATCAGTGCCTACTCTTTTTGAGCGTAAATCGGTCATTGCACTAGAATCACTTTCAGACATTAAAGTAGTGCTTGTATCGTTAGACTGAGGTCGATCTGTTGAAGGCTGCTGTTTATCACCGGATACGGGAGGTTTCAATCGGTTTGCTATAGCTTTCTTCAGTAGTGAATTCGTTGCTCCTCCAACGCTCTGAGACCTCGTTTCTTTCCATGCCGGTGATCGTGTCGCATCGTTCAGCGATCCTGGAAGCCATAAGATGCAAATAATTCTTATGTCAAGAACAGTTTGGGCTCTATTTAGCGTTCAATTGAAGTTTTCGTTGTTTTCATATTTCAAATTTTTTTGACATAGCGCCGGTCTCAATTTTTAGTAAATGTTGTGGTATGAAAAAGGGGCTCACGATCACATTATCTTAATTGATACCTAATGATCTGCACAAGCTCGCACGCTAAGAGATATGACTTGAGGGGAATGTTAAACTTCAGAAAGTGCAGAGTGTAGCACGGTCATGCTCTGCCACACACCGCGCGAATTTCTCATGCGCGTACTGACTGCTGGTAAGTTGCGTATCATTTTTAACTTTTCAGCTTGGAATTTGAAGTCTTTCACACTTTTGGGACGCGTGATGCCATCGAATTCTGTCACGCGCGGCGAGTAGCGAACTTGACCGGTGCGCCACGGGTACACACCCAGTACTAAGCAGAAATGACCGTTCCAAATAAATTTCTCTGTATTCGAGCCCATCTATGTTCACTCGAAATGGGTATGTGGTGTATGATCAAGATTTCACACCTCCTTTCTCATATGCACCTTGCCTCGCACATATGCAGAGTTGCCTGTGGGATGACCTGACTTAATTGCATGCGCTGCCTAATATCCCTTCTCTGTCAAGCAAACCACATCAAAACAAATCAAATTTATTAACGGAAGAACTATTAAAGAGTCATTGAAGTCATAAGGTGAGGTGATTTGAGGTGTTCAATGAATTAGCTTCCCTGAAGGCGGTCAAAGGCCTTCATCAAAGCCTTCATCATCGCGAGAATGACGTTTTGAATCACAACTGCACACCGTGTATTTTGTGGATTCGGACCAAATGCTCAGTTGACATCCCAACTTGCTCCCGCACTTTTCCAACCAAATTTGCGGGTAAACAAGAAACTCGTGCAAAACAGCCTGTTATGTTGTATTAAAGGCTTCAAAAAGGGGGAAATTGTTCAGGGTTGAAGTAATAGTAGATTAACACGGAGCGAGGAACGCGCTTTCTAGCATACTCTCGTAAGTCATCTACACTGCGTTGCAAAAATATAAATCCACCTGGAAAGTTCTTGAAAATTCGCATGATAGGGTGTTTCTGAAAAAGCCTTTGAAAGAAAAATGTGCTCAATATAAATATAATTTCGAGTGTAAACACCAACTTCCATTTCGAAAACACGAAAATTTTTTATTTTCATTTTTCAGAAAAGGGCCACTTTGCCGATTGTGCAAAAATATAAATCCACCCCATGTTTCTCGGTTGAACTTCATTGTTATTTGGCGTAACTGTCAGGTTGTTTCCACTTCCTCTTTCTTAGGTGATGACGGAAGTAACACCGCTGTCGGACTCAGAAAAAAGGCGAAATCTGCAAAAGAGTGGGGAGATTTGCCGTGCAGTCAAATCGCGCGTGATTTGAGCCCCGTTAATGTGGTTGTTAAGCATTTCGTCAAGAACTCTGCAGCATGTGGAATCCAGAAGAGCATTGAACCCTTTTCTTCGCGTTTCAGTTGCGATGACCTGCCCGTATGGGAAGTTATGGAAAAAAGTTATGGGAAAAGCAGCCGATTCTCCCAAGGGGTGCTCAGGAACTCAACCTTCAAAGAAAACCTAATTTGAGACCACTGTTCAACGGAAAATGAGTAGGACACATTTAAAAATCCGGAATCATCGCAAAAATCAAGCCAAGTTTCCCAAGATCAGTGGTCGATCTGGCCGGAGCGAGGCCATATTGGCCGCGCAGTACCTTTTGATGGCTGTCTTCACTTTTCTTACTGGTTTCCTTTTTCAATATGAGTTCCTGTCTCTGCCAAACACACTGCAGAAAAAAAACTGAGAGAAATTCAGACAGACAGTAAAAAGTAGCGTGTAGAAAGCCGAACTTAATGCAGCTGGCGCAGCATGCACACATTATGGAAGAGTTGGCTTGATTTTTGGGATGGCTTTGTGTCTTCAACTGTGCCATACTCATTTTCCGTCGAAGAGTGGTCTCAGAGTTCTTCTAACACACGCCAAACGGTGACTTTCAAGAAATTAGGTTTTTTTGAAGGTTGAGTTCCTGAGCACCCCTTGGGAGAATCGGCTGCTTTTCCCATAACACTACGGTCATCGCAACCGAAACGCGAAGAAAAGGGTTCAGTGCTCTTCTGGATTCCACATGCTGCAGGATTCTTGACGAAATGCTCAACAACCACATAAGCGGGGCTCAAATCACGCGCGGTTTGTCTGCATGGCAAATCTCCCCACTCTTTTGCAGATTTCGCCTTTTTTTCGGAGTCCGATAGCGGTGTTACTTCCGTCACCTAAGAAAGAGGAAGTGGAAACAACCTGACAGTTACGCCAAATAACAATGAAGTTCAACCGAGAAACATGGGGTGGATTTATATTTTTGCACAATCGGCAAAGTGGCCCTTTTCTGAAAAATGAAAATAAAAAATTTTCGTGTTTTCGAAATGGAAGTTGGTGTTTACACTCGAAATTATATTTATATTGAGCACATTTTTCTTTCAAAGGCTTTTTCAGAAACACCCTATCATGCGAATTTTCAAGAACTTTCCCAAATGGATTTATATTTTTGCAACGCAGTGTAGAATTGAAGCATTCAACAGTGACAAAAAAAAATCAAAAATCACAAAACTTTCCGAACAGCCCAATATTCATTCGGCTCACTTTCCTTCATCGAAGCTGTT
>MU868334.1:336855-364641 GCA_036418205.1 Ostertagia ostertagi | reverse complement strand
TAAGAGCACTGGATCCTTTTCTTCGCGTTTCAGTTGCGATACCGCAGTATTGTGGGAAAAGCAGCCGATTCTCCTAAGGGGTGCTCAGGAACTCAACCTTCAAAAAAACTTAGTTTCTTGAAAGTCATCGTTTGGCGTGTGTTAGAAGAACTCTGAGACCACTGTTCAACGGAAAATGAGTAGGACACATTTAAAAATCCGGAATCATCGCAAAAATCAAGCCAAGTTTCCCAAGATCAGTGGTCGATCTGGCCGGAGCGAGGCCATATTGGCCGCGCAGTACCTTTTGATGGCTGTCTTCACTTTTCTTACTGGTTTCCTTTTTCAATATGAGTTCCTGTCTCTGCCAAACACACTGCAGAAAAAAAAACTGAGAGAAATTCAGACAGACAGTAAAAAGTAGCGTGTAGATTTTTGGGATGGCTTTGTGTCTTCAACTGTGCCATACTCATTTTCCGTCGAAGAGTGGTCTCAGAGTTCTTCTAACACACGCCAAACGGTGACTTTCAAGAAATTAGGTTTTTTTGAAGGTTGAGTTCCTGAGCACCCCTTGGGAGAATCGGCTGCTTTTCCCATAACACTACGGTCATCGCAACCGAAACGCGAAGAAAAGGGTTCAGTGCTCTTCTGGATTCCACATGCTGCAGGATTCTTGACGAAATGCTCAACAACCACATAAGCGGGGCTCAAATCACGCGCGGTTTGACTGCATGGCAAATCTCCCCACTCTTTTGCAGATTTCGCCTTTTTTCGGAGTCCGACAGCGGTGTTACTTCCGTCATCACCTAAGAAAGAGGAAGTGGAAACAACCTGACAGTTACGCCAAATAACAATGAAGTTCAACCGAGAAACATGGGGTGGATTTATATTTTTGCACAATCGGCAAAGTGGCCCTTTTCTGAAAAATGAAAATAAAAAATTTTCGTGTTTTCGAAATGGAAGTTGGTGTTTACACTCGAAATTATATTTATATTGAGCACATTTTTCTTTCAAAGGCTTTTTCAGAAACACCCTATCATGCGAATTTTCAAGAACTTTCCCAGGTGGATTTATATTTTTGCAACGCAGTGTAGAATTGAAGCATTCAACAGTGAAAAAAAAATCAAAAATCACAAAACTTTCCGAACAGCCCAATATTCATTCAGCTCACTTTCTTCCATCGAAGCTGTTTTCACTCATCTTACTTCATTTTTCATATGATGCATGTGAAAAGGGAATACCTTTGTGTCCGTAAACGCACAGTGGTTTAAGTTTTACGTAAATTTTATTGAAAGCACCCATGGATTCACGCCTGTTACGATAAATTCCCGTTTTTGTCATCAAAATATACTTTTTTCAATTATTTTGATGTGATTTACAATGACAGAGAAAGGTCATCAGGCAGCGCATGCAATTAAGTGAGGTCATCCCACAGGCAACTCTGCATATGTGCGAGGCAAGGTGCGAAGTAGACGGAGGTGTGAAATCTTGATCAAACGTCCTACTCCCACTCGAAATTGCACACAAAAAGGCAACACACCTGGATCCAGCTGCATTGGCATTGTACTCGTTTGCATATGGAGGGCCGCAGAGTGTTGTTGAGCTTCTCTGATACTGGAAAGAAGTATTCTCGAGTCCCATTTTTCTGTCTAATTGAAATTCCCATGGAATTTAATAGGAGACCCGGTTATATTGATAGAGCCTCGACAGAGATCACAAATAGTGATATAACAACAAAGTGAATTCAAGAAAGTTGTGAATACATAGTTGGCAAAATACGCTAATGAGGTCAGCTATCCTGGTCGGGGTCATGATCGCCATGAGCGCAGTGATGAGATTCTTGCTTTACACGCAGTTTATTATCAATTTGCTCTCCACCGATACCCACATTTTTGCACACTGCGCTTCACATGCAGTGGTGGGTTTTATTTTGGAATGTGAATAAATGCTGCCAAATCGATTTCACTTTCGCGAATTACATCATCTGCATCATCTGCTCATTAACCATTACCCAGACATATTGCTAGTTTTGCAGGCCCAGCTTGTCTCCAGCTCCTACTACAGGGTGGCCACAAATTACGGTAATAAGTGCACGCCGTGTGCAATTCTGAATTTAAACCTACAAGATCTCGACTGCAAACTTGGATGTTTGTTTCAGTGTGGTCGACGCTCATTCCATAATCTAACCATATAGGATATGATGATTATTTGTTCGTCAAGCCTTCACTTCTTCACAAAACAAGCAAACGGTTGCTCCTCCAACTTGTTCGATGGTGTTATATGGCTGCAGGACCTTGAGTGTCCCGGACAGGGTCAACCCTATGTTGCTACAAGTAGCAACGGGGGGTCGTACTTGGATGGACCCGGAGGGGGGGGGTCGTACTCTCTCGGTGGCCGGCAGTGGGATTTGTGGTAATCTCCCTACTGATCATAACCATGTTTCAGGAAGAGCATGAGAAAGGAAGACTTGCAGAAACAGCAGCTGCAAGACATGTAGCATCGTTCAAAAAAGTGCTCCCACCATGACATGGGTCCACCCACGAAACCACATTTGAAACTAAAGTGTAGCTGGAGTATTGCCTAAGACAACATGGACAATAGTCACCACATTACGTAAGATAATTGATGCTAGAGCATCTGTAAGCCGCTTCCTTCTGAATGAGCTTTCAAATGAGTCAGCGAATCAGGAGTGCGACCGAGGCGTGGCGCACACCAAGGCAGGGGGAATCAGTGCAAGCGCATGCACAAAGCATTCTAACACATCCTATGGTCAGCACGATATCTTTTCCCTGGACGTTGCGGCCAGTGAAACCTAAAAAAACCGCTTTCTTAAGAGAATGGCTCGGAGAATGCCCCTCAAAAGAATGTAGCAACGGAACTAATTTTTGAATTACTCACTTTTAAGAATCGTTTAGGTACTTTTTGAAAAGCTTGAATCCTGTAATTTCTCAAACCCGGTTCAGCTTCCCAAATGAATGAGTTTAAAGGAAGTTATGGTCGTTTGAAGGTTGAAAAGTCGCGGTTTCAGAAAAATAGTTCCGCGAACCCCCCTAAAATGTAGCAACGGAACTAATTTTTAAATTACTCACTTTTCAAGAACGTTCGGGTAATTTTTAGAAAGCTTGAATCCTGTAGTTTCTCATACCGGGTTCAGCTTCCCAAATAAATGAGTTTGAAGGAAGTTATGGTCGTTTAAATATTGAAAAGTCGCGTTTGCACAGAAAAAAGTTCCAACGTGTTAAATTTTTACTAAATTAGCTTTCGATGAATTCTCAGATATGATTGGAGAGAGAATGATTTGAATTTTTTATATCAAATAACTCCGACACAAAAAAAGATCGAATATGAAGAAAGTTATAGCCCGAAAAAGAGGAAGGTGGAAATTGTAGTGCAAACTCATTTCCTGCTCAATAACTTAATTATTTCAGATTGTTTAAGAACAAATCCGCTCCACTTGAGAAGGATGACCCTTGCTGATCCAAAATCCACCTCCGTCTTGCGAGAAAACCTGAAATTTTCCAAGGAAAAGTTCCTATACTTCTCGATTTCCCATTTCGACACCTGCTCCCATTCAACAAACGCGCCCCATTGCAGCACTCAGCGCGCGATTCAATACATTCGAAACCTGTCAACACGCGTTTCCACTACCTTCTCGGCATTCTCAATCATTTCCCCCACTTCTCCATAATATGACGCCACAACCCACCCGTTTTCTCCAGCGGAGAATGCTTAATGACGTACTCTGAATCTCCTATGAAAACTCACCAGTAGGATTTTGGGCACAATGTGGCTGGGGGAGGGGACACTCTGTAGAAACGTCTCTGGGACTAAGCTTGCGCATTTTGTTTAGTCCTGATCTCGTGAAGGATGTACTTCACTTTTATTAGTCCTGATCTCGTGAAGTTTGAAATGTTCTATTATTTTATACTTTTCCAGGGTGAAAAGAAACCTTATGATAGAGATAAAAGGAATAAAAATTGGTATGAATTGTGTCTTCATAAAAATTAGACACAGGGGGGTCGTACCAAATCGCCCATGGAGCTAGTGGCGTTTCTGTATATATAAAAAAATCCAAAATGTAGCAACGATAGGACCGACCTGCTCCCAGACCGGGTGTGCGTCAAATGGCGCGATCCCATTGGCATTGGAGCGCACAGGCCGCATTTGGCACATCCTGTTGTAGCGGGACAACTCGTCCGCATCACTAAACTATTAGACTTCAGTAATTGATCGACCTGGTGATTTGGGTCCCCGATACCTTGTTGAGTCACAAATATACAAAAAGAGCGAACAGCTTCAGCTGGCCTAATGCCAAGGCCAGAGGAACGGAATAAAATGTACTGCGCGTCTATACTCGTCCGCGCAATACATTTTATTCCGTTCCTCTAGCCTTGGCATTCGGCCAGCTGAAGCTATCCGCCCTTTTTGTATATTTGTGACTCAACGAGGTATTGGAGACCCAAATTATCAGGTCGATCAATTACTGAAGCCTAATATAATAGTTGAGTGATTCGGACGAGTTGTCCTGCCACAGTAGGATGGGGCAATTGCGGTATGTGCGCTCTAATGCCAATGTGATCGCGCCATATGACCGCCTCCCCCCCAGCTATGGTACAAAATCACGCAGTTCTAGTTATTTCAAGTGTCAAATACTAGTTGCTTCTTTATTTGTAGCTTAGCTGCTGAGCTGACTCCAATTGCAACTGCATGCAAAAAACAACTCGCAAAAAAGCCAAGAATTTTCAAAGCATGCAATGCACTCCGAAACTTGAAAAGGGTGGCTCATGCGCTCAAAAAAGCGGAGCAAAGAGGAGATTTCTTTTCATGTGGATACATGCTATTGGGATGGTTTGATCACGCGAAGGTCATTCTGCTAATAAAAACCCATAGCTTTTATGCATAAATTTCAATGTGCATTTCGTTATTTCCTTATGTGCATTTTTTTACACTTTTCCACTGAAAATTTGTCACTAATTTTTGCTGCCAGATTATGTGTGATGTTGATACAAAAGAAAATGGGCGCTCATCCGGTAAGGGGGGAGGGCATTGTGATGTGTGTCAATGTCAAGCGGCTGCCCTCACCCCCACCCCACTAGACTGCCTTCACTCCCCTTGGCTCACGGGGTCCCGCACTTCGAGAAACCTGTCCGCCAGGGGGAGCGTAGGCAGACCAGAGGGGTGGGAGGCAGGGTTGGTCCTCGTTGGTACATTTTGCAAAATTTTTTCAAAAAACCCCCTCTCCTTCACAACAGGTTTCATACGACCCCCTCTTCACAAAAACTTTTTCCCTCAAAAAACACCGTCGAGCGGGAAGGGAGTGGGGTATATAACTATCATGAAACCGCAAAATTTCCCCATATTTCCCTTCATTTTCCCTCTTTTTCACCTATATTTTCACTGCTCCCTTTTCTTGGGGGGGCACAATTAAAGGAATCTTGCGCGGAAAATTCTTGCACTCTTTCCTAACATGAATATGTCAGTTGTGATCACTGGAAATAGCACACAAAGTTTCACGCATGAAGATTCGGTTTCTGAAGAGAAACAAACGTACAAAAACTACACGTTATGGACCATCGAAGGACCAGGAGGCAGAGCCAGGCGAGGCATGGAAAGAAGACGGCGTTTGGCCGGCTACGTACCAGGCGACGCAATGAGAGAATCGGGTTAAAGCGCGCGATTTCGGAGAGGAGACAAATCGATCGATGGAATAGGATGGAGTAGAAGTGTAAGATGTGAATGCAACGAAGCAGAAGGCCAGAAAGAGCTTCTAGTGAATGCACTCCAAGAACCAAGTTTGAGCATCCCCGTCGCCAGCATTCGTGAAAGACGTCCGTGGGCAATTCGAACGCGTAGCAGCCTTTTCGAGTTTTCGAATTTCTAATCAAAACGAAAGCAATACTTCAGTTCTTTTCACTATTATCGTGGATAATGAGTCTCAAGCCAGTGATTTATGGCTGAAATAGAATCATGATTTTTCCGCGCAAGATTCCTTTAAGCCAAACTATGACCCCCCCCGTTGGTACTTGTAGCAACGTAGGGTTGACCCTGGTGGGGAGTGAGAGCAGCCACTTGATACCCCCCTCAGTGGATGAGCGCCAGAAAATGTTCTGTTTCATAATAAGTAATGCATCTCGTTCAAATTCACCAGGGTGTTAGCCAGGGTAGAAAATCAAGTGAGGGTATTCCACAGGCAAGCCTCCCGAGGTGCAGGCTGAGGTGTGAATTAGGCAGAAGTGTGAATCTTGTACTACAGGCACAGACCGGGGATTGGAAAGATAGAATTGCCTGAGGCAGGTGACACGGAATGAACTGCAATCAGTAATTATTTGATCGAGTGAATTAGCGGCCCGGCCACCAGTCATCCCCTCACGCACGCTATGCGATGCGGTGCATTGGACCTCGTCCCTATCCGTCTCTCTAACACTTTCGGTCCTAAATTTTTTCCGTGGAAAAGTTTTCCTCTTTCTGTTGTTTGTTACTTGGTTACTTGCTGTCAATAGTAATCTCTACAGTGAGTAGTAGAAATATGTAGTTGCAGCGGTAATGCTGGCATTTGAAGTCGATGGTGGCAACTGCCATCGCCAGGTCCGAAATGGCTGAATTTGTCGACTCGTTGAGAGTCGTTCTTGTGGTTTCTTCCTCGAGTCGTACTCGTTTCTACGTTATCAAAATGTCCTGCACCTGCCTAATGTGCCACTTTTAGATCGCCAGTCATGGAAGGGAAGAGACCTCCAGTATGACGGGGTATGTCTGGCAGCAGGTTAAGCAAGCATTTTGTTAACATTTTATGGTATATTCTTACTGCTACCTTTTGCAAATGTTCAACAAAAATGTGGACGACCGACTCGTGGTTATTCACATAGACTGTTCGCCGCAGGGATCACAGGTATGGGAAGAAGGATTTTTCGTTTTCTTACTGCGTACTCTGAATAGATTTCTTTCAGATCCATATGGACCATCATGGTCCACTTAGTCGTGCCGTAGGGAGTGCTGCAAAAACCGACCGACTTTGTCGAAACGCCAGATCCAATCAGTCCGTGTGTGTGTTCTCCGTGTCCGAGCGGAAGGTCCAGGTGAGTGTCAGTCCGTGTCCTTCCCTTTGTCGGTGTCTGAACTCCCCATATGCATCTGTCCGTCCTTGTGCCCCTCTGTACGCAACTGTCTCTGCGTATCCTTCTGCGTGCTGCCCGTCCCTGCTTATCTGCCCCTCCGTCTGCCTGTGCCCTCTCTGTATATGCTCGGCCTGTCTGTCTGGTCACTCCATCTGCATCTGTACCAGCTGCGCATCATCTCATTCTGTGATTCCTGCGGTCTGTCGACTGTACGCGTAGTTTCTCGGCGAGCTTACCCTTCTATCCTTTCTGTCTGTTCAAGTTGGTATGTTGGCATACTGTTCAAAAATTCCAAACGAAATTGCTGCTCTCGGGAAACGCCATTTTCGGAAAGGGATTGAGAGAGACAGCGAGTGAGTGAAAGGGCAACTAATGCGAAGAGTTGGAAAAAAAAGAAGGGGGGGGGGCGGTTGAGGGTCAGAGAAGAAACCGTAAAGTGTCTGCTCTTGTTCACCTGCTTATTCCATTCTTGTAAGCAGGGTCAACCTTCCTTTCGCACTATCCGAATGATGGGGTCCCATTTGGGGGTTGGGAGAGGTTTACCATGTTGGGGGAAAAGTGTGAATGGGGTGTTGTTTCTGTTTGCGAGGGTTCTGATGATGTTAGCGAGAGTGTCGCGAGTTGAAGAATGGGCAACAATGGGAGAATTTTACCGCTCAAACACATATTGCCCCCCCCCTCCTCCCCCAACTCTGGACGCTCTTTGACAAAGAAATAAGTGATGTGAGCGGGGCTGGACCGTGTCACTGGTCACGGGAATCTAAAGAAATAGCCAATGGTGGCGGTCGCTTGGATGTATCTTATTAGATTCGATTAACTTCCTTGTTTCTCAATTTCTCTGGAGTAAACCATTATTGGGTATCCAAGTCGGTACAGCAGAACTTGGTCGTCAATGTTTACATGGCAATCGACAAACAATTGCAAATGTAACACGACGATGAAGAAGTGTGTGCACGGCGTATCTCTAGAGCAGCAGTTTCTATTTCTTTTAGACATTTTATGGACAGTGGTGCTAACAGAGCGATGAAAACAGTCGAGCGGAGGATAGAGATAGGTAAGCAGACTGGGAGCATGCAATTCAGATGGATGGAGGGTCAGTCACAGTTGGAAGTAACAGGAGCAGAGGGGTGCGGGCCCGGACGGATACTGCGAC
Source organism: Ostertagia ostertagi (assembly GCA_036418205.1). Lineage (NCBI taxonomy): Eukaryota > Metazoa > Nematoda > Chromadorea > Rhabditida > Trichostrongylidae > Ostertagia > Ostertagia ostertagi. Next base: position 356,397 of record MU868334.1, on the reverse strand, counting down.
AGGCAGGCCGGGACGTATATGCAGTCAGAAGCGGTGGAGGGTGGACTGAAAGAACGGATAAACGACGGTGATGTAAAACAGGCGAGGCGAGAGAGGGCAGAAGCGGTGAGATGGCGCTCGAATTAGTATTTTTGAAATGTGAATTGACAACTTAATTAACATTATATACACAATATCCATATTTCATTCGTGGAACGAAGCAAGTGTCCGCTAGCCACCGTACTTGATAGAATTGCAAGCCGCCCTCTGTAGAAAGTGCGCGTACTTTGATGAGTTTGTAGAGGGTGGGGCGTACTTGCTACTTGCTTCGGTTGTAAGAAGTGGCATGTGAAGAGAGGGGAGGCGTGGGAGAAAATTTGCCGTTTCAGCGCGCGTATATCCCCCCGCTCGAGGCATTTTTGGAGGAAAAAGTGGGCGGGGTTTTGATGGAAGATGGAGATGGTGGAGGAGGTGGGAAAAGGGGGTCGTATCAAATCCACCTTGGGGGAGGGGGGTCGTAAAAATTTTTCGAAAAGTAGCAACGATAGGACCGACCCTGGTCCCGGACTCCTTTCTCTACCTCCACTACAATGCTCATCAGGCCAGTAGTACGACTGTATGTATGGATGTGGAGAAAAGCTAATTTTGTTATCAGTAGCAATGTTAACAAGGTACCCGCGAAGGGTACTGGGGCCCATTGCGCTGAAATCATAGTTTGGTGGCTGAAATGGGAAATATAATAATTACTTTTAGCAAAGACGATTGATTCTTGATTCTTGCAGTCTTTGACTTGCATTTCAATTCGACGGTGAATAAGCATGGAAAGTCACAGCTTCTGTCTGGCACGGGCCAAGTGGCAGGAAAGAAGAGGTGTCAGTAAATGCTGCCTTGATTTTGTAGCGGGCTTGATTTCTCGATCAATTTCGGAGAATATGTCTGTAACTGAGCGCTTAGTTATTAAACGGACCTCAATTGTTTTGCTAATCATAAGCCAACTTCTGTCCTTCAAACAGTGTTGAATTCGGATTAGGTGGCAGACTGTATCGGACTCTCGCCATCAATGACACAGTTGACATCGGGTTTCTTGAAAAGCAGCAAGAAGAATTATCCTTCAAATTCAGTTGAGGTGATGTACGAAGGAGAACTTTGCAGGGAAACGCTGAACATTTCAGCATGAGAGAGCCCCCGCGCAAAAAGCGAAAGATAGGCATAGGTGGTGCGGTAACTGCTTGGAAATCATTCTGTCCGAAGAGGGGTCATGTTGTTCTCTAGAATTAAATTCAACAGACCTCCATGCATGGCTTATGCTGGAGACGGGACTTGCTTTCAGGGTGTTTGAAATTTTGATGAGCTGGAGAAACTGCTCAAAGAAACTTCAAATTAGCTCAACGCCTTCCATCCACATACCATGGCCAGTTGGTTCCCCTGAAGGTATTGCTTCTGTATCAATGCAGGCGGTGACTACTTTGAGAACGTTGACTTTTTTAATTATGATGTATTAATTTTGTTTTTTTAAATCAGCCTCCACCAAAAATATTTCTGTCATCCTCTTCTATGTACATTTTTAGCCTGATTTTTCATGACCACTACCTTGTTACCACAGTTTGTGGCCAGCCTGTATAGCGTTCACGCGAGGTGAAAACCAACTACGGTCGATCAATTTTTAAAGCCTTGCTTTTCGCTAAAACTTTTCTACAGGGGTGAGTGAATATCTTGTCACGAATAAAGGATCTGCTTCTCGCGCAGAAGCCACCTGAAGCCAACTTGCCATCATTATTTTTTCAACGAATTCACGGAACCTACACGTCGCAGGGTGAATTAAGTGACTGATGATTTAGATTACGAAAGTGACATCCTCTCTTTCACCTCCCATATTATCCGACCGTTGTACGTAAATCATAATGCAAAAATTCTGACATCGGTGGATACCAAGCTCACGACCTACTCCTTGAAATGAGAACCCGGTCACGGCGACAGTGATTCTTCCCCGATCAGCTCGTTTCAAAAGCGTTTTTATGCCAACTTTGAAGCTCGAAACTTACTTGAAAACTTCACGCAGTATTTTTGTTTCGATATCCCTGATCAGCGTTCAAAACTCACTGATATACCCGAGGTCTGTGAAGGAACTGTTAAGCATTCCCTTACGGTTCTCCCAATTCAATTGAGCAATGCCGGGAATTCCACCGTTATCGGAAGTTCTGGAGTTTAGATGTGTAAAAACCATTGTGAGACCATATTTCCTTGTAGTACAAAGATTTAATTGGTAGGGAGATTTGTTTCTACGCAATCAGATGTGCATGAGACCTCGGGGCAGAATAGTACTTGTGTTTTGGAGATTGTTGGTTTGAATTCATTTCGAACGCATGTTTGGAAAACAACCTCACAACTTGAGAATGATAGAGAAAATCGTACATGACCAAAATTGCTAAAATGCTTTCTGGTTGTCCCCAGTGATTTTCTCAACGGGCATATTGTCACGACTAAAGATGGCCAACGCAGTTAAGAACAAGGATGTTGAATCTACTACAGCGGTATTCGCTGCACAACCCGCAATAAGCCGCTCTCAAATGGTGGCACTATCTCTTTCACTGTGAGCTCGTTTTGGCTCACTTTCTCACGTAGGGTTGTGACTGCACATAGCGTATCATGGCAAATTCAGTTCATCAAAAAGCGTGGCTATATACCTGTGAGGGAGCGGCGGTCGGCCACTGGTGATTGTGGTGTTCGGGCCGGAAGCGCCCACTTGGTGCGAGTGATACATTTGAGGTTGCTGCTGAAAAGGAATTTAAAACATATCTTGTAGAAATATACTGTAAGTCTGTGGTATACTGTGGATCCTGAATTTTGTGCTTCCCCAAATATCATTTTTCTCCAGTAAAAACAATGGATAACTACCAATGTCGTTGTCGACTCAAGCGTGGCAACGAACCGCTAATTCTTTTCAGGTAGAGTATACTGTATAGGAGTAGATCGCACCCACGTTTAAGAGAGTAGACCAATCGAAAACGATAGAGAAATTCTGAGTCACTAGGCCCATTTTAGTACAGGATGCATTACGGTAGGCTACGGCTTGGCGACGCGCGCATCTGCGTCTCTTGCTTCGCCGTGCGGTGGGCCTGTTGGGAACACCCCGGTACATACCCGTCGCTTCTGATCCGCAGCAGTTTTCACCAAGCGACACTACTAATGATGTGAACTTGCGCACCTTTCATTCTCACCTGCGCGGATTGTTTTCCTTCACTGCCAACCATTCCTTGCACCCATTCAGGATACTTGTACAGGCAGCATGATCGAATTTTCTTCGGAAGAGGAGGCGGCTCCTCTCTGTACATAATTTTTGTTAGAAAGTCAATGGTGAAACTAATGAATACAGGGAAGCTCTTGTATAATTTCTCGAAACGATCTAATGTTGAACAGTTTCTTGAATAAATTACTATGCAATCCCCTCACCCACTTTTAAGAAAACCTCGTAATAGTACATACATATAGGATCCGACGACGACCTCAATAATCACGACCAGTGCACAATGTTTCCAGGGCAACGTTTTTCTGATGCCGTCCACGTAGAAGGCCATTACAAAGTTTTTTCATAAAATGGAATCTGCTCTCCAATTTTGAGTGTGGATGTAACTGCGTTTTGAATCTAGCAAATTTTATTAAATCAATTCAAATATGGAGACAAAAGCAGTTCACAGTTGAGGACAAATGTGGTTGCTTTTTTGCGATACCTCGAAGGCTTGATAACGCTTTTACCGGTTATGTTCTCTAAGATACAACTTATATGAGGGAACTGTTCCATCTGCGTTCGAGAAAGTATGCAACAGAATTTTGAATGTCATAACGTGGATAGCGAAGTAACGTTTAGTTTTTGAAATGGCGAAGCGGCTGAACAGTATTGCTCACAGTGCTAAGATTACAATTTGGTGAAGACGCACAAAACTCCATTACGAGAAACACACTTCCACTGACTGAAATCAAAACGCACAATCACACGGTGCGGCGGACCAGCAGATAGGGCAAGCTGTCTTTTACCCTTCCACCGCTGTGGCGTGTGGTAACATTGTCAACGTCGATGGATATATCTCGGCACTTCACTCAGATATTTCCATACTTATATTATTTCTTGTTTATATTGCATTTTACATTATTCATATTATTCTTGTATTCACCTGTATCACCTGTCGTCCCGTTGATCGTCGATTTGCTCGAGCGGGCGCCAGCAACGTCTCCATTCGTCCCTGTCGCGTGCTAGGGTGGTCCAGTGGATCCTCCTTGCTCGAGGGACACGAAGTCCATCATTCCTTTCGTTCAGAGCTTTCGTGAAGAAGTCTGGACCATGCGGCTAAGGCGGTCGTCCAGAGTGTTTAGGTTGAGGTTCCCGAGGGATCCAGTCGGTAACCGCTCTGGTCCAACGGTCATCGCAAAATCGCATGACGTGTCCGGCCCACCTTATCTTCGATTCCTTGGCGAAAACGGCAGCGTCCCTGATCTTCGATCGTTGGCGTAGTTCGGAACTCCGGATTCCCCTCTGCACTTGCGTGTATAGGGTTACTCCTAGCATCGTCCTCTCGACAGCGCGTTGGATAACGCTGACCGCATGCTCGTCCTGCCTGCGCAGAGTCCAAGTCTCTGAGGCGTAGGTTAGGGCAGGAAGGACAGCGGAATCGAAGAGGTGGGCACGGAGCCGGATGTTCTTCGTCTTCTTCACTACTCCCTCGATGTTCTTGACGCTCCCCAAGCCGCTCGTTTCCTCCTGCTCAGCTCTGGAGCTAGATCGTTCATCATATTGATTTCCCGACCTAGGTACACGACGAATGGAGCATTCGTAGTACAGTGAATGGGGCATCCATTCCTGTTCGCATGAACATCGTCTTCCGTTAGGTATCAGCTGTCAATAATCCATCACGAACTCTACCACAGGCGCAGTCGAAATCAGCCAGCATTCGCTCCGCTTGCTCGATGTTCGGCGTTATAAGAACGATGTCGTCAGCAAAACGAAGGTGGTGTAGTTGCCGGCCGTCGACCTTCACTCCCATGTCTTCCCATTCCAGTTGACGCATGACGTTCTCGAGAGCGGCGCTGAAGAGTTTGGGCGAGATGGTGTCGCCCTGTCGAACCCCTCTCTTGACGTCGATGATGACCTCCTTGTAATATGGTGAGATCTGGTCGTAAAGTTGCTGTAGAGCTCACGAAGAATCTTGATGTACTGAGTAGGGACGCCCTGGTTGCCCAAGGCTTCGATGACCGCTTCTGTCTCCACAGAGTCGAAGGCCTTCTTCAAGTCGATGAACGTGAGACAAAGCGGCATCTTGTACTCCCGTGAAACTTCAATGAGTCTTGTAACCGTGTGGATATGGTCGATCGTGCTGAACCCTCTTCGAAACCCTGCTTGCTCGCATGGCTGTCCTTCATCTAATATTCTGCCGATCCTGTTAAGGATGACTCGAGTGAATAGCTTGTAGATTACAGACAGCAGGCAGATTGGGCGATAGTTGCCAATGTCGTCCAAGTCTCCCTTCTTGTACAGCAACACGGTCCTGCTGGTTTTCCACGGAGTGGGTACCTTGCATTCCGACAGGTAGCGCGTGAAGAGTCGAGCCAGAGTTTTGATGATAACTGGCGGTGCGTTCTTCAGATGTTCCGGTTTAACCCTGTCGAGACCGGGCGCTGTACACGATTCTTCACCGACTTGATGGCGTGTCGGACTTCGGAAGAGAGAACTGAGGGACAACGTATCCATCCTCTGTTGCGGTTGATAAGTAGGCAGATGGACATGGCTATCGAAGAGATCCGAGTAGAAGTCGTGGATGATCGTGGTCTGTCAGTCGTGGTGGATCTCCATTGCCCTTCGGGATGCAGTAACTGTTCCATCCGGACGTCGGAGGCAGGTCATCTTGGTCTTGTAGCTGGCAAAGCTTCGGCGGGCATTGCGGATGCTCCTCCCAGCCTCTGCTGCTTCAGCTAATACTGCTGCTCTTCGCTCCTTGAGATCTTCCTTTATCGCCTCTCTGCATAGCTTCGCAAGCTCGGACGTGAGTCGGTGATTGCCTGCAGCTCGTGCGGCTCCACGCTGGCGTATCAGTTCGAGAGTTTCCGGAGACAGACGTCCCTTGGTGACTTTCAAACTCTCTGCCTTCTTGCCACAATCGTGAAGATGTTCAACGAGCCCGATAGTACTCCTCGTCGATGTTTTCGATGACGGAATCCTCCCATAAGCTGACGAGGGAAGCGAAGTGGTCCCAGTTGATGACTGTCCTGGGGCTTCGCTTCCTGAACTTTGCTGCTCTCTCAACACGCATCGAGAAGTGGAATCTTGCGCGGAGGAGACGATGGTCCGATCCCGTGTAGAACTTTGGAACAACAGCGACGTCGGTCAGGCAAAACCTTCGATTGAAGATGATGTGGTCTATCTCGTTATGGAACTGTCCATCAGGTGACTCCCAAGTCCAACGAAGGTGAGGGGGCTTTTGGAACTGTGAGTTACCATGGATGGTGTTGGTCGACATGATAAACTCCGACAGTCTCTCACCGTGCTTCCCTGCTCATTCCATTCCATTCCGTGAGTACCGATGTGAAGTTCTTCAGCCGTTCTTCTTGGGCCAATCTTAGCGTTGAAGTCGCCGACGATGACCTTAAAGAAGGTATGATCTTCCCTGTAGAACTTCTCCAATTCCATATAGAATGCTTCGTGTTCTTCTTCGTCGTAGCTGGATGTTGGTGCGTAGGCGACGAAGATTGTCAAAGCAGGAGTTGAACCACATCTTCTCAATCTCAAACGTCCGATTCGGGTTCGTAAGGAGGCTTAATCGCGTACGAATCGATGTTTATGGCCAAGTGCGTGTTGACGAGGACACCCACACCGCCAACGCCTCTGCTGTCGCATGTTCCAAGGAACAGTTCTTCTCCAGTATCGAAAACGGCGTGTAGCGGGCGGTGCCTTCTCGTCTCGGTCAGTCCGATGACGTCGTACTTGATCTTCCTGGCCTGCATCATCAGATCTTCGATGTGAGCTTCGGATGCAAGCGTTCGTGCGTTGAAAGTACAGATCGCCATCTTAGTCCTTCTTCGTTTAGGCAGCCTATCCGGGCCCTGAGATTCTAGCAGCCTCTCCCGAGCGGTCCTACCCAACGCTGCCGTATTGGGGGCTCCCTCAGGTTCAGGGGAATGAGGCCCATCCATATTGCTGTTTTCGGCATATTGAAGGCACACGAGTAGCTTGCCAGGCTCTGTCGTGCGGGCTAGGATAGACCTCCAGGTAGTTAGCCACGCTATCCTGGAGCGGAACAAGGGGCTTATTTCTTGGAGGCGGCCCCGAATCGCCTCCCATGTACTTCCCAGTCACTTGAATGCAAGCTTTTGGCTGTGCCGACATGCAGGATACCAACCGCACACACACAGAGCGCACCACACACGCAAGCATGCATGGATGCGCCTGAGTGGAGACAGCTGGTATGAATCAACACAGCGCTACAGAAACAGGGAGTCCATCCCCTGAATCCACCTGCGTCTCAGGGCAAGTACATGGCTGGCTTTTGGTCCGCGATTCACCCCCTATCCGCCACCGAGGGTGGCGAGTGGCAAATTGGAATCAAGTGAGTTATCCCGGTCGTCGGTCAACCTATTATGCACTTATTAAACATTTCTATTTTCCTTTTCTTTTTCCCTTTCTATTCCACCTTCGACTCGCAGTCTATGGCACTTTACTATCGTCCCAGGTCGATTCTAGATCGAAGCCACCTTGTCACAATAAACAAGAATTAAATGCCAGTTGCAGTTTTCTGGTTGGATGCAACTGTGCTCTAAAATATTCACCAGTATGGTATAAAATGTTGACCTCACCAGGGAAGGCATTGAACTCCCCGTGGAACTTTGAATCGAGACCTAGACATATCGATAGAGCCTGGGACACGGTTAGAACTGCGGAACCCAAAATTGCAGAACGATTCTGCCAAGGAAGTTACGAGCAGTCGAAGTTGGCTGCAAATGAGTGCTTTTGGATGAGGCTCGCTAGTCACAGCTGTGTTGCCGTGGTGTAGTGGTAAGGCTCTCGCTCATCATCATGCAGGTCATGGGTTCGGTTCCCGCTGCGACGTTTTTGCAAATCATGTTCCGTACCCAGTAGAGACTTCTATTCTAGTTTCTGACATTTATTTGAATAAGCACCTAATCACAGCTATGCTAATACCATTGACGTTTGTTGTGTGAGTTGAGATGAAGTAACTTCGTGCGTACTTTCTTCTACACCCAGCGTTCAGTTAAAAGAACAGAGCTAATTTGATACCTCTACCACTCCATGGCTTGTCTGCCTTGCCTTGCCCAGAGCTGTCTTCATCCTCGTTATTCGCAATAATCCCAGTCCGATTCGTTTGGGGCGTCCGATTCCAATCTTTCCCCTTTACAATATCGATCCAGCGATGTATAAAAGCGAACCTCGCAGCAATCTTCCTCTCTTCGCGTGTTGCAGGACTATTATCTTCTTGCTCCGAATTTTGCGAAAAGTATCCAAACTACCTTCGCGGGAGAATACACCATTATCAATGAAGATTCATCAGGAACATAGCGACTAACTGTCACTCGGTTTCCACGTTCTGACAAGGTGCTCACTCGGATATGTTAAAAACCAGAATAGAAGTCTCTACTGGACTACGGAACATGATTTGCAAAAACGTGCCTCACAAGACCTGCATGATGATGAGCAAGAGCCTTACCACTACACCACGGCAACACAATTCGCTACACTAGCGAGCCTCATCCAAAAGCGCTCATTTGCAGCCAACTTCGACTGCTCGTAACTTCCTTGGCAGAATCGTTTTGCAATTTTGGGTTCCGCAGTTCTAACCGGTGTCCCAGGCTCTATCGATATGTCTAGGTCTCGGCTCAAAGTTCCACGGGGAGTTCAATGCCTTCCCTCGTCAGTGTTCTCTGAGTGGGATACTGATTCTTCTGTTCTTAGTAAGTGAAGCGATGGGTTCCATTCAATTTCTGTTCGCCTCTCCGTCTGTGTTTATCTCTTCCCATTTCCTCTCTCTATTTTCTCAATATCTCTAACCCTTTGACGACCGCGCGCTCTAAACGTACACGCATATGAGCCATACGGTCCTACGAGACAGTATTTATGTTTAATTATAGCAATATCGAATGAACTGCAAACTTTCTTCAGTAAGCATCGTACTAATCAACCATACATTCTAACGCAGATGGACTATCAGCAAAGTAATGAAAAAGACTAATGAAAAAGACCTCAGAATTCATAAGTGTTTTGATAGTACTGTTGAAGTAGCAGCTACTAAAAACAATCTGTTTTCTTGCACAAAACTTGCATTCAAAAAATCGACTAGATTTCAATACAAATGCTTCTTCCAAGCTTCTTTCTTTAGCTAGTGTGGTGTCGATAATAAGTAACGTTATTCACTAGACGGTTACTAACATACGCTGAATTCCAATTTGTTGACTTCGATGGGAGCCTCAAATTTAGTTAGGCTTTTTAACAAGGGAACCTCCTGCTACACCTACCACCACTTCCACTTTAAACACATGTTTATGTGTATTCACACCTACTTGACAATATTTTTCACAAGAACCAAACAATTGTGGTGGCAGCCCGCAACGAATGGGTCCTATCGACTGAATCATGCAAGGAATATTACTAGTGTGGCAACAATTGGCAGAAGGATTACTGCTCCGTTTTTCAAAAACCACCACATGCACTGTGTTCTTATTCTGTGGGTAATGATGATATTTTTGCTAATATTACCATTAGAAGTGTTTTTAGTTTTGGGTTTCTCCTTAGAAAAAACCAATCCCTGAACTGTGTACATAGACTTGGTAGGGTGTCGTGAACATAGTAATTGAGAATTCCGAAAATGTCAAAAGGAGAAAATGCAAGAACTAGTTGCCATGGTGCGCTGAGGGCCCGACGCGACTGATTTGGTGTGGCCCGTCGGCGGGCCATACGGTCGTCCAAGGGTTAAGCAAATTTCCGTACTGGTATGTCGCTATTAATTTGTCACTGCGTTTTCGCTCCCTCGATATCTAGTTCTTCTCCTTCCACACTTTCGCCGCTCCTACCTTTGCCTGGGTGAAAGTTGGGTAGCGGCAAGTGGCCCGCTTACCACGCAAGCGGTCCTAGGTCGTGAGTCGCCCCGGCCAACAAAGCCTTCCAGCGGTTTTAAGGTTTCCGGGGTTTTAAGTTTCCGGGGTCGGTTAATTGGTACCAGACTTGTCTGGGAGGATAAAAAACACTGACTTGTACATCGGCTGGCCCCCGCAAGTCATTGTATAGGCCACATCGCATTCAAACGCCACTACGAATGTACAAATGGAAGTAGAATGCGTGCCGCATCCCAAAAAGGGATTGATCAACGGCAAATGCTTTATCCTTTATCCTTTATACCTTTGCCTACCTTTTGTCACGATCTACTGCCTAACAACACTAATAGGTGAAAATTCATCAACAAGTCTACCGGCGCTCGTAGGCGCCGTGGCTCAATCTCTTGTAACAGACTCATCCCATCGCAGTCATCCATGTTGTGTACATCTCCACATCTCCACATGTTCCCTGCTCTCTTCTCATCAATAAGCAATAAACTATCATAGCCATCTCGAAAGCACTGATACATGTTCATTCCCGTGTACGAAAAGTAGAACTACCTTTAGCACGAAGTTTTTTTACAGTAGAGAAAAGCGGCCTTCCTGTGTGTGTTTACGTGATGCCACGGGCACCATGAGGTTCTCATTGGGTAATTGTAAAGTACTTGCTACCGAATAATGGCATGCTGAATGAATGCAAATGCAACGCAGCACAAAAAGCCCACGTGACAATAATTCTGTGCAGAAAAAAATGATTCAAGCATATAGCAACACAATTTTTATTTGCACAAAGTTCATTTAAAAGGTGCTGTGAGATTAAAAATGAATTGTGAATGTGTCGGTGTGGTGGTGGCTTAGCGCGATGTTAACACAGGTGAGTCTTTGAAGAGTGTGGTAGCATCGTCGACGGAACACAACTCTCACTGAAGCAAAAAAATTCAACTGATAACAAGCAAAAAAGCATTTTAATCAAAGAGCAAGGTCAATACAAGCACATATGAAGGCTGAATAGCTCCACTGAATCTAAATAAATAGTGCTTCTCTCTGCTTTTTTTCGCTTTATGTATTTTTTTTCGCTATTTTCGATACAAAGGTGCAAACTCACACCTGGCTATAATTAAATATTATTTATTTGACGCTACTGTATTAGGTTGGTCCATAGTAACAATTTACATCTTATGTTGGAAACTTTTTTGAGAACTCCGAGAAGTCCGTACCTGTTTGATGACGTAGCATTCACCTTTGCGATTTCAGCCGAACCGACTAGCTCGTTGTCCATCTTTTGTTATGGTTATTACACGGTTTTGCAAAAAGCTCTTCTGCTAATAATTCTCACGAGTACCGCTTGGGAACCCCCGCAAGAACGGCTACACCAAGGATTAGAGGAACCTTTCCCGGAGATCGCGATTCTATCTCACCCATATGTCACTGGCTTGAGACCCAACGAACGAAAAGAACAAAAAACTGAATTCATTTTGGCAAACGATGAAAACTGAACGGACTGCTACGCGCCAAATTCCCACCGAACATCTGTCACTGGGAGTGGGAATACCTTCACCGGCTTCACGGGCTGTCACTAGGAACTCTTTTTGACCTTTTGCCTTATTCCAGTAACATTTCACACTTCGGCACTGCTTGGCACAAAACAGCTAGATTTTTAACGAGATTTTTCCATGATTGGACATTTGGCTAGAATGTTCCCCCGGGGTAGTTCGACCCAAAAAACACAAATTCCACACTCCTTTGACGTGAAAACGCCTGGAGCCTGCGCTGCAAGTGTCGGGGCCAGAAGCCCTTTTGATCATCAAATTGCCAAAAACTTGTCGCTAGGGTAGTCGTAGAACATGAATGTCACATTAATTCATTGCGAGTGAGCCTGTAGCCTGCTCTGTAGGCGCCAGCGCCTTTGGCGAAACTGATGTGGTAGCGCCAGCGCCTGTGGACGCGAGCGCCAGCGTTTTCGCGCTAAGTGATGTGATATTCGTGTTCTACGGGTCGAAATACCCCTAAGACAAGTTTCTAGCCAAATCCACAGTCATGGACGAATTTCGATCAAAATCCGGCTCAGTTCTTGAGGAGTGGGGCAGTAAAGGGTAAATAGTGCCAACACTTCTACTATATCTTATTTACTGATGCCTATGCGCCGCCGATAGCCCGGCCGCCCCAAGGCGCGCTTCTTTCCATGTCCCGCCTTTGGCTCCGCGCTTACCTTCGACTGTCCATAGAGTGTGGTTTTGTGAGTTTGTTTCTCTTCGGAAACCGAATCTTCATGCGTGAAACTTTGTGTGTTGTTCTAGTGATCACAACTGACATATTCATGTTGCGAAAGAGAGCAGGGATGTTCTGGGGAGGATTCCTTCAGCAGAGGATGGGCGAGGGCATGCTACCTCAATCCACGGCGCACTGGCGCAATCTGCCAAGCACTGGCCTTTTTATATGGCTGATCCACACACCAGCTATCCCGTAAGTAGCAGTCACGGTGTCGAACCTGACGATGTTGAAGAGGGATCTGGATAGACTATCGATCATTTGTCAGAGCAATTCTTCTGCGGAAAGATGGCAGTACTATCACATCTCCGAAGACTTGTAAAAATTCGGAAATATAGTTTGGGTTCCACAAGCCTTGATCCCGAATTAGCTGCAAACAAACACTACTTGACATCATCATGTTCGGGTTGAATTGTTGTGGTACTTCAAATGATAGTCCATCATTGCCGGTGGAAGGGGAGGGTGCAATGCGCTAACAAATAAATAAGGGGCGTTAGTCTTGTTCAAAGGACTTGGGATTTCTGACTGCTGAAGCTCAACCTCTTCCAAGTCAAGCTCTGGATTTTTCATAGAACACGAGAGAAGTTGAGCAATGGTAACCCCTACGCAGGATAATTTTGGGAGTCTTGGATGTAGAGTTCTTCCGTATTTACCCTATAGTAGTGATCTCGTGTCAAGAGATGCCCACCCGTTTCTCGCTCCTGAGAAAAAAATCTCCTAAATACCATGGAGTTCTAAGAGCGGCATCTGCAGCCACAGTGCATTGGAAACATGTAAGTTGCGGATAATTATGGTTTGTCTTATACCGGATCAATGGATCAAAGAAATAATTAGAATAATAAAATGAGATTTAGCCAGTATGTTGCAGGACTATGGACCAACCTAAACTGTAATACAATATTCGAAAAAAGAACTTTTTCAATGAGCGTCTTGATATTATTCTGGGCAAAGCTTTCCGCACCATCTTTCAAAAATGAGAAATTGTATATTCCTGAGGATGTGAATTTCTTCAGAAAACCCAGAGACACATTCCACGATTGCAGACTCAGTAGGGCATTTGGAAGTCGCTGATTGGTGCTAAGCGGCCCATCAACAAAAAGAGCGCAAAAATCACGTACAATTTTGATTGCTAAGTGCAGCAACCAGGAAAAAAGCGTGGAGGAGGGAGAGAATGGAAGCGAGCACGTCGCGAGCACCATCCACGACATTGAGTGAATTTCCGAGTGAGATTAATGGGAACAAGAGTGTACCCTAGTGGCTCTGCCTTACAAATTCGTACCGCGACATTGATACAACCTCTACATCTGCTGATTTTTTTATGGCTGATGGATGAATTCATTCTAGAACACGGTTGTGGAATATATCCTCGTCAGCTTTATTCACTTGGGACTTAAGGACTTTGTCGTTTGGGGCACCTGTAGGGCCAGGGAAAGAAAAAGGAAGAGGGATCAGTGCTACTTCGTTTAATATTACTAGTTCTATACCGAAATCCGCTAACTAGCTGGAACCCGCTCCCTCATTAACGGTCAGAACTGAGGATATGCTAAAGGTAGAATGACCAACTGATAGCGCCACAGTTGCACGAAAGAGGACTGAATTACGTTTCAGTCAAATCCATGAGTCAATTAACTGTAGCCAATTTAAAAAATATCCAAAGATCTGTCATTCTATCTGTCTTAACAAGTTCTGGGTTTATATGTACAAGTTACTACTTTATTTATTTATTTATTTAGTACTGCGCTCATTGTGCGCCTAAGGCAATTTGTTGATGGCTTTTTAAAGTGTTTTTAAGAAGTGAAATTGATAGATGAATAAGTATCTGCTTATTCAGAACAACGATGCAATCTGGCGGTGAATTATTTTATCTTATTTTTATTTCTTCAATTTTAGTGTACGGTGTGTGTCTAATACTATAAGGAAACTTACACTTTTGGAGCCGGTCGTTGTAAGAAAGCACTGAGCAAATCAATTGGGAACGGAAAGATTATGGTTGAGTTCTTCTCTGCTCTGAAATAAGGAACTTTGATTTATGAGGCATTGAGCCCATTTTATGGACAACTTTTCGCTTTTAATTTATTTGCTATATGGGAGATCCCGCGATAGGGGCGGAGGTCGAACAAGGGAAATTCACCTAGTCGAAAGACATGCGGGCCCTCAAGGGTGCAGGCGATGCTCACTTCGCCGAATGGTATACCCCCAGCGGCCTAGAACGGCCATACAACGTCGCTCGCGCCGTCGACGCCTAGCGATGGGTGCTCCCTCGCCGTTTGAGACTGGCCGTTTGGCAGAGAAAGAGGGTTAGCATTGAAGAGGCAACATCGATGAGACGCATCAGTGCATTCTCAGGTTCTGGTGCAATTCTCGTGGTTTTTTCTTCATCCCTGCACCACTAACCAAGCTTAACCTAGAATGGGCTACCTTATCACTATTACCTCCACCTTCGAGTTCAGAAGGACTAGCGGATACTTTTGCTTCAAGTGAGTGAGGTCAGTAGAATTCTTAGTCCACGCAGCTAATGGTCAGTCGAGTTGTACATTTTGTGTTGTGTTGGTGAAGAAAGCGGTCAAGTAATGAAGAGGTGAGAAGGGTAGCAGAGAGGATGAAAATGGAAAGTAGGATCTCACTGAAAAGAGAAAAGGGCCTTATACTGATGGCAGCACGTCGTGCATGTGTCCAAACATTTTCCAAAATGTTTTTCTATCACCTTTATCACGACTTCGATAATTAAATTAATGGTGAAGCTGAGGATTTTTTGGATGCTATATACTATATGGGCACATTCAAAATATAAAAATAGCAAATAAAAATTCAAAAATTTCGTTCAAATTCCTGTTTCAAAATAATGAATTCAGAGAAAAATTGAAAAACGAGGAAAAACATACGAGATGCTATTAAGCGTTTGCAAATAGCGTAGTTGAAGAGCAGATGGCGACTCAGCTATAACTTCTGCTGCTTCTTTCAAGGCACGAGATGCTTTCTGTTCACCTTCGGCGACGATTACCTGAATAATCATTGATCTGCATCATTCGATAATTATTGAATTACTGAATGAAGTATGTAAGTGATTGCTACAACCAGTAGGACTCATCTCTCCATAAAATGAAGGACTATTAATTTCAAAATTCAAAGAAAAGAAGCGCTAATGAGAAATCCGAGAACAATCGTGTTACCGGGGAAGCGCTGTAAATGAATGGAATGCTTTAAGGATAAAGATGAAAATAATGAATTCGGTGTTGAACACTCAGGTTTTGAGATGCGCCACGCATTCTACTTACGCTCAGATTCGTAGTGGCCACATGAATGCGATGTGGACCTATACAATGACTTGCGGGGGCCAGCCGATGTACAAATCAGTGTTTTAGTTATCCCAGGGAAGTCTGGTACCAATTAACATGTCGACAACGACAGCACCGAACAAATGCGTCCCACAGTTTGCAGGCCATGACGGAAAGCGTGGTACGTATGTGTCCTGCACCCATTATATTTATTTTTCCACGCCCGCGTGATTCATTTTTGAGCGTCTTGTATTTATATCGAAGAAACCATAGCTTAGCTACATAGTGGCCAATGGAATGACACGCATGTCTTCATTTAGAGGAGCACATC
The DNA here is from genome assembly GCA_036418205.1 of Ostertagia ostertagi. Lineage (NCBI taxonomy): Eukaryota > Metazoa > Nematoda > Chromadorea > Rhabditida > Trichostrongylidae > Ostertagia > Ostertagia ostertagi. The sequence goes on along the minus strand of MU868334.1, from coordinate 340,455 downwards.
CGACATTTAGTGTGTTGTCAGTTGTTCTTTTCCTCTTCTTTTCATAAATGTAATGGTTAAAGTAGAAATAGAAATAGAAATAGGAATAGAAGAAAGTACGGAAAAATTAAAATTGTTTTAAGGTTCACTGCAGTTACGTATGATAAATTTTGCTTTTCATGTTATTTTACGTTTTCGATAGAAATTCCACTACTCTACCCCCAAGTAGTTTCCACTGACTGAACACTGATCTGTTTCGTATCAGTCATGTTTTATGTATTTAACACTCAAAACCCACTTGAACGACCTGATATGACTGCGCTTATGAAATGGCACCGGTGCCGTGTGGAGAGAAAAGCCAAAATGTTTGCTGTCGCTAACGTTTTAAGCAACCCCGGTGGGTGGGGGGGGAGGTGAAACGCTAAGTCGGCTCTGGACGGCGCACGATCAAGGATTTGATCCCCGAACCGAGCGCGTGGAATGCAACGCCACTTATCACTAGACCACATTGCCAAGCCCTGAACTTAGGTAGCGTTAATGTTTCCAGGAAGCAAAGTTGGTGCAGTGACCACAGAGTAGGGCTTTCCATTTTCTTTGCTATTTGCTCAGCCGAAGGAGGATCCACGATGGCAAAGGTGGAAGAAAGGGAAATTTACCAATGTAGAGGTAGGCGGACCCAGTAAGGGTGCTGACCAACACGCGATTCTTACCGAGAAATATGCCCCCAGCGTTCTAGTATAGCCTTCCCCGCGGCCAAATTCGCGGTCACTGGCTCGGTACGGCCTCCCTCTCGTCGTCTCCTGTCTGAATCTAGCAGAAAGAGAGCGTAGCGTTGAAGAGGGCAGCACCGATGAGAGTCGCATCAATGCGGAAATCAACGGGCAAGGAAGGGGTCCCATTTCTCGGGTTCTAGGCCGTTTCTCATGGTTTTTTTCTTTTTTGTGCACCGATTACCATTTTTGACTTGATTTCCAATGAGCTATCATTTCATCGGCTTTCGAAGGAGGACTCCATGATAAGGTCGGAGCTTGGACTAATGGGAAATATACCTAGTCGAAAGACAGGCGAGCCCCGCAAGGGTGCTGGACGATGCGCGCTTCGCAGGGAAGTGTATCCCACTCATTCCACTTCCACCGACTGGCAGACCCTTCGCCTTCTGACGAGAGAGCGTTAGCGTTGAAGAGGGCAGCACCAATGAGAGCCGCATCAATGCGGAAATTAAGAGGCAAAAGGTCCCATTTCTCGGGTTCTGAGCCGTTTCTCATGGTTTTTCTTCATCCACGGACCACTGACCCCCTCTATCTTGAATTCAGATGGGCTGCCTTTTCATCCCAAACGTAACCTCTAAAGACCTGCTTCACAATTCATCTTCTATAGTTAGGTAGGAAAGATAGAGATGTTCACAGGTGTTGCAGATCTGCCGTTTTCACGGTTGAAGGTCCGCGACAAGAGTATCTGTGGCCTTGTGCCAATAAGTCAGTGGCCCTGCACTGAAGGTGTGTCTGCCCATACTCTTATGAAGTCACAACTTCACGAAAAGAAGCTCCTCAAAGGCAAAACTTGGGATTTCCGGTCGAAATTTAATTTTTTCCCGTCAAATATGCAGCAGTACGCAAGGGCAGACCATGTGCAGAAGTGGCGGGGCGATTTGACAAGGTTTAGGCGCTAGGAGCCTAGGTTGGAGCATTGGCGCCGCCCCAACCCATTGAGCCCGCCCAACGTTTGACGTGACCTTCCAAACAACAACTTTTAACAACAGATGTTAAGCTGTTGTTTGGAAAAAGCTGAGCGGATTTCAACTGCCAATGTCAACATCAGAGCCTATGTTACAACCGTAACCGGGAACGTTGTCATTCACTTTAGTGAGAAGTCTTTTTTAGATAGGAAGCAAACAAAAAAAAGCACAGTAAATAGAAAAAATAGGGAAATTAGAAGCAATCAGTTTTCATTGCTGACTTTTTTGGCCGTGTCGGTTGCTGGCATAAAGCCAACAGTTGCTCTAAACACGTTCAGACACGTAACTCTCCCAACCCTGACTTACAATTTTGGAGTTCTTTGGTGGTACTTCTTGCTTTTTCTTCAACTTTGATTTACCTAGCACCCAGGATTTAAAATTTGAACAGGGAATCCCCTCGTTTCGTCCTGGAGCTTGCCTTTAATGTTAAGATCTTCGATGTGCTCTGTTGCTTTTGTTTCACCACCGGTCCTTCCTCACTTCCACTTCTATTTTCGAACAAATTCTAAGCGCTTCGAATGACTTCCAAGGAGGAAGTAAGCGGCACGCAGCAACTGTACTTGCATGCGCGGTGGTTCACGCTGAGATTTGGTAAGAAACACTTCTCGCCCGTGATTCGTTAACACATTCACGTCGATGGCCGCCCATATGGGCTGCCAACTGATAATCGCTTGCCAGGCGCTAGGAATGGACAGATAGGTGGGCAAACCTCGTAATCGAGTGTAAAATGCTTTTAAATTCCTTCACGGGGAAAGTGAATAAATGCTCTCTTTTCGTAACCACTATCCCTTATATATATAAAGCAGTAATTGTTGTCTGTCTGTCTGTCTGTCTGTCTGTTTGTAACCACTAGGCCGCTCACTACGTAGACCCAAGAAAAACAGTTGGGGAAATGGTTCCGGGGGGGGGGGAAGTTGCTATTAGGGCATGATCGTTTGGAGGCGGGACTTGGCTAAGAGTGGGTACGGTAGTGGGCGGAGCCTGACCCAAGGGGCGGGGCTTGCGCCGAAGTCTGTCGAAAGAAGGGTTTTAATATCGGTTTTTGCGCAGAGGGCTCGAATGAGGCTGGGAATCACAGTGTTGATTGGGGCCTGTGGTAAAAGTCGAAATTCTATCGGGTCACATGCTATCGATCGATATCGATTGAAAATATCGGTTTTTGCGCAGAGGGCTCGAATGAGGTTGGGAATCACAGTATTGATTGGGGCTGTGGTAAAAGTGGAAATTTCATCGGGTCACATGCTATCGATCGATATCGATTGAAAATATCGGTTTTTGCAGAGGGCTCAACGAGATTGGAATCAGAGTATATGATTGAAGGCCGTGTTAGTTGTGCAGCATGGGTCTCGCAAGGAGGCCGTGGGAAATTCACAGTAATTGATACTAGGTTGTTGAAAGTGAGTGAAATTCCACTTCGGTCTACATGCCATCGATTCGATTATACCCGAATCACCGAACCAATATCAGCATTTTTTATGCAGGTAGGAGGCTGCCGAGGAGGCTGGGAATTACAGTATTGATGAGGTTGCTGAAGTGAAACAGTTGAAACTACCATCGGTCAACACAATGCCCGATCACGATGAAGATATCGATCGAAAATATCGGTTTTTGCGCAGAGGGCTCGAAGGAGGCTGGGAATTACAGTATTGATTGGTTGCTGAAGTAGAAGTTGAAATTCCATCGGGTCACATGCCATCGATCGATATCGATCGAAAATATCGGTTTTTGCGCAGAGGGCTCGAAGGAGGCTGGGAATTACAGTATTGATTGGTTGCTGAAGTAAAAGTTGAAATTCCATCGGGTCACATGCCATCGATCGATATCGATCGAAAATATCGGTTTTTGCGCAGAGGGCTCGAAGGAGGCTGGGAATTACAGTATTGAGT
>MU868334.1:312137-336755 GCA_036418205.1 Ostertagia ostertagi | reverse complement strand
TCCATCGGGTCACATGCCATCGATCGATATCGATCGAAAATATCGGTTTTTGCGCAGAGGGCTCGAAGGAGGCTGGGAATTACAGTATTGATTGGTTGCTGAAGTAAAGTTGCTGTGTAAAAGTGGAAATTCTCATCGGGTCACATGCCATCGATCGATATCGATTCGAAAATATCGGTTTTTGCGCAGAGGGCTCGAATGAGGTTGGGAATCACAGTATTGATTGGGGGCTGTGGTAAAAGTCGAAATTCTATCGGGTCACATGCTATCGATCGATATCGATTGAAAATATCGGTTTTTGCGCAGAGGGCTCGAATGAGGTTGGGAATCACAGTGTTGATTGGGGCTGTGGTAAAAGTCGAAATTCTATCGGGTCACATGCTATCGATCGATATCGATTGAAAATATCGGTTTTTGCGCAGAGGGCTCGAATGAGGTTGGGAATCACAGTGTTGATTGGGGCGTGGTAAAAGTCGAAATTTCATCGGGTCACATGCTATCGATCGATACACAACCTATAACTCCTAATAGAACTAGGATTCATAGAAATGATTGATAACATGCTAGTTCAACTTATTAACCATAGGCATAACTTGATATGAGTATCTCTTGAGATGATACCGCAGGCATGACCCGGCGGTATCATAAGTGTGCAATCAAGTAGGTTCTGCCGTCGGCGCGGTCCGCTCTTTCATTCCCCAAACTTGAGTACCACCGCTGGCCCCCTACGGTCCAGCGACGGTACGATATCTGAGGACCGCCCACATATTGTGTATATAAGCCCCGTGAATGGGCCATATTATACCTTTACTGCCCCTCTCCTCGAGAACTGAGCCGAGTTTTATCGAAATTCGTCATTGACTGTGAATTTGGCCAGAAACTTGGTTCGTGGGGTAATTCGACCCGTAGAACACGAATATCACATTTGTTTACCGCTAGAACGCCTGGCGCTCGCGTCAGAAGCGCCGGCGCCAAAAGGCGCCAGAACATCTCGGATCCCCAAATTCGCTGGAAAGTTGTCCTCAGAGGTATTTTGACCCGTAGAATATGATTATCACATCAGTTTGTTACGAGTGAACCTGTAGCCTGCGCTACGAGCGCCCGCGCAAAACTGTTGTGATAGCGCCGGCGCCTGTGGCGCGGGCGCCAAGCGTTTTCGCTCTAAACCGGTATTATATTCGTGATCTACGGGTCAAATTACCCTGAAGGCAAGTTTCTAGCAAAATCCACAGTCATGGACGAATTTCGATCAAAAGTGCGGACTCGAGTTCTGAGAGTCGGCAGTAAAGGGTAAATGATGTGACGTCACCTTCTGTCTTTCTGGAAAGTAGCGCTGAGGATCGTTTTCACGCGTCGATGCCACCATTTGGTGGATTACCAAAAGGAAGATTCCGTTTACAGTCTTCCTTTGGTAATCCACCAAATTGGTGCATCGACCGTTGGAAACGATCCCTTCTGCGCTAGCTTTCCCAGTGAAAGACAGAAGGTGAACTACTTCATCAACCAGCCGAATTTCCTCACAATTCCTCCCTGAGGAACGGAACTTTGGCAAACCTTTGACTACATCACTAGTCAAAAAGTCTAATTTCACAAGTTATTCCTCCCTGAGGAATACGGAAATCAGACTAAACCTTCTGCGCTAGCTCTCCCAGTGAGAGACAGAAGGACACTTCCATTGTTTTCCACCAGCTGGAAACAAAAAAAACCTTTCAAGCAAATTTTCTTCTTGTAAGAAAAGAAAGGTAAACTTCAAGCCTCCTACACCTCCTCCAGAAGGAAGTAGGACTTGAACATAAAGACCTACCAAGCCTCTTCTCTACAACGAGAAAAGGTGGGCAAAAAAACCAGTTCTTCCAAGCAAATTGGAAAGAAACTTCGGGAATTTTCCTGCGAGTTCTCCATAAGGAACCGGGAAACAATCACTCATCTTCTGCGCAAATTCTCCCCAGTGAGAAAACAGAAGAAATCTAATTTTCGAACAAGTCCTCCCTGAGGAACACGGAAATTCGACAAACTTTTGACTACATCACTAGTCAAAAAGTCAAGTTTTCACACAAATTCCTCCCTGAGGAACTCAAAAAAGACCCGCGTGGCAGGAAATTCATCCTACACGAAACCAAGGTGTTTCAAAAGAAATATCGAACTGAGCTCAAGCTTCAAACAGTTTAGACGCTCACTGGTTTCGAACAACTTGTGCTCAAATCTAAGCATAAACCACCGATCTCAAACAACCCTCAGCACTAAAAATGGCTGAGATTCAACTGTTTAAGACCAGAATCACGAATGCATGCAAGCTGATCCGTTCAAGCGAGTCAGATCTCAAGCTTTTAGACAACCCGTTCATATTCCCAACTCAAAAGGAGGTATGCGAGGTGTATATAAGAGAAAAGACAGCACAGCTAAACCATTTGATAACAACGATCACTAAGGCGAAGCAGCTCCACGATACCTGTCTTGACAAAGCGATCGAAACAATTAGTTCACGTTCGGAGCAGAAGGATCGAGAAAAGCTGATGCTCGAGCTTAACAACCACATGGAGCTCGAATCAAATGGTCTGGAAATCACAATAATACAATGGCTGAGCAAGATCGACTTCAGAAAGGAAGAGTTGATGCAGCAAGCTTCAATTCATAGCGGAAGCCATTAGCATTGCCAACCAGGCTGGTAGCAGTCAGAACAATTCTCACAGCGGAGGTGACACTGTCAATCCATACGACCGCAACATACGAGTTCGACGCCCTCTGCTCGAAGTCCCAACCTTTTCTGGAGACTTCAGGGAGTTCAATACCTTCTGGTCAGTCTTTCGAGTCCCTCATACACAAAGATACGGACTTGAGTGACCAAGAAAAATTCCTTTTTCTGAAACAAGCACTAAAAGGAAAGGCAGCTGCTTCAATCAACAGCATTCCAGTCATTGGTGACAAATACAGCGTCGCTCTGAATATACTTAAGAAACAGTTCGATAGATCATCAGGCATAGCGGACATCTTAATAAACGAGATTGAGCATCTGCCTAGGGCACAAGAAAACTCGAGAAGTTGCCGCGATACACTCAATGCCATATCTTCTCGAATCGTGCACCTGGAGCAAACTGGAATGCCAATGAACGCAGACAGAGTATGGCGACGCCTTATTCTCTCAAAATTCACAGAGAATATCTGTAGCCAAGTAATCAAGAAAGAAAACGAAGGTGGCACAGGATTCGAAGTGAAGAATATTCTTGACGCCGTTGATGAAATTATAACTCTTCAAGAAACTACCGAGCTAACAACAAAGACGTTGTTCGGTACTCAAACCACGCAAGCCATGCAGAACAACGCCAGAGGACATGATAATGGACGCCACCAAAGCAAGCAGTCCCCTAGTCATCGAATGAGGCATGCATGTCTGTGTGGAGAAGCGCACTCACCACATCAGTGCGCCAGGTTCCCTACACCTGAGGCTCGCCGAATGGAAGCCAAGCGCCAGGGAATGTGCTGGAAATGTTTCGATAAAACTCATGGGTCGAGATCATGCACAGCAATGGGACCATGCCCGAAATGCACGGAGGATCACCATTCTTCGCTCTGCATAACATCGAGATTTGGTCTGGAGCCAATGAGCTTGTCCAATCGGCGACAAGACCCACCACAAAGTTCTGCTCAGCATGAAACTGCTAGAGCTCCATTCTCACCACCAACCAACCGCTATCGGCAGCTAGAACAAAGAAACAACAACCACGCAAGGCAAGCGGATAGAGTGCAAGCATTACACGCTGCTCTCATTGAAGGCATGACTTCGCAGTCGAAACAACCGACAACCACTCAGTGCGTACTACAAACAGCGTCGTTGCTAATCTTCAATGAAGCCGAAATGGAATACCAACCAATCAATGTTCTCCTTGATTCGGGAGCTCAGAAAAGCTTTCTAAAGGCGAAGATCAAAAATCAACTGCAACTTCCCACCCGAAGCTCTACAAAGTTCACCACCATAGGCATGGGTGAGCTTCAGGAGACCTTCGACTCTCAAGAAGTTAGTATAACTCTGAAAAGCCTGCACAGCTCCAGAAAGTTGATACGGCAGGTGGTTCACTCCAAACCTAAGCTAACAGCACCCACATGGACAGCACAACTATCTCATTCCGACAAACGCTTCATCAATGAAAGAAACTTCTCAATTGCTCAATGCAGCCTTGAATCGTCCGAGATTACACCTGATCTTATAATAGGACAGGATCTTCTCAATCAAGTCTTATGCTGTGACACACCAGCGATGATCCTTCCATCAGGACTCATTTTAACCCCCACTATATTCGGATACACGATCTCCGGATCGAGCAAGGTTACCTCTGCCAAAATCAAAGACGATTTTGTGCGCAGCACACATTTCAACGTTGTGCCAATCTCTACCGCAACTGAAGGACAGGAACGAAACATTACGCGTAAGGTAGATCCACGCCGTAAACACATGCCTAGCCGAACGTCTAGAAGGAAACACCGGCAGCAAGCAACACAAACGAGCGATAGCAGGAAGCAGGACTGTATGAAGCTCGACAGCTCGTCAAAGTCTTCCGCACGTGCTCTGCTACTGCTGCCTTATCGCACCGGAAGGGACGAGAATAACTACAGCCACAACTTCGGGAAAGAATATTTTGACTGCGACAACAGAAGTCAGCGCAGCAAGCCAAGAATTAAATGGACATCCTACCACGTCTACACACTCCGAGCAGCATCTGAGGAACAACTCCAATCATTGGAACCATTTTCATCATTATTGCTGTAATTGATGTTTTAGAAAATTCAAGTAACATAGCTCCTTTATTGTACATCTAGCTACCGCTTATTTTCGCCTTGCCCCATGTTGTCGTCAATTGTCGTCATATCAAAACAGAAATCTATCTCACCATTCAATTCAGGGTGTCCTGAAATAGTCACTTAATTTTGTTAGATTTTATTACAGCTTTTGCAGCTACCGCTTCATTTCGCCCCGCCCCAGTGTTGTGGATACACAACCTATAACTCCTAATAGAACTAGGATTCATACAAATGATTGATAACATGCTAGTTCAACTTATTAACCATAGGCATAACTTGATATGAGTATCTCTTGAGATGATACCGCAGGCATGACCCGGCGGTATCATAAGTGTGCAATCAAGTAGGTTCTGCCGTCGGCGCGGTCCGCTCTTTCATTCCCCAAACTTGAGTACCACCGCTGGCCCCCTACGGTCCAGCGACGGTACGATATCTGAGGACCGCCCACATATTGTGTATACAGTGCGTTGCAAAATCATAGGACACCCCCCAAAAACATGAATATCTCTGCTTCTAGAGAACGTCGTTCATCGAAACCTATAATGTCAGAATCGCCTTCATGAAAAACCTATACTCACAGTTTACCAGCTTATCAGATTTGTTTTCCGTATTTTTAGATAAATTTTTTGATTTTGGAGCCGTTGCAAAATCATAGGACACCCCTCAGAATTCTCTTTACTGTGAATTTTTTTTAACCAACCATCAACGGAAGTAGCTCTTATTAAGTGTATGGCAACTCTATTGGAACTGCGGTTTCGAACGATCACCTCCCCTCCGTGAGTGGAAGCCAGACGATGCTTTTACATGCGCCTTATGGCTCTACCACGACCATCGAAGCCATTTCTGGATGTTCAAGGAAAACCGTAGCCTGGTACTCCAAACTCTCACTACGGATAAAAATAAGAGAGTACCAGGATAATCACAAGACCTCCCCGAAAGGATCGGCATATAACTTCGAAGACTACATCGAACAAAATCACCATGCACGCTCAGTTGGTGTCAGCTCTATCGCAAAAAGCGGATGAAGGCGAAATCATCTACCAAAATCATTGGTATGGACAACTAGCGTAGGGTCCTGCTAAGCGTGCTGCCATGCTCGTTAGGCGTTGTGACTGAAAGCGGAGAAGAGAAATTCAATGAAAGACCGGGCCAAGGCAGCGCTTTGTTGAGCAAACTTCCGTTCAGGTCAATAAAAATTTTGTTTCTCTGAGACCGCTTTTCTGGATACAAGTACTTGATTTCAATGATGCAGATGATGCTGTTCATTATTAGAGGAATAGGCCAGGATTCGACGATAATCCTTCACCAAAAATCTCGTGGCGGTTTCCTAAGATATGGGGATGCGTTACCTCATCCCGAGTCCCACACCTGGAGTTTCTCTCTTCTCATGTTTCAGTCACAGCGCCTAATGAGCATGGCAGCAGGCTTAGCAAGGCCCTACGCTAGTTGTCCATACCAATGATTTTGGTAGATGATTTCGCCTTCATCCGCTTTTTGCGATAGAGCTGACACCAACTGAGCGTGCATGGTGATTTTGTTCGATGTAGTCTTCGAAGTTATATGCCGATCCTTTCGGGGAGGTATTGTGATTATCCTGGTACTCTCTTATTTTTATCCGTAGTGAGAGTTTGGAGTACCAGGCTACGGTTTTCCTTGAACATCCAGAAATGGCTTCGATGGTCGTGGTAGAGCCATAAGGCGCATGTAAAAGCATCGTCTGGCTTCCACTCACGGAGGGGAGGTGATCGTTCGAAACCGCAGTTTCCAATAGAGTTGCCATACACTTAATAAGAGCTACTTCCGTTGATGGTTGGTTAAAAAAAATTCACAGTAAAGAGAATTCTGAGGGGTGTCCTATGATTTTGCAACGGCTCCAAAATCAAAAAATTTATCTAAAAGTACGGAAAACAAGTCGGATAAGCTGGTAAATTGTGAGTATAGGTTTCTCATAAAGGCAATTCTGATTTCACAGGAGTCGTTGAACGACGGTCTCTATGAGCCGCGATATTCATATTTTTGGGGGGTGTCCTATGATTTTGCAACGCACTGTTAGTAATCCCCTAAAGTTATTATTGTGTCCGATATTGTGCTAAACAGTTAAGTAAAATCCTTGTTGCACGTCCTTAGTACAATCTTCCTTTGGTAATCCACCAAACATGCCATCGATCGATATCGATCGAAAATATCGGTTTTTGCGCAGAGGGCTCGAAGGAGGCTGGGAATTACAGTATTGATTGGTTGCTGAAGTAAAAGTTGGAAATTCCATCGGGTCACATGCCATCGATCGATATCGATCGAAAATATCGGTTTTTGCGCAGAGGGCTCGAAGGAGGCTGGGAATCACAGTATTGATTGGTTGCTGTGGTAAAAGTCGAAATTTCATCGGGTCACATGCTATCGATCGATATCGATTCGAAAATATCGGTTTTTGCGCAGAGGGCTCGAAGGAGGCTGGGAATCACAGTATTGATTGGTTGCTGTAGTAAAAGTCGAAATTTCATCGGGTCACATGCCATCGATCGATATCGATCGAAAATATCGGTTTTTGCGCAGAGGGCTCGAAGGAGGCTGGGAATTACAGTATTGATTGGTTGCTGAAGTAAAAGTTGAAATTCATCGGGTCACATGCCATCGATCGATATCGATCGAAAATATCGGTTTTTGCGCAGAGGGCTCGAAGGAGGCTGGGAATTACAGTATTGATTGGTTGCTGAAGTAAAAGTTGAAATTTCATCGGGTCACATGCCATCGATCGATATCGATCGAAAATATCGGTTTTTGCGCAGAGGGCTCGAAGGAGGCTGGGAACGTACAGTACTGAATGGGACATGTGGTCAGTGCATAAATTTCATCGGGTCACATGCCATCGATCGATATCGATCGAAAATATCGGTTTTTGCGCAGAGGGCTCGAAGGAGGCTGGGAATTACAGTATTGATTGGTTGCTGAAGTAAAAGTTGAAATTTCATCGGGTCACATGCCATCGATCGATATCGATCGAAAATATCGGTTTTTGCGCAGAGGGCTCGAAGGAGGCTGGGAATTACAGTATTGATTGGTTGCTGTAGTAAAAGTTGAAATTCCATCGGGTCACATGCCATCGATCGATATCGATCGAAAATATCGGTTTTTGCGCAGAGGGCTCGAAGGAGGCTGGGAATTACAGTATTGATTGGTTGCTGAAGTAAAGTTGGAAATTCCATCGGGTCACATGCCATCGATCGATATCGATCGAAAATATCGGTTTTTGCGCAGAGGGCTCGAAGGAGGCTGGGAATCACAGTATTGATTGGTTGCTGAAGTAAAAGTGAAATTCATCGGGTCACATGCCATCGATCGATATCGATCGAAAATATCGGTTTTTGCGCAGAGGGCTCGAAGGAGGCTGGGAATCACAGTATTGATTGGTTGGTGAAGTGCAGAAATTTCATCGGGTCACATGCTATCGATCGATATCGATCGAAAATATCGGTTTTTGCGCAGAGGGCTCGAAGGAGGCTGGGAATCACAGTATTGATTGGTTGCTGAAGTAAAAGTGAAATTTCATCGGGTCACATGCCATCGATCGATATCGATCGAAAATATCGGTTTTTGCGCAGAGGGCTCGAAGGAGGCTGGGAATCACAGTATTGATTGGTTGCTGAAGTAAAAGTTGAAATTCCATCGGGTCACATGCCATCGATCGATATCGATCGAAAATATCGGTTTTTGCGCAGAGGGCTCGAAGGAGGCTGGGAATTACAGTATTGATTGGTTGCTGAAGTAAAAGTTGAAATTCCATCGGGTCACATGCCATCGATCGATATCGATCGAAAATATCGGTTTTTGCGCAGAGGGCTCGAAGGAGGCTGGGAATTACAGTATTGATTGGTTGCTGAAGTAAAAGTTGAAATTCCATCGGGTCACATGCCATCGATCGATATCGATCGAAAATATCGGTTTTTGCGCAGAGGGCTCGAAGGAGGCTGGGAATCACAGTATTGATTGGTTGCTGTAGTAAAAGTGGAAATTCATCGGGTCACATGCCATCGATCGATATCGATCGAAAATATCGGTTTTTGCGCAGAGGGCTCGAAGAGGCTGGGAAGCCACAGTATTGATTGGGCAGTGTTCAGGGGCAATGTGGTCGGGGGGGGGGGCAGTGGCCTCCGCAGCTTAGCGAAGTAGTGTCGTCTCAAACATTCTAGCTTCTCACGCATGTCAAGTGACTGCCCTCACCCCCGACCCCCCTGAATGGCCACATTCCCCCTGGCTCGCGAATTTCCTGCTGCCACACGTGCCTCGAGTGCGACTGTCCCCCCAAGCCACATTGCGCCGTGGTCAGAATAAAAATTTTCATCGGGTTACATGATGTCGATCGATATCGATTGAGAATGTCGGTTTTTGTGCAGAGGGCTCGAATAAGGTCGGAAGTCAAAGTATTAATCGGGGGCAGTGTTCAGGGCGCAATGTGGCTCGGGGGGGGGTAGAGGGCCTCCGCAGCTTAGTGAAAGTATTTTTATTTATTTATTTATTTATTTATTTATTTATTTATTTATTTATTTATTTATTTATTTATTTATTTATTTATTTATTTATTTATTTATTTAAACTGCACTTAGGTGCGCCCAAAATCTGTTATCTCGACATTCTAGCTTCTCACGCATGTCAAGTGACTGCCCTCACCCCCGACCCCCCTGGATTGGCCACATTCCCCCTGGCCCGCGAATTTCCTGCTGCCACACGTGCCTCGAGTGCGACTGTCCCCCCCCCAAGCCACATTGCGCCGGTCAGAATAAAAATTTCATCGGGTTACATGATGTCGATCGATATCGATAGAAAATACCGATTTTTGCGCAGAGAGGTTCCAATAAGGTTGAGAGTAGGAGGGTGGGAGAACTTTTAAAGGTCGCCATTCGTTGCGGGACCCGCTGCCGCCACCCACAGCGAATCCCTAAAAATCCTGAGCGTTTCAATTCATTGCCAGCTACAGTTTCCTCAGTGCGGAGCGGGAATCCGTGAGCCAGGGGGAATGTGGCAAATTCAGGGGGGTCGGGGGTGAGGGCAGTCACTTGACATGCGTGAAAAGCTGGAATGTTCGAGCTTCCACTATGTCGAACATGCCATGCGCCGCGGCGGCGACTGCAACCCCCTCCTCCCCTCCACTCTCCTGAGCCACATTGAGCCAAAAAAATTCGGTGGTGTGGGGATAAAAGGGAATTCAGTTTCACAACACTCGCATTTCAAACGACACTTCCATTACGAGAGTTCCCTGAAGTTCCTCTGCCATTCCATTCTTCCAGAGCCACTTGCTAGCCTCATCATTTTTCCAACCCTCTGTGACTCGGTTTTTTGTGCAAAGTGGGTTGGGGTTGGGACCACGTGACGACGCTTCAGTCTGCGCCTAGCGCTCTCTCAAGCGAATAGTGTAAATTCGAACATTCTAGCTTCTCACGCATGTCAAGTGACTGCCCTCACCCCCGACCCCCCTGGATTGGCCACATTCCCCTGGCCCGCGAATTTCCTGCTGCCACACGTGCCTCGAGTGCGACTGTCTCCCCCAAGCCACATTGCGCCGTGGTCAAAAACTTCATCGGGTTACATGATGTCGATCGATATCGATAGAAAATACCGATTTTTGTGCAGAAGGGTTCCAATAAGGTTGAGAGTAGGAGGGTGAGACAACTTTGAAATAAAGGTGCCATTCGCTTTGCGGCCCGCTGCGTCACCACAGCGAATCCCTAAAAATCCTGAGCGTTTCAATTCATTGCTACAGTTTCCTCAGTGCGGAGTGGGAATCCGTGAGCCAGGGGGAATGTGGCAAATTCAGGGGGTCGGGGGTGAGGGCAGTCACTTGACATGCGTGAAAAGCTGGAATGTTCGAGCTTCCACTATGTTGAACATGCCATGCCCGCGCGCGGCGACTGCCCCCCCTCCCTCCCCTCTCTAGCCAAAAAAAATTCGGTGCTGTGCGACTAACCAGGAAGGTCTTTCAGGGCGTGACAAGCTTTTTGAAAACGGTCTTTTGCATGATATAGGGGCAGATGCGGGAACCACAGAACCATGTTCAATTTTTCCTGAACGGCCCTCTGAATACCAGAAAAGGAGGTCCCTAGTTCGATTCCTCGTGGTAACAAATTTTTGCATTTCGAGTTGACGTGCCAAAATTCGCGCAAAATGGAGTTAGAACCAACCAGAACAATCAGAACTCCATTTTGCGCGAATTTTGGAACGTCAACTCGAAATGCAAAAATTTGTCACCAAGAGGAATCGAACTAGGGACCCCCTTTTCTGGTATTCAGAGGGCCGTTCAGGAAAAATTAAACATGGTTCTGTGGTCCCGCATCTGCCCCTATATCATGCAAAAGACCGTTTTCAAAAAGCTTGTCACGCCCTGAAAGACCTTCCTGGTAAGAGGGAGTTCAGTTTCACAACACTCGCATTTCAAACGACACTTTCATTACGAGAGTTCTCTGAAGTTCCTCTGCCATTCCATTCTTCCAGAGCCACTTGCTAGCCTCATAATTTTTCTTCCTACAGCACCCAATCAATGCTGCGATTTCTAACCCCAACGGAGCCCTCTGCGCAAAAACCGATATTTTCAATCGATATCGATCGATAGCATGTGACCCGATGGAATTTCACTTTACCACAGCCCCAATCAATACTGTGATTCCCAACCTCATTCGAGCCCTCTGCGCAAAAACCGATATTTTCAATCGATATCGATCGATAGCATGTGACCCGATAGAATTTCGACTTTTACCACAGCCCCCAATCAATACTGTGATTCCCAACCTCATTCGAGCCCTCTGCGCAAAAACCGATATTTTCAATCGATATCGATCGGTAGCACGTGACCCGAAGGAATTTCCACAGCACCCAATCAATACTTGCTATATGACGTGTGCGAATTGAAGAAATGCCCAAACCAGTCGCATCGCCTGGCTACGCCGGGCATTCCGACTCAAAAAGGAGCAGAGCCCGGCGTAGCCGGGCGATGCGACTGGTTTGAATAAATCGAACAGTCATATCCATAAGGTCTGGAAAATTCTGCCAAACTAAAGAATATTTGGCCTTTCTGTGAGCCATGTGGTTTTTAAGTATGCTAATGTATGACCTATAGAATGAGTACAAAGACCTTAGGAATAAGTCGCACAAGCGCAAGAAAAAGGGATGACTTGGGTGGGACGCGTTACCGCGTCACGCTGTCGTCAACGTGTTAATCAATTCCCTGACCGAATCCTGGCTTTTAACTCAGAGTCGATCATTTAGTATCAGAATGGTCTAGGAAGATGAAAACTTTAATATATTATGTAAGCACATTGAATGAGTGAATAGTCGCTAACTAAAGCAGGAGAATCCAGGAGTGCCTAAAAATTTAACGAAAATATCAGCGTAATCTTTCTTAGTTCTAATCAGCATTGAAAGATTGTTAAATTCATGAAGTCGTCGTTGCTGTCGGAGAAATATGGGATGCGGCTGATCAGTGCTTTTGAACTGTATGAAACGGAAGATTTCGTTAAACGCGAAACCAGCCACAAACCTTTGATTCTGCACTAGTTTACATGGAAAAGGTCACACAGAATACCAGCCGCATACATTTTTTTCATAAAAGCTTAAAGAACCTTCGCTCTGGCTTCCCGAGCCGCTTCGGCTTCAGCTGCCATCGCTCTCTGCAATTGGACTGGGAGTCGCACGTCCTTGACTTCAACTCGTTCCACTTTCACTCCCCAAGGCTCCGTGGCCTCGTCCAGAGTAGTCTGAAGAACAAAGAACTGAGCAAAATTACAGGTTTTTCGAATTATTCGACATTCTAATAATTTCGCTTGAAATCGTCGGTCGTGTCGATCAGATATGCATGTTGTAATTAAGAGCACGGTCAACCGCGCGACCCTGCACTGAATTACCTGACCGACCCATACAAGACGGGTCACGTTTCGTCATATCGGGATAGAAGCCGTGTTGGACAAACTGGGCCACTCTTGTGAGACATGGGAAACGACTTTTTCTCTGAGGAATTTGGAGAAATTCTGAAATCCCAGCATTTTGTGTCGTTTTAACAGCTTTAGGCTCCTCGCTACTTTTAACACATTGACGACAGCCCCTTATGCGTGTACCTTGGCAACTTTTTGTTTATTTTTTTCACAATCGTCATAACTTCTTCAATAATTCCACTACTGGTAATTGACTCACAGTTTTTCGGATAAGATAACGCATGCACACAGTTTTGAAATATGAAAAAGGCCAAATAAACCAAAAAAACTAGCCAGAATCGGGTGAAATTCTGACGCGCATGCGCGTCATGCTGTCGTCAACGTGTTAGATTTGCGGGCGGAGTGAAGTGTATCAAACTGGGCTGCTCTTGCGACACTAACGACACCATTACCCATCTAAGGTGGGGGGGGTCGTCTACTCAAATAGGTCACGCGCCATGATTGAGCATGATCGAGCGTTACAGCACGGTTAACACGACCACACTGTATTTTTAGAAAGATTTGTGCTACCTGCATTTGATGTGAAATGGCTTCCCGATCGGAAAGCATTTCCGCCAAGGTTTTTGTTCCCAAAATATTTCTGAGTGTCGTCTGCGCGAGTAATTTCGTCGATCGTGCAGCGTCTTCAACATTAGTGACCTGCAATCACAACAAAATGGATACATTTCCGAAAAAAAAACGATATTTATTAATGTACCGATATTGTTGCGTTTGATATGCGAAAGTATACAACAGCATCGACTGCAACAGTAACAGAGTCTTTAGACAATATCTGAAAGTAGGATTGAATAGATAAGTACAGCCGGGTTTACTGAGAAAGAATCTTACCTCTTGAGGTGGGACCTCGAACGACAGTACTCGGAGGTCAACTTTTCGATACGTATCAATACAAGGAACAATGAAAAAGATGCCTGAAATCACTTTTGTCAAGCAATCAAAGAGATCCACCTGAATATAATGAATTTCATTTGCACGAGAATCTAGAAAAAAGGGACCAATCAGACGGTGAGGAGCCTCGCGCTCTATCTCTTTGTTTTGTTATTGGTCGGTTTTTCTTTTGTTCCTCTTATTATAGTATCGGATAAACAACGTTACTAACAGTAAGACCTCTGATGTTCAAGATGCAATTGTATTTCGATTCTACCCTGCTTTCATGATTGTATAGATGATGGATGAGCCAAGAGGAATGAAATTATAAAAACAGTTGAAAAAACTAAAAATATATCATCTCGCGTGGTAGATGACCGTTGAAAGCATGTGAGATGATTTATAGAAAGAGATTTGCTATGAGAGCCTATTGAGTGAGAAGAGACAGAGAAGCGTCGTAGGTTCGGACTGAATGGAACAAGTAAATGGAAGAAGTTTCATAAATACTCACGATTCAGTCAACTAAGTGAAATAGAAAAAAGGTTAAATTGAGAAACCAGAACATCACACGATTGGTATAGATACGTACAGAAATTTCAGACAGGAATGCAAGGGAAACTTACGAAGAATGGTCCTACAGGGCAACTTCGGAAGTTTGAGGGCTCCCCCTCAGATTAGGTTGAAATTGAGAATTTCTGAGCACATGAAGAAATCTTGATTCTACGAAAAAAAGTACTCTTAGGGTTCATCCATCTACGCATTTGAGTCCAGAGCTAAATCCAAAGGGATTGCCAAAAAGTGTATTACTTCTAAAACAAGGCTTACCTGGGCCCTTGGCGCCGCCCGGCATCAAGCGTCCCAAACGGAATATAACAGCTCGCTCATATTCTTGTACAACCTGTAGTTGATAGTACGTTGGACAAATTAAACACAAATTTTAAATTCTAATATTGTCATCAATTTATGAGTTAATGAAACTGGATGCCCAAGAATTTAAGCAGACGCGCGAGCAACGCAGGGCCAACCGTTGGGTTAGGAAAGATTAAAGGCACGCTCCTTGATTAGGCGCGCTCGCCTGTTCCATCCCGGTAGTACAGGCGGACAAGTGTTGATGTCGCGCCCCTTTTGCGCTTGAAAGTGCGCGACAAAGGCGCAAGGAGCTCGTCCGACCCGCAACTCACACCTTCGTCCGCAAGCCCCACCCTCCGCTGTCGGTTGCCACGTGGCGCTGCTTGAAAAGCGCGGGCGCATTTGAGGCAGCGGTCCCATTGCGATCCAATGTCATTGGCACTGGAGCAACTAGAGTTAGGTTCGTGAAACTCGTCCAACGCGCCCTTCTCTATCCCAAGGTGGAATGCGGCTGAAATAGGGAGGTCTCTGTGCGGGGCGTAATCGGTGGTTTCGTTTGCTTTCCTTCTCTTTTACAGACCACCTCCCACCTCTAGCTTCATAACTGAACGCTTTTCCACACCTTCATCCCAAATTTTGCAAGTGAGAGTGACCACACCCCACACTCCCTTTCCTGAAGGGGTGAATTGGAGGACTCATGAGTAAGCGTTTGATAGTCCTGAAACTCGCTTGTGCCACCTTCAAAGGAACACTTAATGAAAAAGGAATGGGTGGGTTGTATGTAATACATACCTCTGCTAAGAGGACAAAAACAATGAAATTTCGAAAATGGTAGAATTCTCTCGCCACCTCCCCCCTCCCCCAAAAAACAACTAAAAAGGCTCCTGCCGAGGTTCCATGCGTTGCGTGAGCTTTTTGAGAATATCACCGTATAGTAATAACCTCTTGATTCAACAACCACACTGCCTGTTTTGTTAGAAAATGGCAACTATGGAGGATTTTTAGTCTACCACTAAAGTTCTGCATTGGCATAATTTGTTCGCTGTTGCAATCCGCCACTAAGAAAGCACGCATCAAAAGATCCTATGAAGGCAGTGAGCCGTGCTGTTTTGTCTAGCAGACTGTGGCTCAACAACTACATAGCAGGTGGAATGTGAACGTCTTGTGAGTCACCTCTGACCAAGTCAAGCTTTCAAGCGCGCACCTGCCACATGCAATCACCTGCAGCGAATTGTGAATGAGCAAGTCAGAACTTTGCTCTCTACAAGAACTTCGCACCCGAAGGTATGCTGCGAAGGGTGCCTTGAATTCACCTTTGATGGGGCGCCATAAAAAGACCATACTGCTGGGCGCTTCCCACTGGTCATATTTGCGCATGGCAAAAAATATCGGACATATCAGAAGGACTATTTATTCACAAGGGCGCCCGAGATGTTTTCAATTTGATTTTTAAGGTTGAAACATTTTGTTGACAGCTCGACGCTGCGGAGGCTTGGCAGGTAAACCCGAGCTCAATCATTGGACTTTGTCGGAAAGCGCATTAACTTTAAGTGTATGGAGCAGTAAAAACAAGCACAACGCTGAGATAATAACTAATATTCGACACGTGGCAAACACAGAAAGGGCCAACAAAAACCTGACAATTCTACAGCCCACATGATGGAATACGGAAGTTAGCTTGCACCCCGTCAACTGAGCGATCCTAAGCATCCTTCGTGAACACCTGGTACGTTTTTATTGTACTGCTATGTGCTGGTACAGTAGTTGTACAGTGGCGTGCGGCGCCGCTTACTAAGGGCGCGGTCTATGGACACAACGCGGATGTAATCTCACTTAGGTTGAGGAGGTCAAGGAAGCTTCCCAGCCCTTCGTAGTTGGTTGCTAGGAGCCAGGACACATCCAAAAAAGAGATTGAACAGTGTTCAGCGCTTTATGATTTCTAAACCTTTTCTGGATATGTACAGTAGCGGTCAAAAGTGTTCGCCGAAACGGTTTTTCGTGCTTCTCTTTTTTTTGCCAAAAAAAATCAATGGTGACCTCGAAAATTTTTTCTTTTGAATATCCTGATTCTTTAAGACTTGAGGATATAAAAACACTAGAAACATAGTATATCAATCTTTGGAGGGCGTTGCTCAAGCGAGAAAAAATAATGCACTAAAAATCGTTTCGGCGAACACTTTTGACCGCTACTGTATGTACCTTAACTTTTACTCCCTACACGTAAACATAATGCAGTCACAGACAACAGCCTATATAGAGGACAATGATCCGTTCACTCCCCTTTTCAATTGTATACATTGTAGCATGAAGCCAAGTGCACTCTTTATGTTAGTGCCTTCCTTCTGAGTAAATATCCTTAATACTCACAGAAAATCAACTAGTAAAACCATAGCACTTATGAATAGATACATACGCTTACCTTAATGCACATACATGCTGATATAGGTAGTGTTACAAAAATCAGGAGGTATGAAAGTAACGTGAGGATCCAACCGCACACACCGAACTCATTTTGAATGTTCGCTGAAATATGAACTAGTTAAGTGCAAGTTAGGCAAAATTTACATGTAAAAATTACCCAAAAGGCGGTATTTTACCTTCATCCACCATCCGTGTCAACAGCGTATTTCCAGAGTTCCGAAAATTCCCTAGGCCACTTTGCTAACCCGTAAAAAACCAACTGTTAAAGTCATGCTTTGGTAAATGTGGCTTGAGGGTAACAGTTCCACTACAAACTTTAAACTTATGTAAAAGCTTTAGTGTTTAGCTCTGTCTCGTTTCAATCAATAGTCACTAAATGTTGTCATTTCCTTTGCCTTAATGATCCAGTAACCATCATCCCATTTCGTAGCTACATTGTTACTGCATTCAGCGCTAAAAATCGAGCTTCAAAATCCTGAAGCTCCGATGAAAAATGGTAATGCTCCTTATTTCAAAGCTTGGATAAAAACCTATGTACGTGAATGAAGGAAAGGGACGCAAACTGCATCAAACAACAGACTATTTATGCTGACTCTAACAAAGCTTTCGCCACAGCCATTTGATAATTACAGAAACTTCTTGAAGAGCCATCCAGTTAGTGGAAATTTTTCAACCAATTGGGAAAAGTGAGACCGCCCACACGGCTGTCGTGTCTCCTAATGGCCAGATGTTTTCCAATATATTTTTTATTGGTAGATTCAACGCCATTTGGAAGAATGAACTCCTGCAGATAGAGCTTTTGGATCAATCAGTTTGAATAGAAGAGAATTTTTCTCACCAATGCTTGTAGTTTTCCTCATTACGGTGGGAGAGAAGAAGCAGTAGTAACTATGTATGTCTTGAAAAAAGCTCTAAAGCTTGCTTTAGAATAACTGTTTGGGTGGATAGCACATGTTTCAAATTTAAACATGTGAAAAGTCCAAGTAATTGCAGAAAAAAATGACTTTAAAATGGAGAATATCGCTTTGAGAATCAACCAAACACGTTAAGTGCGGTAAAGCTCAGCTTCAATCCGTTGCATAAATCAAGTGCACCAATTGCTCATTGTGTCCAAGCGCTATTCAGTGCTTTCTAAGTACAGCTACGGAACGAATAACTGCGTCATCCATCATTGTAATACCTACAGCCAATATTTAACCATTCATGCGGTTTTCTAGCGGTCGCTAAATAAGTGCGGTAAATCACACCGATTTCAAGAGGAGCTAAAATAAATATTCAAATAGAACCCACTGTTGTAAGATTGCAAAATTTCCTGTGCCTTTGGTGGAACAATTATTTCTGTGGCTTAAGGTTTCGACTTCATTGTCTTCTACAGAGGCCAACGGTCCCACCGTTTGAGCGTAGAGGTCCGATGCCACGCAGAGCATTAGTCAGTTGCAACTCAAACCACCGATAATTGCAACTGACTAACGCTCTGTGTGGCAGCGGACCTTCCGCTCAAAGGGTGGAACCGACGGCCTCTGAAGACGACGATTCAGTCGAAACGTTAGGCCATTTAATAAATGTTCCACCAAACAACCTCGTAAGGCACAAAATTTAGAACTTACAACTGAGATGCCAAGGTTACAAGAAGATAAAAGTTGGAGAGTTCTTCACAGAACCCACTGTAATAGCGGGGTGAGGCTGCACACAAAATGCAGCGTAGGAAGGGGGGGGGGGGAGGGAGAGGAATGTAGCCGGAGGTAGATCCCTGTTAGCGTTCCGAAAGAGTGTGAAGGCAGCACTCTATGACTTGGGTTGCAAGAACACATGCAACAAGATGTGCTGAATAAGGAAGGGCAGGTGATGGTCAAGCTTTTCTGAGTATCAGGAGATCCGAACTGTCGTGTATCTTCGCTCTGCGTTAGAATATGTAGAAAGCAGAAAATGTTCATAAGCTTTTTGAAAAAAGAACCCTCGGGCAGATTTTGGGGAGGACGGGATTGACTTAACGCCCAAGAAGAATGGAACACTGTCCATTCTTCTTGGGCGTTAAGTCAATCCCGTGTTTTTGTAGAGAGTAAATAACCCGAAATTTGCAGTACTGAAATCGTTATCTAAGAGTAGTTCAAGCGCGAATAGTGATACCTTGAGGCTCGTCGGTTTCCTTCAATTTTTCGGATGCTCGTTCATCGTCAGTTGGAGTTTGCTTTTTATCGTCAAGTCGATGATTCATTATGGCAGGACTTTTGTTCTGAGTTCAACAAAAAAGTTGAGAGCCAATTAAGTGTACGAGAAACCAATGGATAGTCCGTACCTCTTCCAAGTGTTCGAGTGTATTCATAGCCATCTTCTCAATCTCATCACTAGATGAGCTGAGGAGATCATCATCTTTACTGCTACTACTAGGGATCATAGCGCCTTCCTGACCATATGGATGAGAACAGATAGAATTTCTGGATGGAATGTCAACAAGCCGTGTCTCAACTTTTGTCGAGCCAGACGACAAGGAAGCAATCGAATTTCTGGTCGACATTTGACCATAAGATTTGTCTGGGAAGGCTCAAAGGTGTTGTCTAGCCGTAGTAATGATTGAAGAGGGCTAAAAGAGCGTTGAGTTCAAGAATGGTCGTCAGCAAGTCGTCTCATGGATCGAAGACGACGACGGGGGAAAGTCATCTAATCAACTATGAATGGATGAGACCGGATAGATGGAGGAGTAGGAGGCAGCGTGTGTTGCTATGTGGCACTTGTGATGGCGTGGTATGGTGATGGTGAATTGGCCCTGGCGCCATCGCAATCCCTTGTTCAAGTCAAAAATACATGAATTCACAATTAGAATGACCACACGCGCTGAGTGAACGACAGAGGATAACTGGCGCTAGGAGTTCTTGTACACTGAAAGACGTGGGAGTGCGTTGCTGTTAACAAGGATTAAAAGGAGAAACCTATCGAACACTCCGGCCTGGCTACCGGAATTAGCTGAAGTTTCATTCAACGATTATCAACTCCATACGCTTCTAGAGAGCATGCACCCACTCAATCACTCAAAGAGCGAATCAAGTTAATCTTCAGCGCAAGGTCAAGAAATGTCAATTACGAATCTTGCTGAAGACAAACATCTACCTAACTTGGGATTCAATTGCAAAAGTCGTTGACTTCTAGGAGAGCACACCTGCCATTAAGTCTCCAGGCATTTCGTGAATGCCGCAACTCAAATTGCACGCTTTCCATTGTCCATGTGCCCCTCCTCCGCCTTTACTGCTATGTAATAACGTTTTCGGTTATGACAGATGTTTCCGTAGCGTGTATATTCATAGCTGATGTTGGTGTGCCCGGAAAAGGGCGACAGCGCAGAAGAGCTGTTTAATGGCAGCAGTGCATGCCTTAATAGAGACAACATTTTCAAGCAGTCAATCACACAAATACCTAGAACCATGTGTCAAAGGGAAAATATTACTTCTAAATCTGGAACAGCACGTGATACGAGAGTAAACTCCTGCACTGGGATTTTGAACTTTCTATAATACAATGACACTTCACTTAAGTATCATAGGCATCGGCACTCACTGACGAGCCTCAGGGGGTTGACGGAATTCAGTGTTTCGCCTGGGTTAGAGGCGAAACAAACTTTTTTTAATTCAAGCAATTGTTTCCCATACGTTCTGATTTATGTAATCTATGGTAGTGTTTCATGAGCCATGCCAGAGGAAAACAGAGAAAACTGCAACCGAAAGAATTGAAAGGTAAATCAAAGCCAGGCTTACTAGCCAAACAACAGCAGTAGTCCGTTTCCAAGTCACTAGTTTTTAGGAAGATTCTAAAGGCGTGGATACAAAAAATCCACCCTAATGACTGAGAATTTGGTATTGCCCATCGCTGAGAAGCTGAGTTGTCCACTTATTACCACCTTTGCAGAGCAACATCACTATGTATGTGCCAGTTTCGGTGAGGAACTTGAGGAACTTTGCACTCATTGGTAACGAGGACATGAATGATAGCTTTTCAAAGAGAGGATCAGTGTGTGCAAGGTACATATTTAGTGGCGCGACAATTTTACTAAAGAAGAAACGTTTTGTCTTTCGGATAAAAGCGTTTTGTCTTATAAATTTAGAAATTACGACAGTTTTTTCAGAATTTTACTAATTCTTAATTTTTAATATAAACATACTGATAATACTCTCACTCTACTCTTACCATCAATACACAATTCATAATTCCTAATAATTAACAATAAATTACAAAGCACTAATGTTAAAAAAATTACGCGTTTCACGAGGCTCGTAAAACGGAACGCCCGATAATTGCTTGGCACAGTCCAGTGATTATTTTTTCTGAGTAAATGAATAAATAAATGTATATATAATATAAGGTGGCCGAAAGAAAGAGAGCAGCCATGGTCCTATCATAGAATTTTCGTTTGGTGCCGCTGTTGATGAAAGTTTTATGGCAAAATATCCCTTATTGTTAGATGTCCTAATGTTGGTAGAAGCGGGTCTTCCTTATTGCCCTCACCGTTCTCAAAATATGACTTCATCTCCCATCTCAGTTTAGCTCAAAAAGGCCTCCGTAATCTTTCCAGCGTGA
The DNA here is from genome assembly GCA_036418205.1 of Ostertagia ostertagi. NCBI lineage: Eukaryota > Metazoa > Nematoda > Chromadorea > Rhabditida > Trichostrongylidae > Ostertagia > Ostertagia ostertagi. The sequence continues at coordinate 315,282 of MU868334.1, read as the reverse complement.
AGTGCTATGAAATTTCTTTAAGCGCATAACCCCTCTCGACCGGCCTTTCAGATAACATCACAATGGCCCATGATCCGTCTAAGACCCACCTTGAGCTGGGACCGTGCAGCTGTTGTCCCATAAGGTTTTTAGCTGAAATGCCTGCATCGTCTGGTATGCCATAGGGGAAGGGCCGTTATGGTCCTCACTATCAATACCTCTAAGACCAAAGTCATGCGAAACCCATTCTCAGGCAGCACTCCCGTACTTTTGAAAGGAAGTCCCATTGAAGACGTTGACGAGTACGTGTACCTCGGGAGCCAGCTTAACATGAAGAACGACCTGGCTGGAGAGCTAGCAAGACGGCGCAAGGCTGGATGGGCTGCGTTTTCCTCTATAAGAAGCGTAATGGAAGACACCAAGGATCGCAAACTCCGAGCGGACCTTTTCAACTCAACGGTGTTGCCTGCCCTCAGCTATGCAGGAGAAACCTGGGCACTAACGAAATCACAGGAAAGGCAATTACTATCTACCCAGGCATCGATTGAACGCCGTCTTCTGGGTTTGACGTTGAGTCGCCAACGAGAGCTGAAACTTCATAATTCTGACGTTAGAGCCATGTCACAGATAAAGATATTCTTCTTCACGTCGATGAAGCGAAGCACAGGTTCGCCGGCCACCTGATGAGGAGGGATGACGGACGATGGAGTTCGGCTACTGTGCGATGGTACCCGCGCGAGAAGAAACGGCCGCAAGGCCGTCCTCCTTTACGATGGGCAGATTCCCTTGCTCATCGAAACAACATCTATGATCCAGAGTCCTTTAGGGTGACCACACACTGGACAACCATAGCCCAAGATCGAGAACAATGGAAAAGAAGTTGGGACCCGCGCAAGGCCAACCGCCGTCGCTGATGGACGGGTCGTCTAAGTGTTCTAAGTAAGTAAGTAAATTGGGTAGTGGTCAGAAGCAACACTTTTGTCTTCCTGATGACATTAGCATAGCGCAAAGATGGCGCTTTTTTCGAAGTTCGAAAAAAACCTATGCTACACAAAGCGCTACCATTCCTGCTCATTCAACACCCCTCTTTTTTCTAGCTCCACTTTCATCAATATTCGGATTGTGAAAGATGGTACTTGGTATGATTGTAAAAAATAGTGGTAGAAATATGACAGAAGACGCTAACTTGTCATCCCAAAGCAGCGTGATCGAGAAGATTCACGGGGCATTACCTGTCTAAATTTTGGTCCCTGAAAAAATTTATTTATATAAAAAAATTGCTTCATCACAAAACTTGGTTTTGTGCTTGGAAGACAGGAGTTGATTTTATGTAGGAGCAAGTACTGACCTATGCACTACCGACTAACTTGTCAATAAGTGTTCAACAATCCCAAAAGAGCAACCGTGGTACCCTTTAATACAGCGCTTTATTATTATACTCAATTAGTAAAAACAGAAAAAGCCGCTCTTGCCAAAAATGCGATACTGGGTTTGTTTATGATGAGGATGGAGCTGGTGATACTAGTAATTTTCTCAGTAAAATGCTTGTTCTGGAAATGCATAGTTTTTGGGCAACTCTTTCAGGGCTATAATTATGAAACGCATTGTCTATTATATTATATTATACTTACGAATAAAAGTATTTCTACACTTTAAATGGTGCTTCATGGGCTATTTTAAGAAGGTGGTACCTTAATTCTAAGTTCAAATAATATATATGTAGGTTTTTATGTCATTTCTGAATTGATCTGACGATTGTTTAGTAAGCTGGCAAACAAGCCCTTTTTCCACTATACCGGTGTCCACGAATGAGGTAGCAGTTCCACAGTGCCACGATCGGCTTTTTGGGGTCCTCAAAGCCAGGGTCTGCATCTTCTCGCGTTCTTTCGTTCGTTCTCGTCGTTGTTGAGTCTCATAGTGTTTCTAGATAAATGCGCCACGAATGGTGGTTGACGTGCCCCTCATAAGGACTGAAAATTTCCGATATTTCCCAAAGAAAGGCAAAGCACCGAAAAGACGGTAACGTTTATTATGTACATGTCAGCCCATTTTGCTCTAACTCTGTGATATCTGAAGTATTTATTCTACAATAGTGATTCTATCGGTCCACTTGCATGAACAGCGAAGAAAACTCCAAGAAGTTACTCCCTTTTCATGCTACTCACCTATTTTATAAGAAAGAAAAATAGATGAATTATAGTAAGCACTCAAAAATCCCATAAATAATCCCGGTTCCGTTTTCGCCGAGGGAGGCTCTTTGTTTGTTCTTCCTTTTTCGCTTCACAATAACAATTTTCAACGAGTTAGCTTTTTAACAAAACAGCTGAATCGAGCAAAAATCAATAAATAAACAGCAAGTGAAACAACGCAGCGCGCTATACTGTAACGAGCATGTAGCTAAGTGATACGCAAATGTTGTGTGGACTTCACTTATTTGGACTTGTGGAGCTGTTTTGGAATTTGCACGGAAGTGCTCTGGTGCTGTCCGTTGGTTCAGAAAAGCCCGAATAATGCTGCCAAATAAGAAATTCTCTCAAAAAGTGCTGGGGAGAGGACAGAACGCTGAGGCTCTCCTTTTCAAAATGCGGCCCGCACTTTAATTAAGATGAGGTATTCCTTATACAGACCAAACAAATAAATGTGTATTTACTGCTGTGAATAGGAGACGTAAACATTGGGATCATAGTGGAAATCGAGTAAGAGGCAGAGAGCGAGAGTGAGAGCCCATAGGTGTTTTGAAATTGCTTTTAACTCTCGGCTCGGTAAGCCGAACGCTCAATCAACTTCTCTATTCATGCCGCATATTTCCAACGGCTACAAATACGAAGGTAAGTAAACTACTACAATTCTTCAGATCGTATCATCGCTGCGAATAAATTGTATTGTGCTTGTAAATAGAACCATTCGCGACCGCGCGGGGTCTTCAAAGTCTGCCTATTTGGACTACATAGCGCCGGATTGCCTAATGGCAGCTGTGGCTGCCATCGTCCCTCAGGACACCCATCCTTTTTTGGTTCTTTCTATATATCGTCTGCTTTCCTCTCTTCCAATACCATTCTAGGTGCTATCTCAGTTGGGTGGGGGACCACGCGGAGGTGCGGCGCTCTGTACGTCTGCTTCTTTAAGGGCTTAGTCCCAGGAACAGTTACTATTTCGCCATCACGAG
>MU868334.1:285252-312037 GCA_036418205.1 Ostertagia ostertagi | reverse complement strand
TCATCACAAAACTTGGTTTTGTGCTTGGAAGACAGGAGTTGATTTTATGTAGGAGCAAGTACTGACCTATGCACTACCGACTAACTTGTCAATAAGTGTTCAACAATCCCAAAAGAGCAACCGTGGTACCCTTTAATACAGCGCTTTATTATTATTATCAATTAGTAAAAACAGAAAAAGCCGCTCTTGCCAAAAATGCGATACTGGGTTTGTTTATGATGAGGATGGAGCTGGTGATACTAGTAATTTTCTCAGTAAAATGCTTGTTCTGGAAATGCATAGTTTTTGGGCAACTCTTTCAGGGCTATAATTATGAAACGCATTGTCTATTATATTATATTATACTTACGAATAAAAGTATTTCTACACTTTAAATGGTGCTTCATGGGCTATTTTAAGAAGGTGGTACCTTAATTCTAAGTTCAAATAATATAATAGGTTTTTATGTCATTTCTGAATTGATCTGACGATTGTTTAGTAAGCTGGCAAACAAGCCCTTTTTCCACTATACCGGTGTCCACGAATGAGGTAGCAGTTCCACAGTGCCACGAAAAATCATGCAGGCTTTTCAGGTCCTCAAACCCAGGGTATTCATCTTCTCGCGTTCTTTCGTTCGTTCTCGTCGTTGTTGAGTCTCATAGTGTTTCTAGATAAATGCGCCACGAATGGTGGTTGACGTGCCCCTCATAAGGACTGAAAATTTCCGATATTTTCCCAAAGAAAGGCAAAGCACCGAAAAGACGTAAGTTTATTATGTACATGTACGACATATTTGCTCTACTCTGTGATATCTGAAGTATTCTTTCTACAATAGTGATTCTATCGGTCCACTTGCATGAACAGCGAAGAAAACTCCAAGAAGTTACTCCCTTTTCATGCTACTCACCTATTTTATAAGAAAGAAAAATAGATGAATTATAGTAAGCACTCAAAAATCCCATAAATAATCCCGGTTCCGTTTTCGCCGAGGGAGGCTCTTTGTTTGTTCTTCCTTTTTCGCTTCACAATAACAATTTTCAACGAGTTAGCTTTTTAACAAAACAGCTGAATCGAGCAAAAATCAATAAATAAACAGCAAGTGAAACAACGCACGCGCTATACTGTAACGAGCATGTAGCTAAGTGAACGCAAATGTTTTGTGTGGACTCACTTATTGGACTTTGGAGCTGTTTTGGAAATGACGGAAGTGCTCATGGTGCGTCGTGGTTCAGAAACCGAAAAATTCTGAAACTCTGAATTCTCTCAAAAATGCTGGGGAGAGGACAGAACGCTGGGGCTCTCCTTCAAAAACACTTTAATTAAGATGAGGTATTCCTTATACAGACCAAACAAATAAATGTGTATTTACTGCTGTGAATAGGAGACGTAAACATTGGGATCATAGTGGAAATCGAGTAAGAGGCAGAGAGCGAGAGTGAGAGCCCATAGGTGTTTTGAAATTGCTTTTAACTCTCGGCTCGGTAAGCCGAACGCTCAATCAACTTCTCTATTCATGCCGCATATTTCCAACGGCTACAAATACGAAGGTAAGTAAAACTACTACAATTCTTCAGATCGTATCATCGCTACGAATAAATTGTATTGTGCTTGTAAATAGAACCATTCGCGACCGCGCGGGGTCTTCAAAGTCTGCCTATTTGGACTACATAGCGCCGGATTGCCTAATGGCAGCTGTGGCTGCCATCGTCCCTCAGGACACCCATCCTTTTTTGGTTCTTTCTATATATCGTCTGCTTTCCTCTCTTCCAATACCATTCTAGGTGCTATCTTGGGGGGGGGACCACGCGGCGGTGCGGCGCTCTGTTCGTCTGCTTCTCCAAAGGGCTTAGTCCCAGGAACAGTTACTATTTCGCCATCACGAGACAGTTTCAAAATAAGCGCCATCGGGTACTAAGCCTTACAGGAGGAGACGAGTAGAGCGCCGCGCCGCCGCGTGGTCCCCCCCAACTAAGATAGCGCCCCATTCTAATGTGCAGAAAACAGCCTATGCGCACGTTTTTGCCGAATTCGGTGAGGAAAAATGCTGCGCCATGTTGACGATAAATGGTACAAAATGGCGAAAAATGGGCACTAGCGCGGAAAACAAAGGCCATGTCCGTGTTCAGGACTATGAGTAGCCCTTATACATAGAAGAAGTTTCAGCGAATATTTTTTCAACCCTTTGAGCGAAATTCAGAAGTCAAAAGATTTCTCTTCAATAAAATTTGAGTGGATGGAGATTTCATCTACCCAGGGCTGGCGTAGATGGATGCGGATATGAAGGTTTCTCTCCAGGAAAGAAAAAATCCTTCATATTGTCTTAGCATACTTGGTCAGTCAGCCGATAGACGCCATTGATCGCGAAGTGAGCACCCCTTCGCGCGCACTGGTGGATGCCGTTGTCCAAAGTGAGCATATTAGTAGCAGCCACCTGTGACTGCCGTTGTCTTAATTCCTAGATCCAATTTAGTTCCTATGGCGGAACCTTCGCCTGAATGACTAACCTTGCTCCCAGGCCCGGTACGTGCAAAAGGCTTTGCACAACTGATCCTCTCTTTGAAAAGCTGAGTGAAAAGAAATCAATATTCATCCCTCACAGCATTCTAGAAAAAAATCTTGAACAAAGGGTTTACTTACCGAGGCCTTTCAAGACATACTTGGTGTTATTCTTAAATTTGATTTCAATAATTATTCGTATTTATTTATATTCAGGACTTACTATTAGGAGGTTTTATTTTATTGTCAGAGAAAAGTTTACATACACGCGAAGACAATACGACTTCGAGAGATGCAATTTTTGCCCCGGAGAGTCGCACCAGAATGCATATGCTCACTCCTTTTTTGGCATGACTGCAGCGAAAAAAAGATATTTTGACAATTCATGCACGGGTTCCTATGAAATGAAGAGAATCGTGTTGAAAAAGGTCTTTTTGTAGCCGTGGCGACCTCTCTTATGAGGCAAAGACCAGGGAGAAACTTAGAAAGAAAATTAAAGAAGTAGAACAGAAGGTTGCGAAAATTGAGTACTTATGTAGGTGGCCGACACGAGGAAATAGCTCTCCAATCTCCAATGAAAATAATTCATTTTTACTCAATGGATGCCTTGTGGATGGGATTGTGGATACCTCACCTATTAATCTAATGAATTAAATGGATTTCTGAGAGAAAACGTAATAAAAAAATCAGTATACAAAAGACTGCAGTAGCCATTCTTAAATCTAACAGCTGAAAAAACCTTTTTCAAAGAAGACGTTGGATAGATGTTGTGGATCGAACGTCCTATGTGACAAATTGGAAGCTTCAAAAGTTACATGCGCGCTCGTGCCCACTGGGCGGAGGTAACCAGTGGCAAGTTGCGCTTCTTCCTCATCATCTTCCTCGAAATGAAGGGTGTCCCCCCAAGAGGCCCATCGCGCGGCGAAGGAAGAGACGCAGATGCGGCAAAGGACGAGTCGCAGCGCGTGCTGTGCGATATGAGACGTAGTATGGTACACTCTATTTAACCTGACGCCTAACCGCTACAGTATGCGCTGCGACTCGTCCTTTGCCGCGTCTGCGTCTCTTCCTTCGCCGCGCGATGGGCCTCTTGGGGACACCCCGAAAATGAACCCTGAACGAGATACTACCTAGATAAATCAAGCCTTCCATATCTTCGGCGAAACTCATTAGTTAAGAGGGTAGTTTAGGAAACCAGAAACATTCCTCCAAACACAGACATATGCCCACTCAATTTATCGCACAGACGATGTACACATAGTTGTGGCACTCATTATTATCTTGAAAAAATGTCGAGTGTGTGACGCATGACGAAAACAAGGTTGTCGCAGAGTGCTTAATTCATTCCCCCTTTATCGCAAATAGTAATTCCCTAGCCTCCTCGGTGTGGAATGGCCTTAAAGGGCAAATATTAAGGGCAAGGGTTTCCTCGAGAATGACAATGCTTGCTCCTGCCCTTCACTTGTATGTACTATGTGAAGATGGAACTACTAGACCTACTTAGAATTGCACAACTGAAACGAGTTTTTTACGGGGGCTACCCCTACAACACTGGAATTCGTAGAAGGAGAAGGACGTTTCTCGTAGCATCTGCTTTCGCTTTCGAAAATTCCAGAAGAGGGAGAAAAATCCAATTTTGGGGGAATTTGATTCTTCCTTTCCATTTCAAAAAAGGTATGCATGGCCGTGAGATTTGTTCCAGTACATCGAAAACCGCAAACCGCACTGCTTTTGAATGAGATATTGTCTCTATGGAGAGGGTTCTACCCACCGTGAACTCTAGCTATTAATGATGGTGTAAATTTAGGTTGGAAAGAAAGTTCTGTACACTCTTTCTAAAATTTTCTTTCTTTCTGAAAAATTCCCATGAGGTGGATATAAGTGGTGCAGTCAGAAGTTACACAAGTCTCCATAACTCAGATCGTGATAAGAACCACTATCTGCAATAGCTTCAATAGGCATGTCGTTCACCGCTACAGCGTGTTTCACCTTTACCAGCGCTTTCGATCTTTTGATATTTTATAAGAAGCCAGCAGCGTCCCGCACACTCCATTACAGGTAGGGCTCTTACGGAAGCTCCACTACAAATTCTTCGTTATGGGCACCATTGTGTAGGCTAGAGGTCTAGGCTGCGGAACTCCAGAAGCTGGCCGAGGCAGCTCGTCAGGAGCCCTCGTACCGCGACAATATTTATTTCTTTCATGACATTGCGAATCACCATGATCCGAAATGAGCCCGGTAAGAAATTCTGGAGCTGCGGCAAGATTTCACCTCTCTTAGCGTATTCCCCTGGTCGAGCTATAAATGACTGCCACCTATCCTGGACCTTAAATCATCATCTTGATGACGAAATAATTAGACGATCAACTCCAACTCGAAAGTGAGGTCGCCTCCTTTCTCGACCCGCACTCCGCTGGGTTTTGGAAAGGATCAAGAAATTTTCTGAGCGTTGAAGACAAGTGGTGGACACTCATGGTAGATATATGACCGGTCAGGAGTTGTAAATCAAAAATGGGAATAGGTGTTGCAGGACTTTTTTTTCGAAGCTAATAGTAGCACAATTGCCCGGAAAGCAGATCCGGGTACGAATTCCCGACTGGGGCGAAAGCTTGGCCTTAACCCAGGATCCATTTGATAATTTTCGCAAGGCGAACTGCGGCGTAAAGCAGCAGTTATCCAGTAAAAACGAGTCAAAACTATGTATCAAATACGTGATCACAGAAAAAAATCGACTAGGCAGGCAAATATCCGGCAGTAGGTGATGGGCATTTGTTCCGTGGACGGCGATTTACAATCACTCATCTGGAACAACTCAAAAAGCAGGCAACCGAAGCATCTCAATGGCTCACTTCAGCTAACTGAATGAATGCCTGCACTTGAACAGACTTCCTAGTTAGTTCACTCTCACACAGAAGACTTACTTTTAATTAAGAATCTCGTGTATGATCTTCCACATTGAAAAATTCAAAAATAATATTAAAATCAAAACAGCAACCCCCCCCATCTACGTAATATCAATAAAAGAATGCTGATAATAATAATAATAATAATAATAATAATAATAATAATAATGTAATAATAATAATAATAATAATAATAATAATAATAATAATAATAATAATAATAATAATAATAATAATAATAATAATAATAATAATAAGCATGATATTTGACAAAAATTTACATTTTTAAACTAGGATTTGTTACTTAATATCTATTCACATCAACTTAGTTTGGATTCTGATATAGCCCTTCATCGGGGGATCGATCTCCCTTGACTTATTATACATTGACTCATTTGGACGCGCCAAGCATCCGGCATCCTTTCAAAATCTTAGTAGTTACGTAAAAGCGCTGCATTTCATATGCAATGCGGGCTCCACTGACGAACCAGATTAATGTGTACCCGCTTTTGATCGCAATTTCGGTGAGGTCATTGTGTCTTGCGATTTAGAAATGGATTTCTCCATACACATGGCACCAACTACATAGGTGGGACTCCATATTTTTCGAGATACTAACTTTAGGCTCCATCACGAACTAATCAGGGGCCGTAAGGTATGCTTCCCCGAAGGGTTAGGGGACGAAAATCCCTTTAAATTTTCTCTGTCTTCCCAACTGGGATTGTCCTGATAAAGGGCCTACATTTAATATATGTGTGTAGGTTAAAGTAAACATGCATTGAAAATGAAGAAACAGTATCGTTCAAAACAAAAAATTTAAAGGGACTTTCGTCCCCGCAACCATTCGGGGAAGCATACCTTACGGCCCCAGGCCAGACATTTGCGAGATCTTCGGAGAACACGAGGAGATCATATATGCACTCATCACTTCCTACGATTGGCGAAGTGAGACTTCTCTGGATTTGTTCTGCTGGGTTTTACCGAATTTGTATTGGCGAAAAAGTTCTGCGCTGCAGTTTTTTGGGGAAACTGTTGAACTTACTATATAAGTATGCGCGCTCATAATCAGAGGATCAAGGTTGATGGCAAATTCAGCCTGTGGCTAAAGCACTGATTGTCTAGAAGCACTGATTGTCTAGAAGTAAGAGATCAGATTTATAAGCAGAGAAGGATAATGTTCGGTGTCATTTTACTCTTTTTGAAAATTGGCACGCATCCCTGTCCATAATGATTTCGCGTCAAACATGACTGCTTTTCGGCTACCCATTCGGCTACCTAAGGACTTAAAGGCACAAGTCGGGATCGAATTGATGTGTTGTTTTGCTTGAATGATAGGCAAGAAGTGCAATGAGGAACATTAGTGAGGAGAAAAAGACAAAAGCACCATAGAAAACACTAAATTTCCCTTGTGAGGCCGGCCGTGGTACGACGGAGAGACGCAGAGCTGCGAGGGGGAGAAAACGTGAGAGATTACGCCGCACGGGAGAGGGCGCAAACATTACGCATGCAAAGGTGACCCCACGTAGCACACAAGGCAAGGCCTTAGCACCGTTGCCTCTCACTTTTGAGTCGTAACACTGTCGCGCCTACTGTGCTTGAAGACTGCTCTTTTTAGTGTGGGAGGGACTGGCTCTTGGGACCTAGACCCGACTCGTGGCTCTGAACTTAAAATATTCAAATTAGGGAAACCTGAAATAAATCATTTTTTGAAATCACAACGGTTTTCGAAGTAAAATGATGGGGATTTATTTTGAATTCCCAGAGCCTTTATTATATTTTCGTGCCATCTTCTTTCGCGTTGTGATGCGACTGAATTGATTTCTTTAAAAAAAACTGAATCATACCTCTTTTGCTGAAAAGCCTTGTGACTCGCGTCGCCATGGTTTCGCAGACAATTTATTTATGCTATTAAATATTATATGTCTCAGTACTGTTCTATTTTCAGAGACTCATAACAATTTTTTCTCCCTCTCTACTGGAGGCATTATAGAGTTTCACAAACAGTTCTGGCACCAAAAGCAGTCTCTGAGCTCATAATGTCATAGCTCATAATTGAATGAGGTTTAGAGTTTTTCAGCTCTAATTTCAGCTTAGTACTAAGCGCCTTCATTATGTTCGAAACAGGCCCCTAACGTTTAATATTCTGGACCACATAATTACTCCAAACTAATCTATCATGTACTGTTTTCACCTAGAAGTTGTCAGACATTTACTACATAAAGCAATCAATCAACATGAAGTCTTTCCAGCGCCTGATGCACGAGAAGTTTCAATGTTTCCAAAAAATAGTGGGAAAGGACTGATATGGACTATGAAAATCATAATGGGTCATCTACGCTAGCGAAGCTGATGCCGTCATTCTGTTGTTTTTTTTTGCTTATTCTGACGACGTCAACTTCTGACCATAATAAAAACGGAAAGATAACTGAAAAGGAAGGAAGCCATGGTAAAAAGGACGAGACAGTCTACTCAAAATTTTGGGAATGCGCCATGCATTCGCTTACGACAATGCATCGTAAAGCCATGATGCTTGATCCGGACATTGGCTGCATAGTCTAGATGACTTTTGAAGGTCCGCTCCCAACAAAAAAAAATTGATGACATCTAAGCAGCATTCAGCGAGGGGTCATGACTGTGGTGGAGACACCTTTTGAGTCCTCCTCTAATTCTGCAACAACTGAAAAAAAATCGAAAAGAAACAATTAAATCAATCATGGCAGAAATAAAGTAAGGGAGCATTGAATAACAGAAATACAATATGTATAACGAAATGGAATGAAATATTAGTGATCCACTTGCAACGCTTGAGCCCCTTTGGGATTCGGAATGAGCTTTACGTTCATGTACTAATGTTGGATTTTTAAATATTCATTTTTATATTATATATGTGTTCATTTTACTACATATTTATTATATTTACATGTTATATATATTATATTTATATATACATTTTATTATATATTATTTTATTATTATATATTATATTGGCTCATAGATCATTAGAAAGGAAAATGGACGATGTGGAAAAACGTAAAGGTACTCAGTATGATCAATGATAGAATCATGACAAAAAAAGCTGAAAGAAAAATTGGTCGAGAGGTACGTGGTGGCAAGAATCATGGCTGTAGGAGAAGGAAACGTGAATGGGTTCGATGACCGCACAAGAGTTCGTCATTAATATAGGAACCAGAGAGAGAGGATAAATAGATTGACTACGATGCGAAGCATATTCAATTACACCCCAGCGATGATACCGGAGAGGGGCTGCTGTTGCCCCCACTGCTACCACCATCGTGTATTTAACTAAAATGAGTGTTAAGGCCGTCAATTGCTATTGTCCTGTCTTTTACCAGCATGGTATTCAATAAATTCACAATCACTTCCGCATGTCAAGGGCTCAACCTCTGGTTTTTCAAGAACCAATCTGCGCGAAGAAAAAGAGCGTAGGGTGAATTAACATCGTACGAAAGGAAAAACAAAATTCAAAATCGAAAATTTCGGTGCTAATCGACTCTTTCGTGATGCGTCACGCACCAGAATCCATGCAGAATCACAGAGTTTATAAAGCTATGCGCGTATATAGATAGGGATATCTAATCTAGACCTTTTACTCTTAAGGGAAGCTTGGTACTCCAATAGCTGGTCTCTCAGGCACAAGACGGCTGAGAAATGTGACGTGGGGCTGGATCTGCTAGCAATGCCCTCGGTAGTAACGCTTTTTGCCGTTATTATACCCCACCCTAATCAGAAAATACTATTCATACACCATGTAAACACGCTATCGCAGAGCCGGTGGCCTACGAATGAATTTTCTGGTTTTAAAAGAGCAGTTAATTATTAACATCTCAAAATCAAATGATTGGAATGTTGAGGCTATTTAACCTTTGAAAATTTCAGGAAACATGGAAAATGAATTAAATTAACCGTTAATAAGAAGAATCATACATAATATAACTTCTACGTCAAAGGGAATCCACCAAATACTGGAATGTGTGGGTAACTTGAGAAACCTAGTGGGAAAGTGGAAACGAAAGGCGATGTCGAATTGTTAACCGCCTGTGCTCAAAGCTCTTTGGAACAATGAGTTGCGAGTGATGTGGGGTTTCGCAAAAATTAGCGCAATCAACACTTTTTAGGCTAAGAATATTTTTCTCATGATGTCCTTACTTCTCTATTTTCAAAATGAAATAAAACAAGGGATTGTATAGCTATTTTCCATTGGACTTATTTTCGTCTTCGCCTCGACACTGTCGTGACGTTCTATTCATACAATTAGGTGGTGCTGAGTGGAAACCAGACAGCGATCTTTACAAAAGAAGAATGTCCAGAGCTACGTTTAGAGGAAGAGATTTTCGAGTTCACTGTCCACATTACTTTACCGGGCCTTACTCAATAATATGCAGATGCGTGCTCATAAAGGCACTCTGAAATGCTTCGTTTAACGCTGAAACGAAGTGATGGACTTCCAAGCAGGGCCAATGGCCCGAGGAGCGGAAAAAACCAGACTTTTCGAAAATTTCTAGAATTTTTGGCAATTTTTGGTACGTAGGTTTTTGCGGCTGAATGGGAATTATTTCAGGATGGTTAGCTCAACTAGATCGCATTATTATTAACAGCTAAACCTGCAGTGGACAGGAGGGTCGAATGTCTGAAATTGGTCAACCCCACGGGTAACCCTTTCTCGAACATGTTATGGCTTTCACTGAATTCCTTTTGCGGACACGAGAAAATTGTGAAACAATATCGGAAAAGGCGGATAATGGCAACTCTTAAAATCATCTCCGTTGCAGCGACAGCAATAAGGGAGAGGCATCACTCAAAAGTCATGGTTGTGCGTGGTTTTTCTTAGGAAGGAAGAGTTGGGTTGAGAAAAGCGTCCATTGGCAAAGTCTCTGCCAGTCAATGGATAGATGGACAGGCCCAAGGTGTTCGGGACGCTTATTCCCCAGTGAAGTGTGAGTTTTTGGGATTGACTCGGCGATTACAAAAAAGTTCGTTTAGAAAAACAACAATCGGCGCTACTTTTAGTTGTTAGCGGCAATACAATTGTATCCAGCCAGCTTCGAGGTTGCTGACCAAATTTGAAAGTTGAAAAGCTTTTTCACCACGCACATAATCAGAACGCGTTCTCAGCGAAGCCCAGAATTCGACTGGCATGTTGTCAAGGTGAAATTTGAAACCGCAGATTGCCGTTGAAATCATGTATAAGAAGGGGATGCAACCGAGATCACTACGACAAGGGATGCTCCACGAAGTCCGTCCCCTCACAATTCACATCTACATATGGACCTGAAATTCTACACGAGGGTTTGAAGTCGAAACAAAAGTTGCTCTTGAAAAGGATTCGAAAATCGGTTAGGTGGCGCCAAAAAATTCACATTGAAGGATATTGAAGAGCACCCACTGAAGGTTCCCGCCCAAAAGAATTATCAGGATTTGGCTCTCTCTGATTTCAAAGCCATATAAGCAGTTGTAATGCTTACACTAATTAATCCACATTGATGCGGTAATAATACAGAAATCAGAAGAGCGATTTTGCCAAAGCAGAAAAATTGTAAAAAAAAAGCCGAGAATTTGAATCTTTTCACGAGGGTCATCAAATAGAATCCTCATAGTCGTCATTCTATCCAGAATTACTGGAGTGAAAACCAAGAATTATAGCGGGTAGTGCTATCACATTAGCATTAGCGATAATTAAAGTTTCCAATGCAGCTCAGTTTTTGTCAAAGTTAGTAAGAGATGGAAGTGAGAGGTTCGCGAGTGCGGACGAGCTTGTCACCGATCATCACAATTCTGAATTCCCGGGGCTTGCAATTTTGACGCTCTATTGAAGTTTTCAATCACATTACGCGCATCTACTAAATGGTTCAGATTTCTCCTCCCCACACTCTTCGCCGCCCTTCTTTGACGCCTTTGACGTCCGTTTTTGAATTCAAGAGGAAGGCGTATTTCACTCGCAATGGATTGTTTGTAGCCAAAATTGAACGCTAATAAATCTCATGTCATCCTGGAAGGGGTGGACCCAAACGTGCAAAATTCGTAATGTGACCCATTTTCAAACTTTGGCATTTTGGCATCTATCAAAAATTCAATTTGAATGGCAAAATGCGGATTTCTCCGGAAACCGCCCTTCTGTGTGCGTCCTTTCTATTTCTTGAGGGAGGTTTTTCAATCAATCATGAATTATTAGAATGTTTAACCATCCTCCTCGTCTCCTGAGAACAATTGAATTGCTCAATGAGAGCTCCTCCGTAATTTCTGGAGCTACGATGGGAAAATCAATTGAGTGGTAACGCTTTCTTTTCATCAGGATAACAACAAACACAACAGAGGTAAGGAGGTAGAAACAATCTCGGAAAGTTGAGAAATGGGCACAAAACTTCAATAGCGGCACAGATTTGCAGAGCTCAGGTTTAAGTCAGCAACACCAATTGTTAATGGCCGAAGGTGGAAAAACATTCTATGGGATCGAATTTCGCTCAGGAAAATGGGCCTCATATTTTTCAATGGCATTTAGTTTAGCTGAACCTTGTCTGAGAAATAAAGAGCAAATTACAAAACAGTAGCTAGCCACCCTCAGCATGTCATCGTGGAAACTGACCAAGCTATGAAATATCTTCAAAATATTTAAATGCAGTTGAGCACGCTACACTTTTCTGAGAGTTCGGAAGGTTACCTCATCCTCTATTCGATTATAAGGAGTTCGAAACATTCCACTGGAACCTCATAGAAGGCCTGAATCATTCTCGGCTTGGTATTTCTGTTGCAGCTTGCAAATTTCCAGTGAAATTTTACCACTCTTCCGTCCCAAAATTGTCAGTACCCACATTACACGCACCCATCGATAAAAGCAAAAATCACTTGTTCGCTAATGAGAAGCGCACTAAAAAAAGCTCGCGAGCTTTCGCTTCGGGGTAAGCCCTCCCTGATTAACACAAGGCTTAGGACGGTAACCGAAGGTCAACGATTACTTCGATTCCAGTTCCTTTTAATTTCCAAAAGGTACGCGTAGACTACAAGCTATAAAGGTGCAAAAATTGCGAAGCCATGAGTGGCCACTGGAGAGTTGCAAGCAGTGAGCGTCCTCCGAATGACTTGAATTGAAGGCAGAGTAAAAGCGATTACTCAGAGGAATTCAGTGAGCGTAATGATGGACAACGATGTTTGTCGTCAACTAAACATTGGCAGCCCACTTTAAGTAGCAGTCAGGGGGAAGTTCCTGGGAGACAGTTGACCATCATGACTCTCATATAACCCACGGATGGAAAGGTGTTCAACATCTGCGGTATTTCAATAAAACATTGTACCAACAAAATGCGATGCCTCAGTGTGAATAATACAGCCTGAACGCTAAGCTAGCCTACGCCGAAAACGCCATCAGCTATCCATGAAGATATATTGCTCCTGCTTCCTTGGTCCACTTATAAGCGCCTATTAGGCAAAGGAGGCGAAGAGGCGTGTGGCACTCTTACCACGCCACGGTCAGGTGCGAAGGTAACCATCTCTTCAATAACATGTTTATATGAGAGGAGACAGCCCTGAGCTCATCAGCACGCCCTAAAAACTCATATGTATTCGTTGCAAAGGCCGAATCGCATTGAAATACCCTTTCGATTCTGAACAGAACTAGAGCACGTGGCGCATCTCTATAAGAGATTGATGGGTGTCGAAAGCTTGATCCTTCGACTTTTAAAATTCAATAGTTTATTACTCCTCACTGAGCTCAAAATAATCAGTCATACCAGTTTTTTTTTCTTTTTTTGTCACAACCATGAGTAAGCAAGAACTGTAAAATTCTAGGAAGAATTTTCAGCAGAGATAATTGTGATTTTACGTAATTTATAAGAAAAGAGTCCGTTTATGCATGAACAACAGTGGATAAAAGCCTTTGCGTAAACTGTTTCATTAACTACACTTCCCTCTTCACCACTTTCTTTCCAAAATTGATATACTGCATCCTCCCAGTCCTTTCGAATTTTTTAGATGGGGGAACTCAAAGGAAGCGGGACCGGAAGTTTTTGTGACGAAATGCATGGTAGGTACGGATCCACGTGTCGAACGCACGAACGTGAACAGGATTCACTTCAAACCTTCCCATGAACGTGGATCCGTACCTACCATGCATTTCGTCGCAAAACCACTTCCGGTCCCGCCCACTGGTCCATGGTCCGTGGAAGATTCCTTTAAGAATATTAAGATCCCGTTCAGTGCTCTATGCAGTTTCAAAGAAAAAAGTTACACGAAATCTTCTTTGGCGAAAAGCCTGGACCCACTATTTCCGGTTTCGTAATTTGATATGAACTATGACATGGATCAGTAAACTGAAAATCACATGAACATGTTATTGGTACCTCCACACTACTGATGATTTTACTCTTGCCAGTCCAGCAAATAGAAAGCGCCCAAATAGTTGCCATATCACAAACCAACCCCCTGCCACTGTTTTCTCACTCCCGGACACCTCGGAATACGGAAGCCCCCACACCCCCCCGCACACCCACTCAACTCTCGTTAGCCCCACAACACAACCAACAACTTCAGCGGCTGAAGCATGATGCCGAAAGCAAGCGCCCGTTCGGAAATACCAGAGTCGAGCACACCACACCGCCACACGGCACACAAACACAACTGCTTCACCACGCCCACTCCCCACCCAGCCTTCGCAACAAGAACGGCTTATCCATAAAATAGATGAGTTCCACACTCTATTTCCCACCACCGACACTTCCTGAATGTCACCTTCTCTCATAGCAAGGTTGAACTCGAAACTCACACCATTACTTGACTTTGCTATCTCGAACAATAGGTGCAAGGTCAACAAGGGCTTCTACTACCTGTCCACCCAGGAAAAAGATGACCACTCCAAGCTCCTCGTCGCACATTTTTCTCATTTACTTACAAAAGTAAATCCATAGTTATTTAGAGAGCATTGTGCACATTTAAGTATCTGTAAAAAAAGGATAAAAAGATTAGAAAGCATCATCGATGATTCATTTGCACAACACATCAACACTGACTTGTATATCGGCTGCCTCCCCCCAAGTCATTGTATAGGCCACATCGCTTCGAACGGCAAAATGCTTTATGTACCTGTACCACAGAAATTATCAGCAGAAACGACTATATCACGATAGACTGGAGAGTAATTAATTCTGTTATTTTCTGCCATAAACGGGTAGGGGAAAATTTCTGGACCTTGACTGGCTTCAACGCCAGAAAACTTCGCATTACAACTAAAGCCTAGTGATGAACTGCTACAAGGCCCCGTATAGCAGATGCAGTGATCAGCCGTGATGAAGCTACTCTTTCTAACGAAAAACAATGAACTGTTGTATGCTCGGGGATAGAACAGGACAGTACACTCTGCCGTTCTCAGGCTCCCTATAATTTGGATACCCTCTAACCTTGCGCCATAACGGGCACAGTAAACTTTGATTCCATAAACCACACTCAACATGGACATTTGCCAAATCCTGCCTAGCTACGTGGATGGCAATAACAGAGCGGCAAGTATTTGGTACTGGAATCGCTCGATAAGGGAGGGATTATATTGAAGTGTGGATGGAACATGAAAGTGCACACAGTGTAAGCGTATTGGAGCCAAGAAAGTAGGTCTTGCCTTCTTGTTTGCAAATGTCCTAAGTGTTCTCACGTCTCCAAACCATTCGCGCCTCCCACCTTTGGGTCGGCGCCACGCGTGGGCGACGGACTTTTGGGGCTCGCCGGTATGCACACCGAAATGCGCGGGCGAGGCGCGCATCCCCGCAACCATCGGGGAATTCAACACCGTCAACGTTGAAGATGCGCAATGGAATCTCTGAAACACGGCCGAAATTTATGAGACCAGCGGTGCGTTTCTAGCATAAGACGAGATGAGAACGAATAGCATAGTGCGTATGGCAATCAGTGAGCGTCCTTTTTGGGGGGACGTTCCATTTAGGGGATGTGAGTGAGACAATTACTGTGGTTGGGACCGAGACTTAGGATGGAGAATTGATTCTGGGGGGAAAGAGCTACCCTAGGACCGAACCCGGCAGAAGGGTTCCCTGGCGTCTTCCCCTCTGCTGGGCTTAGTCCTAGTGCACTTCCCATCCAACCCTGTTGTTGTTGTTTTTTTGAATGTCTCTCTGACGTACGCCTCGGATCACCAAAGCAACATATACTAGTATGACACTCCCTGCAACAAACAACTCCCCACTTAGTGACTCTTATTTGGTTTGGATGGTAGTAGTTACATTTACATGAGGGTCCTCACTCATCTCTTGCGCTGAAATCTCCTCACCGATACTGCTGCCTCCAATCCCCGTGAGCGGAAGATTTCAAACAGCAGAACCATGCGGAGTTTATTCGCAATCTGCACACGTATTAACGGATGAATTCTAACTGCACCGAAGAACCGAAGCCTTGTTCCGTCCTAGATCGCCGCGCGTGCCGCCGCGCAACTCGCCGCGTGCCAGTCCGGACGAGCCAAAAGTCCCGCACCCCATCACGTACTGTCGGTAGCGGCATCATCTACATTCATTTCGGAAAGATTTTTTTTTTTTTCTTCACTTTTCGGAAGCGCTGTCATCTGGGCAATTTTTTTGTGTTATGAGTTATCGGAGTGAGGCATTTGCTGGCATGATGGCAGCTATCGTCAAAAAGTGGAAACGACCCCTCGATTGGGTTTCGTCTATTGTCAGGTCAACGGGCAGATGATGGGGTCATATTTGCGTGCCTTCGACGGTTTTTCTACTTTTTTTCGCCTCTGACGAAGTTATTACGATCTCTTGCTCTGCGGTAAATCGAATCCAATCTTACCGTATTTCCTCGCTTTAATGTGCCTTTAGTGCAATGCGGTGCCAGCCGGTCGCACAGGTCATACACCCTTGAGGAGGAAAGATTGTGCTGATTCAAATTCGCCTACGGACCGTTAAGCCACGATTCTACAGATCCGTAGCTCCCTCCCCGACCCCTAACCCACAGGTCTTGGCGTACACCTCCATGAACGTAATCGTGTCCGGGCCAAAAGGCGGGAGGGGGGGGGAAAGTCTCAAGGCGTGAAGAACGTTTAGTTAAATTTCACGCTTGTGTACTGCAACATGCTAGGGGTAGTACCCCAAATGATTAGCGGACAACCAACAAAACATGTTTGTCAAGGGTCAGATCGAATACCCATCATTAGGTACGAACGACCCCCCTTTCAAGCTCCTTCACTTCTGGTTTATTCTACCATGCGCAAAAAAAGATGGGACAAAAGGTGATTATTCAAAAGCGATTGGCATAACGTTACTCCAAGTAAGTAAACCACATCTATAAACTGGAGAGAAAAAATCGATTCTGACAAAATGACTAGAACAGCCATGTCTTCAGAATAAATCATGTGTTTCCTCTCAATGTTATTAAACTAGAAAGGTATCATGGATTCCAGTCTACTCAGATGCATTGCACAGCGTTCTACTTGAAGGAGGACATCCCAGCTGAAAGGTAAAATCGAGAATGACCGAATCGATCAGTTCCTTTAAGGCAAAGTTCGGGCTCAGACCCACCTAAGAAGCCCTTACCATGGCTAGAAGTGCTGGGCACCCAAGTGCAAAGTTAGCGCCACCTTTCTACATCGAAACCGCGTCACCAGGACCCTAGGCGCCATGAACTTCTAACAGACTCCACCAAACATAACATGGTCCGCCCACCGATCGATGTCTTGTCTGCGTCGCTGCGTTGATCTGCTATGCTCTCTCTTCTCGGAATTCTCTACCACTCTGCGCTCACATTATCTCTCATCTCCCTCCCTGTCTTTGAACTTCTCCACAGCATTGACCAAATGCTCGTATTTCCTGTGCATTCAGGAATTTCTTCCTTTTTTCTCCATCGGCGGTCCACCATTTGAGTGAATCAGTCATCTGTATATCTCGACCCTAGCCTTTAATAAGTCCGGCGCTTGAACTCGCATACAGAATCGCTAATACCATAAATGCAGGATAGACGTATGACGTATACGACTGTACAGCTGACCGCGCATGCCGCAATCTACGTCTTCATATTCCTGTGCTGTGCTTTCTCTCGGGTTTGTATTCATGTTCTATAGAATAGACAACTACGCGCAACTATCATAACACGCGGCAGTCGAGTTCAAATATCCTTGATTCCGCTCAATTTCGAACGGGCAACACACTTTCATATTCAATCTTCCTCTATCCTTTCACTGTCGTGAACATTCACATGAAAGATTGTAGAAGCAGTTAATACAAAACTCTGTGAGTTTCAAGATATTTGTATTTGATGGAAAGAACTTAGGTATAAATGCTTTTTAACTTCATTCGCAGCGAAAGTGATGTTTTTTGCTTCTTCGTGGTCATTATGCGTTCTTCTAGACAAAAAATACTGCCACTTCATAGCTAACCTTTGTGCTTTCCTCCTAAGAAATAATCGCGAGGATCTGAATTTTGTGCCATTGAAACAAAAAATAAGCGAAAATAATGTAGGACGGTGTCGTAAAAATCGCTCTCTTTCTAACGCTTGCAAAATGCCCAAGCACACGGCGAGTCATCACGGTTAATCCACTTTTATTTCACATATGATTTAGAACTACCCTATGTAATGTAATTTCTGACGGTATGGAGTATTTGCTTTCTTTCTGTTCTAGGTTTTTTTATCAGACCGCTTGCCGGTTATTCTCGTCTCCTTTACTGGGGATCGAACAAAGGCATGCTATTATACTTACTCCCTGTCTCGATGATACCTTCAAATCAGACATAGCACGCAATCAACCTCTGTACCGTTTAGGGAACAAATCAAGGGCTAACCTTCAAAATCCAATAATAATAATAAAACTAAGGCTCTGAAACAATGAGAACTTTTTGCATAGTAAACGAGCAATAGAATAACAAAAATTAGGATTTGACCTATAGTCGAATATTATAAACATATATTTCCAGATTGCCAAAGTGATGCCTTACAACCACGATGTACAAGGCTGACGGGCATGCGCGCTATTTCCTGTCGACCGTGCCGTGCAGCTGACGCGCATTCAGGATCAGTCACATTAGACATTTTTTCCCGCACTCGACCCATTCCGCACTGCCCAACTTTTTCAAAAAAAATTGTGCTCATTTCATAGGCCATACATCAGCATACTCAAAAACCACATAGCTCACAGGAAGTCTAAGTATTCGTCACTTTGGCCAATTTTTTCCAAGGCCTTACGAAAATGCCTGTTTAGTTCATCTTTCGTTTTTCTTCATTAACTTGGACACGTAGATAAAAAAGAATGATGGAAGAAAATACAAAAGGTATTCGTGTAGCAAGGTATGTCTTTAACAAAAAGAGCACGTCCAAAATAATAATTAACTCGAAACCACTAAAGGCAAAAGTAAGTAAATTTGCTTTTCATGGCCATAACAAGTCATTTTGGTCGAACTTCCATTACTGTTACTCCCGATAAGTTAGTCACATCGAACGCGTATTTAAACTCAAAATCCACGGATTTGATGTGAGGCGGCGGCGCTCGCAAAATCGCTCTGGTCCCACGCGGCCAAAAAAGCCAAAACGCGCGATGGTCTTAGCGTGTTAAAGTCTTTCAAGGCACCATCTCAAAATTACCGACCAATACTGCACCAATGCCTATGTGGAACACATGTATGTTCGAAAAGTACAATGTGAGGGATAAATTGCAGCGTGAAGGAATTTTTGCAGACAGCGACAATAAACTAATTTTCACATGACACTCATAAAAATACTGTATAAGAAATCAATTATCAAGTAGTACCCGTCGTGTAGGAAAAAATGAAGCCCAGCATTGTCGTGACAAAAGTAATATTTAGCACAAAAATCACTTTTTGACGAGATGTGTACTACTAGAAAGAAAATCTGTGGCAAGCTGTGAACATCGAGGACTTGATAGTTCTTGCTCGCATTGGCAGTGCAGACAGAATTTCCCGATTCCCGGCGGATTATTTATTTCACTCGCTAGCAAATAAAGTAGGCTAGGTGTGCTTCCACCAGAAATATAAGGCGAGTAGAAAGTCTGACGAGCTTTGTTTTATGCATTTTCTCATTCCTCCCTTCTCAGAGCCACGGGTCGAGATTAGGTGGCAAAAAATCCTCTCCTAGACTGAGAAAGAGGGGTCCCCAAGCGCATGAGGCGCGACAATACCGCGACTCGACAGCGCGAGGTAACGGCGCTGTCTCAGCCCTGTGTGCTGCCGTGCTGCCATCCTTATCAATTGCAGCCTAAGGCGTCTGCGCCCTCTCGCGTACGACGTGCTCTCTCCCGGTTTCACTCTTTTCGCAGCGCTACGTCTTTAGTCATACCACGGCCGACCTCACAAGGGGAACTTCGGTGTTTCCTTTGGCACTTTATGCTTTTTCTTCCACCGGCGTTCGTCATCGCAATTTCTGTCAAACGTTCAAACACAATGATTCCCCAACTCGATCCCGCCCCTGCCTCTGAACTACTAATGCTTTTGATAGTCTTAATCGAATTCGGTGCAAATGGTTACTGCTTTTCACAGTCCTTCATTTTAGCCGTTTTATGTGGATAGTGTGTCGTCGTACTGTCCACATCAGGCGGTAGAGGTAGACGAACAGTAGATACGCCAGAGTTAGAGAAACTCGAGCACCCCTGCCTACCTTTTCAAGAGTTGAACTGAATTTTTCTGTTTTTCTCTTCGATGTCGAATTTGACTAGGAATGCACCTACTGGGGTAGTTTGACTTCGGAACAAGAACACCCTTACACGCGAAAATGCTCGGAACTCGCACCAAAGGCAACAAAAGCGTCAGAACACCTTGTTTCACCAAAAACGCTGAAAACTTTCCGCAAGAAGTAATTTTGCCCTAGAAACACCAAACTAGTTTGCCACGCAATTGCTTACAACTTGTGCCACAGCCGCCTGCTCTGGACAAGGGCGACAACGCGACGTCTGCAGCGTGAGCGCGAGCGATCTCTCAGAGAATAGACGTGGTCTTCTCGTTCCACAGCTAAACCTGGCCTCGCCTAACGAAATTTTTAGCTAAGTTCAACAACGAATAGAATTGCCGATAAAAATCAGCCCCAATTCTGGAAAAACGAGGGTGTTAGCAGTAAAAGGTAAATACTGCCAACAACTGTGCTTGAGCATCGATCGAGTTGATCAGTAGCTTTTACCATTTTCGCTAATGCCCATGCTCGACGTAGCGCATTAGCGACTAACGTTGTTGGAGAAAAGTGGTAGAAATGGCGAGTTATTTAGGAACATGTCTACCTCGTTCGCCTGCAACGCGTCTGGAAACAGAATAAATAATGAGAATGAAATGTGTAGGTAGCTCGCTGCTATTACTTGCCAGGTGAAAGAAAGAAGAAAGGGCCGGTTGCGGAAGTTCTTTCGGCAGGTTCAGTCAGAGAGGCGGAATATTGGCGAAGGCGATCGTGGTGTACGTAGAAATTGAGGATGACGATGTTGCAGCTGAGTTAGTTTAAGTAAGGACAACACTAGAGCTGCTATCATTAGCCATGGGACCATTAGACCTACATAGCACTTAAAGGCAAGAATCAGGATTAAATTGATGAGGTGATTCCACTCAAATGTGAAAGTAGGGATGGGAGGTGGACCGCCAGTGGAGAAAAAAGGAAAGAAAATCCTGAATCACAGGAAGAGCTTTTTTTGCTCTATGATGCGGAGAAGTTGAGAGATAAAGTGAGCGCCGAGAGTGGTGGAGAAGTCCGAGAAGAGAGAGTATAGCAAACAAGAAGTGGAACTGTGGGCGGACCATGATAGATTTGGTGGAGTCTGCAAGAAATCATAGGCGCTTAGCCCTTTGCAACGCGTTTCAATGTAGGAAGGTGACGCTACCTCTGCCCTAACCGCGGTAAGGGCTGCCTAACTAGGCCTGACTCCACACTTTGCCTTTGAGCACCACCGATTCTGATGTTACGCCACACCTGCATCATGATTAAGTAGAAGTGCAAGCAAAGATAAAGTATTGTTTTACCTCGAAAAAATCTGGGAAAGCGATCAAATGATGAGGAATACAGGGACATTCGTTTCATGGAGTTTGCATGGGTGAAGGAGAGATGTGGGAAAAGGTGGGTAGATAACTGGCCGCAACACATGTTCGCCATAATTCATTCAAAAAAAGAAGATTTGTCGCCTGCACTCTTTTATTTGAAGCCGATCTAAATGTGTGATTCTAAATGAAGAACGAAAATCTATGGTCCCCACGAAGATCGTTTGGTCAAAAACAATGACGTCGAATACTTAGCTTGGACAACATATTCCTTTGTGTGAGGCAACCACCGCGAAGATTCAGGAGTCTTGCTCAATGAGTCATGTGTCGCGCAAATTCGACCTATACGATAACCCTCCCTTTCCTAGTGAAATGACTCCCTCTTCCACTATCTCACAGCTTCCTAACTCCCAGTGCAGTTTGCGTCGATGTGTCCAGCAGGAAGGCGGAGGCGGATTCCGTGTAACCCTTGGGCAGCAAATTCACCTTGCCATTTTCCCACTCTTCAGTACACCATTCTGTCTGAAGCCCGCACGAACGCCCAGCTTTCAACCCACGACTAATCACCCGAAATCCTGTTGAAGTCTAGAATGAGTTCGCCGTGAGGTTTTTTTCCAAACTCGAACAATTTAGGAAATCATTAGGAATTCCTAAGGTTGTCCTTTATTGATTCATGCGGATGATTGGATTCCCAGGGATGAAATGGAACGAAGATGGCAGAACCCAAAGGCTAGTGTCAGAGCCTGCGATCCGTCACGCGGATTGCGAATCGCCACTTCTTGGTGGTGATCGCTGAAAGACGACTGTTCATAATTCTACTTGTTTCACATTTAGCGTTTCAAATGTTCAAATAGGGCGAATCGCAGACTCTGACAGCAGCCGAAGAGATCGTACTTAAAAATTTCATGGGCATGCCCAACCCTGGATTTCGCCCCCCCCCCCTGAATTACTGATCTCTTCGAGTCGAGTGATTTTTTTTGAGGAGGAGAAGCTCACAAATTTGAGTTCACGAAATTTTTTCCCACTGTTCTTCAACGAATTAGTTGAATTGGGACCCAAAATATTGACGGCTATTTATTTACTTATTTCATCACTATATTAGTTTTATTTGGGCAGGGCGTAGGTGGACGGTTTAATCGACTGCGCGGAGATGGACCGTTACCGGTTGAGGTTGGTCTGGAATACACCGCTACTGATGGTCGTGACTATATCCGACTAGGACTGCTGTTCTCGATTGCTAATAGTACTTCTACTTGAGTAATGCTTTGTATGCCTCCTAAGCGCATCCACAGGGAGCATGAAAAAAATATATGAGTAAATATTATTTTTGTGTAATATTTGGTGTGAAAGTGCTAATATTGCTAATCCATGTTACGAGGGAGTCGCCGTATTAAAACCTTTTCGAGCCATTTAATGTCGGCAATGCTGCAGTTGCAGTACTTTAGCACGTTTGCTGACAAAGGGCTTATTTTGGATGAGGCACACGTTCAGGTCGACCTACCAAAGCATAGAACTACAGACTACATAGAACAAGGAAGAGCTTATCGCAACTCTATTCTGAGAACAGGTAAATTTCAGAGTTCTTCACTACAGTCTATTAGCGATCGTACTTCGATGGACCACAGATGAGAATCACTGGAAGTTCTCAAGACGGTTTGTGGCCAAGAACGGGTTCGAAAATCAAGAGAAAAGTATAGCCGGTGCAGGTACAGGCAGAATTTGAGTGCAGAAAAGCGCTGCAATAAGACTTCGTGAAAGGAGCAGAATGATTTTAATAAGGGATTCTGACAGGCCTCTACATAATTGCTTCATTCAGACAATCTAATTCCCAGCGAATAATTGAAAATGAAAAAAGCTGCTATTTTCCTAGGAGAACGGTCTCGCTCTGTTACTGAGTTGCACAATTTGCAACATTCAGTAGGTACTCATGATTCTCACACACTAATTTTCAGCAGCTTTCGAGTGAAATCGAAAAAAAAATCATGTAATTCCTGACTGCTTGAAAATATAATTATTACTACAGGAAGTTCCATCCATCCGGATTATGTCTACATCATAAACGGCAGCAGTTCAATCAAAACACGCATCTTACCTCATTATTTGTTTTTTGGAATTATTTCTGTTTTGTTTTGAATTTTAATTTAGTTTTTACTTGGAAGTTTCGAAGGACATTTCTAATACTAAGTTCAGATGGCTATACCGCTATTACTGTTATACCTGAAAAATCTAAATATTTCTCAGTCGATTCTTATGCCAAACCGAATTCGATCCGAGCCAAGAACACATTGAGTCCTTTCTCTGACGCAGATTTTGGTTTGGTTTCTGGTATGGGAAAAATCTGCGCTTAATAAAGGAAAAACTCTCCAAATGTATAAAGGCGCTGAAAACTGCGCTTTATCTAGAAGATTTTGTCTACCTCAAAATTCTATTTCTGATTTAGTATACCAACAATGATTCCTTGCGAGAACAGCCAAAACAGTCTATGCCAGTGTCTTTAAATGCAGCGGGGGTGGTAGTTGAGAGGTAGGGGGTCTGATGACGTCATTGGGCGCCATTGGTGGACCATACCTATCAGCTCACTGTGTTCTGTGGTTTAGATCATCTCACGATGCCTTAATGACTGCTCAATGAGGCATCACCCCCTTCGAATTCCAACCATCACAATTGCCACTTTAAATCGAAATCTACACACTTTTGTGGAACAAATTCGGAATTAGGTACTTGATTTTTAACCACATTTGTTAGCAACGGGTCACTGTAAATTTTCACTCATTTTCAACACCAACCAAAGGTTTTTCAGAACATTTCTATTTGCTTTTTTACTTATTTCCTGGTATTTTGAATTCCTCGATAACAGTTTACTATGACATCAAAAGAATAAATGAATTAAATAAAGGAATAATTAAAGAATAAATATTCTATGCCCTTGGACGACGAGTCGGTGTTCATCTTCTCATAATCGAAATTGAACTGATGTGTTATTGCAATTGTGTGACAGTGGAGATGTGAAGTGTGACGTCAGTGTTGAAAAGGGAAGAAACCGTCGACATAAATGAAAATAAGCCCTTCTCTCTAGTACCGGCAAGGCGAAATAGCATTGAATTGTGGGCGGGGTGTATGGTATGGGCGGAGCAAATGGTAAATCACAGCCCGTCAGCCTTGTTAACACGTTGACGACCGTGTGGTATGATGTCATACCACACTCTTTCGGCCACGTGGGACCGTGTGACATGATGTCATGTCACAGTCTTTTTTAAGCTGGTTTTCAAACATTTTAGGTAACTTATTTACGTGATGTATGCCGCCCGATAACTGATAGGCGCAATTGATTATATAAAGGCGTGTCCCTTGGGAGAAAGAAGCTTCGTGTGCAATGGCTATCGACTGATTTTTCTAAAAATGTTTGAATAATGATCAAATCACAGGAATCGCTAAAATGGCCAAAATCGCATAATCGGAGACCTACCACACAAGAAAGATATCAAATACACACTTCCTGAGAAAAAGGAGTTCTCGTGGAACCGTTTGACATGATGCCATGTCACACTCGCGCGGTCAAAATAATGCGCGGGCCAGACGGCGAAAAATGGCGCGGTCGTCAACGTGTTAAATCCTACATCCTCTGCGCATGCGCGCATGCGTTCCACTACATTCTCTATCTTTCTCAAGCTTCATTTCACCGGAAATCCAACACTTTGCCTCCAACGATAGAAGCTCATCATCGCAGCTCCATTAAATAAAATATGCTCCAGAGCCATGCCCCCGAGCTTAGAGAGCTTGCACATCCATTGTTCGAAACGATCGACCCTTATTTATGCGCCGCTACTTCCCAGAAGAAGAGCCCTTGAGCTGAGCTAGAGTACTACTGGAAACAACTTCAGAGGCGCTGCGAGCTCCAAAGTTCAAAAGCATTCGTCCAAACATCGTTTTGATTACAATGGTGGAACCTCACCAGTGCTGAAGCTCTACAATGACGTCTGCCAACTAGGGTAGATATCGTATTCCTTTGCAGTCCCGTCTCAATTGTTGTTAAGGGGTGGCATAAAGCTATCAATGAAGCTATAAATTCTGTTTTTCCAAGACCTCAAATTCTTACTCATAACGAATCTGGAGTAAACATAATGCGTGCGTGCGCGAGCGTCCGTATTTCGATCAATACTGGGCAGCAAGCTGCTGCGCACGCACACGCACGTATGAAAGAAGAAAACCCAATAACCCACTGCGAAGGCAAAAAGTTATAGAGTGGCAAATCGCAGTAAGATGAAGCGCCACATTCACCCAAGATAATTAAGTGCACCACGTGTTGCACATGTTCCGGTCGGAATCGGAAATCGTAACAAGAACGGTTGGAATTTATGAAGTTGAAATTGGTGAGTAGCTCCAAATTCATGTAATGACCGATTTCTACTATAATCCTCTAGGGGCGACTTCGATAAACGAGAAAAAAATTTTGATAAAAAAAAATTGAAAGTTAAAGAAATGGACTATTAATAAGCGTACTATTTTGAACAGTGCATTGTGATGGAACTATGTAAGTTATCGTAATAATAAAATAAGAGTGTGCAGTAAATCAAGACATAATAGCATAATAAAAGTATGTAGTAGAATCAGAAATTTAAAGAGCAAAAGGAGTACGTGTATTATTAAAGGTACAGAAATCATCAAAAGTCCAGCGGGGTTCTGAATAATGAAATGTTCGGTATAAAACGATTACAGGTTTCCGAAACTCGAATCTCTCATAAAATATTTTATTTTATTTTTATTTTTGTTTATGATAGGTTCGAGTTTCGGAAACCTGTTCATCGTTTTATATACCGAAACATTCATTATCAGGAACCCGCTGGATTTTGCAATGGTTTCTGATGCCTTATATAACATATCTTTTGTTCTTTAGATTTATGATTCTACTACATACTTTTATGTTATGCTATTAAGTTTGATTTATTGGCACACTTTATATTTTTATTTACGTAAACCTAATGTTCCATCACAATGCACTGTTTCGAATGTCGTTGTTATAGTCATTTCTTAACTTACATTTTTTTTTAAAATTCGCACTATTCAACTATTACAACCCCAAAATCTCAAAATTTTATTTTTCGTCGAAACTTTGTCTATAGGGGTAATTCGGTGCCCTGATTACGAAAATGACATTCATTTTCAACGGGGGCGCCATCTGGCGCCAGGTGGCGTCACCTTGTCACGACAGTTGTTTTCACCAAACTCGATGTAAACTTCTGGGTAGGGGTAATTTGGTGTCCAGATTACGAATATGACATTCATTCTTGGCGCTAGCTCCATTTAGCGCTTTAATTCTTCGTCTGCGCCCTCCTAGTGACTAGATCGCGATCAGGACTAAGCTTTAGGAGAGAGAAGGGATACGAGTGAGTGAGCCCCCTACCCTGTGAGCTCCATCTTCGTCACACGGTGCCTGATTCACTC
>MU868334.1:263401-277764 GCA_036418205.1 Ostertagia ostertagi | reverse complement strand
CGCGCGGGAGAAAATTTGCCGTTTCAGCGTGCGTATATATCCCCTAGAAAATGTTGTGGTGGAAATATAGGGAAAACAGGTAAAATAGAGTAGAAGTGAGAGAAAAGTAAAGGGAAACAGTGGAAACTTTTGCGGTTTCATGGTTGGTTATATACCCCCCTTTCCCTTGTTTTTCGAGAGAGAAAATTAGTTATGAAGAAGGGGTCGTATGATATTTCTTATGAAGGGGGGGGGTCGTAGAAATTTTGCAAAAGTCCCAGAGTCTCAACGATAGGACCGACCGTGTCAAAGAGTCGTTTATTAGTTTTTGAATTGAACCTCGCTCGCTTGAGCTCCCGGGCAGGCAGAGGGAAGGACTACTTGTAGGCACGTGACCGAGTATGACCATAAATGACCCATAGAAGGCCAAGGGTTTTCTAGTGAGCGGAGAAAAGACAGTGTGATTAGCTTAGCTTTGTAATTGATTTTAAATTTTAATGAATAGTTAATTCGTATTCACACTTTTATGCTTTTTTCATTCCTACGCAAAAATGTGGGTGAATCTTTGAGGAAGAGGGCCGCATATGGTCAGCGTAGTATTTATGTATTTCTTATAATTATACTTATATATCTATTTATCATCTGTCTATTTTTATTATTTATTACTTGTTTTTGTTTGTTAACTGCTGTTTTTGGCCGCAGTTCGCCTTGCGAATGTTTCACAAGAATGCTGGGTTGTGAACAAAACTTTCGCCCCAGGCGGGACTGGTAGCGCACTTGCCCGGAAAGCGAGAGGTGCGGGTTCTAGTCCCGCCTGGGGCGAAAGTTTTGTTCACAACCCAGCATTCTTGTGAAACATTATTATCTACATAGTATTTATTTGAGGCTATATTCGACATTTTCCAATGTTTTACTGTTACAAGGATAAAGTTTGACAAAGACCAACATACAGGGTGCCCAAAAAAGACACATCGCGTATGACGCACATCACCAAACTTTTCGTTGCACAGGATGCCGCTGTTTATGGGAATATTATGTGTTTATGGGAATATTATGTATGCATGACGTCATGTGTCATCACCGTCAAGCTCAGGAAGGCCTACCGTTGTCGCTCAAGCCTGAAGCTGCTACATGACTTCTTCAATCGGAACTGAAGGATAGCTCACAGAGGCAGTAGCCCTTACCATGCAAGACCCCTCCTCGCTATCGTTTCGGATAACATGGTAATGGTCCTTAACTGTCAAGAACCACGTTGAGCTCTAACAGTGCACAAGTTCCCAAGACAAATCCCCCTGATGTCGTCGGTGCACAAAACTATTACGACTTGTACTGATAGATTGGAATGTGCTCTTCAGTTGGTATCAGGGGCTGTTCGGTTTGGATTTGGCAACTGTCAATAATGCTGTTCCAAATGTAGAGTGAAGTGTCTCCCTTTTTGGCCACCTCTCTATACATATACATTTGGGACTGCGCCTTATGAAGAATGTCCCGGACTACTGGTTCTCCTTGTGGGAGAATTCTTTTGGGGTTCCCTTTTTGCCAGTCCGTAGCATGCAAGAAAGTAACACGGGCCACACGACGATTTCGACACTTAAATCGACATAAATGCTTTACTGGCGAATGAATTTCCTTTTCCCCACTTATCTTACTCCAGACATATTTTCAATTTTGCCGCACTTTTAATTACCTTACGACCTTTAGCACGCGACAATCATTAATTCCACTAGTCAAAAATATCCATAAAATATTGCAAATATGTATGATCTATTAAAGGGGTTTACTTATTGAAAGGCGCAGGGCAGGGCACGCGCGCATGCAAACGAGAAAAAAGTCGCGATATGTTAATGATTGGAGAAAGGATTTCCTTTCTGTTCTTCCTCCGATAGAATATCTAGCGACGCAGATGCGGACTCGATACCGTATTATAGCTTCCCTTTTCATCATTGAAACACACACTTCACGATGAGTTCAAAATTACATCTTTAATGGGGTAAGATGGAGTTGCCACAGGTAGATGATTTTGAAAGTATCCTGGCCTAACATTACAAGAATAAAATCCGATAATAGCGCTGGGGTCTTGCGAAGACCACTTCATCCTTCAATCTTCTCGTTCGTAACGTGCGAATGTCTGCGCCTTCTCACTCGCCGCGCTCTTTCGCCTATTCTCTCCGCCGCGCTCAATGTCTCATTTCCCTAGAACAGAATGAGGAAGCGCTCAATAACTTTAGCTTTTCCGTCCTTTTCCTGTTTTTGCATTTTTGGTTCACCCCGCAGTTCGCTCATTTCATTGTGCAAGAATCATAACAGTTTCATCATGGAGTGTGCCTTCAATCATAGCATGAAGAGCACGACTTCTTTATTTCGAAATAGTAAAAAAGCCTCAAAACAAGCTTGAAAGATTCCTTGTATTAGTTTTATTTATTCCAATTATTTGAAAGAATCCGTTAATAAGTATTGTTCGCAACCCAGCATTCTTGTAAATCTGTTGATAGTTCTTGGAGAAATAGTTTATATTTCATTCGGCAGCGCACCTAATGAACGATAATCAAAAATACGAAAAATAAATAAAAAGTAGTAAAGATTGAAGTGATAACGTTAAAAGCAATAGCAAAAAAAGGATTTGGAAAAGAAGATTGTCTTTTTTGTGACCGAGTGACATGGCAGCATGCAGTCCCCGATGAGTTGACAACATTTTCTCAAATAAGTCCGAAAAACAAAGGAGTTAGAACTTCAAATGTTCGAAACAAGCGTAAGTTATCACAACCGACGTTTTGTTCCGAAGTAGTGAAGTGAGATTAGTAGGCAGGGTCAGCTAGCAATTTACGGGGTGCTTTACATTACTGGCGCTGAGTATTGTTTACTACTACTAGAGCGTCATTATTAGTAATTCGTAGTTACTGTTTGCGCTACTTGCTACTTGCTTATAATGGAAGGTTTGTATGGAACTGTTTTCCAAAAAAATTACTGGATTTCTCAACTGTCCCATTCACAAACTGCTGCTTAACAAAAATTCAAAAACCAATCCTCAAAAGAAAAGATTAGAAATATGGTAATGGTAAATGGTAAATTTGGTAATAGATGTCCAGAAGAGTCGTCCAGACCTCACTGGAGATGTTTTCTCGTCAAACATTCGTGTTTTTCCCTGAAATTTTCCTCAAGAATTATGCCTCGGATCAGCAATCCTAAATCTCCGTATGCCAATGAGAAATGCCCGTTTTATCGGTTGGACTTGTCCCTTGGGACCTAAGGATACCCGACACTAGCTAGGCACGTCCAATTCAACGATTGCAAACAATCGAAGGTATAACTGCGATAACGAGTTTTTTGGATGAGTATGAACAGGAAAACTGAACCTAACGTCACAGTCTCTTCGCTAAGAGACAGCAAGCAAATCAAAGATCAGAAGAAAAATTATGCCACTTACGTTTTGAGAAGTCAAACTGACTGAATTTTCGGCCTCGAACTTTTCTCGAACCGCTGTCGCCGGAAGAGGCCCGCGGTCCGCTGCTTTCCATGATAGACAGCAGCAAATCCAAATAGAAAGGAGCAGCTTCTGTTTAGAAACAGGAGAAGCGATACCAGCGAAACGCAATACTAGGTAAGGCAATATGTGTCAATAATAAGAGCGTGGCCTTCACTTTGCCTTAGGGGCCGCGGCATTAGACTGGGTGAGTGGATTCCAGACGAGGCTTGATGGTTCCAGCACTCGAGTGCACTAACACACAACTAAAGGGCGAGTGCGAATATGAGACAATGCAGTTCTTTCTCGGAACCAAGCAGTTGATCCGAGCTGGAAAAAGTGCTGTCTGGCTTCCTCGGGAGCTCCCGCTCTGCCCTTTAACAGTTGAGTATTGCAGGAATAGAGCCGCCGGATAGCCGCCTCAAGGTTTGATCTAGCCAAGCGGTAGCTGACGTGATAACTGGAGCCTATTTGCGTGAATCACGGCCTTGTCCTCAGGGAACGGCTCCCTTCGACGCCCATTTGTTTTGCCGTTGAGTCGCGAAAACTGAACAAAAAGCAATCATTCTAATAATTACACTGGAAATCATTCTTGCTGACGATTAAGCACACGGACTATATCGGAGATTGTTCATTAGTGGAGGAAAGGCTTGATTGTGAAACTAATAAAGTGATGTTGTCGTCGATAAAGTCACAGTAGATCTTATGAATGAGGAGTATGCGAGTGAGAAAACAAAGAAAAGATAGTACGAGTATGAGACCGGAACATGCTTCAAAAAGAATATAGTTATTATTGAAAGATGAGAAATTATGCTCTGAACAGGCGTTTATGGCTTTTGGCGGGAAGGGGTGGGAGAGAGGGCATCGAAGTAGCAGCTTTGATAACGCCCGATGAGGTGACACTGGTAGTGAACCCAGGAGAGGAAGCAAGGGAGAACAAAATCTGCTCACATCCTCCTACAAAATCCCTTCCTCTCCCTAAAGCTTAGTCCCAAGTACGCTAAGTGGCTCACTCACTTGAATGTCTCCCTAACGACATGAGTGCTCTCTATACAGCACGTTTTTTTGCCAGTCCTGCGAGTGCCTCTAACGCTTGCGCTGATGGTTCTTTAATTGAAACGCGAATTGCAGAAGCTCACGCAAAGGGTCAACTACTAGCCCTCTTACCTTATTCGGGTCAGAAACAAAAATCGTCTTAGCGGATAGAGTGCGAGTTACAGCAACATTGGCACGACGGTTCGTAAGGAAAAGCGTCCCGAAATGAAATACTTGCACGCATGTCGAGCACTTAGCTTATCTTTCCTATGACGTCTATCCACATTTATTGACGTCGGGTCATTGTCTGCGTCGGCATTCGAACCAAGCCTCTGCCTATATTGGATACAGAGTTAGGCGGTCTACAAAAAGTGCGGCCCTCCCTTTGTACTTTACGAGCTCTTGAACAAGGAATCAAATTACAAGTTGAGAG
Source organism: Ostertagia ostertagi (assembly GCA_036418205.1). Lineage (NCBI taxonomy): Eukaryota > Metazoa > Nematoda > Chromadorea > Rhabditida > Trichostrongylidae > Ostertagia > Ostertagia ostertagi. The sequence continues at coordinate 272,857 of MU868334.1, read as the reverse complement.
CATTGCTAGTTATAGATTGCACTGAAACGTTCACCCTTCCTTAAACCAGCGTAGCATAGCCGCAGGGAAGACGCCTTAGGGTGTGACGTACTTTTCGAAGTGCAAACAAACTCTTTCGAGTAAAACAAAGCGTGTTCAATAACTCTCGATGGTCGTCAAACCAGTGTGCTTAAAAAGAGGTTTAGAACATCTGGCTTCGCAGTTGTCATAGTGGCCGATACGACGTACCAGAGTCAACTGTCCGTAGTGGCATGGACAATGGTGGGATAGTGGAGGTTGCATACAGTGCCTTTTGGAGGAGGGTTCTACTTGGCAAACCGCCGTCGTTTTCCTAAAAGTTAGGGTGTAGGAAGTTCTGGGGCAGTGGGAGGACTTTTCTCTGAATCTCAAGAATTTTTTTAAATTGTAAATTTTAGTGCTTCAGCAATCATACAGGGTGGGCGCAACCTATGGGAACCCAGAGAAAACTTAGAATCTTGAGAATGGCTAATGAATATTGATTGTTATTGCACAACAACTTCCTATTCACCAAGGAACAGTATCCAACGTGTACATCCGAATCTACCTCTGCAAGTCTTGATGGCAGGTCTTCATGGGGATGCATTCATCGTGGCACGCGTGTAGGTGTTCTTAAAGGCAGCAATTACGGTAAGCTGCGTTGTTAGCAGCGGCACAATTGGAGCAACTCGATTGGAGCGTGGTTTGGCATGCTGCCACCAAACGCATTGCGGTGAACTCGTTCATACGTCCGATTTCTGAGCTGTTCATGAGTGAAAAAGAACGGCCAAAAAGGGGTCCCGTTTTGCGTTTTCTTGACGGATTTCTCAGCTTTTTTCGCCACTGCGTGCATTGAGCACCATCATCGTCTCCTTTGAACCCTTCTTGGAGCTATCGTAATCGCTGCCTTTAAGTTCAACTCTGCTCATCCTGTAGAGATTCAGGATTTCCCGGCTTCCACATTCGTCGGACACCTGCACTTCACAGACGCATCAGTTGACCGGCTCCGAATAGTCATACCGATAATATTCTCGCAAAATGAGTGGTTGCGATTGCTGCGGGAGCGATCACAAACTTCCCTGAACAGGCTTGGGCAACGGTAGTGACACACTACCGTTGCCCAAGCCTGCATAAGTGGTGGTGAGTGGATTGAGGTTGGAGAAGACAATACCATTTCAAAAAATATCATTGAAATGTTGCGTGATTCCACATAATTTAAAAAATGCTGCAGAGCCAAAAAAGCAGGTTAACGGACAGCGAGTGTAGAAAAATAGAGCAAGTTCCTGAGCAGTCACGATGTTCGATCCAAGGTCCTATTTGCCATTGGGGGAGGGGGGCATAATTAAAGACGACGAAGGTTAAAAGCGGGAGGTCGAGTTTCGGAAATTGAAGGAGTTGTGGCTGCGCTAGAGGGAGTCGCTTTTCACGGGCTTCTGGTGAACTTTGATGAAACTTCAAAAAAGTAAGAGTGAAGTGGAGAAAAGTAGAGCATTTGCCGTTATTTCGGCCATGTCTACCTCCCTCCCTTTACGTGTGCCGTTAGTTAGGGGTCGCATCGAGGCCTGTATGGTGGGTGGGGGGGGAGGGGACGACCGTAAAAAAATTTGAAGTCGACATAATGTCACGGTTGACCCTAAGCTCATTTCTCTCTCCAATCTTACCAAAGAGCAGCTGACGTGAAGGTGTTGACCAGTTTAGAAGCGGTAATCTAAGTAACGATCAATTTCAAATCCCCAGAGGAGTCACTTTTTAGAGAACGCGCTTGAAATATTGCTATTGACAGGTCACGTAATAACAAAGGGTTCTCGGGTGAAATTGAAGTTTTTTCGGCAACTAGTTCGTGTTGCTCAGGAAGGCAAATATTAGAGCCAGACTTCTAGAAGTAAAAGGATTGATGGAAAGGCTTACTTTGCCGAGAATGCCTTAAGATCTCCATATTCCTTCCTAATACTTCATTCCTTAAGCTTTTGAAATAGAAGAATACAAAACACAACATTTTTCATCTCATTACGTGTGAGATAAATACAAAGTTTATAAAGCAAAAGCTAATTTTAGGGTCTCAAAATAAGTCAAATCGAGCTAGCAAGTCAAGTTCACAGAAGCTCCGAAAAACTGCTACTCCACTTTAGCGATTTTTGCATGAACCATTCCTTCTCAGATTTTTTATCAAAAATTCACGGATGATTGATTAGCAAATGATATCATTAGGTCACGGTTGTTCGACAAGCAATTTTCGAGTATTCGGAATTTGCCTGGCGTGGGATGTGAAGGAACTTCAGACTCTTACATGCATATGGATGATGAAAAGTGAAGGAAATGTCGCTAGAACTCAATGCCGCGCAAGCGCTCGCGTCACGCGCAGATTTACGCATCACCATAGTGTGACCTAACGACACATCTAGGATTATTCTACATCATGTATTTTGCCCAAGAATTTGTGAAAACTGTGAGGACCTAACCAGCAACAGAACAAAGCATGGGAGTTCTATACCTGCTGGGAATCTGAACAATGGACCCAGATTTACAAGGTAGATCCAGAACGGTGAAGCTAAGGCTTCAATAAAAAACAGCCGACCCAGGCTATTCGAAGCGTGAAGACAGCAAAAGAGAACGGCAATCATTTCCTTCACGTATCTATTCATTTCCTCTCCGTCTTTTGCCACGTACATATTCACAGCTAAGAATGATGGGCTGTGTCACGCCATTCGGCCCTATTTTACGAATTCCTTGGTCACGCAATATAATGAAGGCTGTTCGCCAAAACAATCTATTCCAAGCGGGCATTCCTCTGCAGGAATTTCTCCACATTTATTAGCTCTGAAAATATGATTGGTACTGAAACCTTCTGGATGATTCTGTAGCACCATAAAATGGTTTTTCAGTATATTCCAAATCAGCCCTTAAAAAAATACCCACTCATGTGAATCGTGGTGATTGTAGTTGTGGATCGTGCATTAATTACAAATGCTACGGACAACGTCAGAGAGAATTCAAGGTTTCTCAGGCCGCGGGCCTTTAAATAATTTTTTTTTTTCTTTTTTTTTTTTCCCTTGCGCTTAAAAAAAAAACAAACTATTGGATCTACCCTGCTTTTTGGCTACTGACTTCTCGAAAATCAAAAGATAAGACGTAAAATATATCAAACGAGGTTGAATTCCACTTATAACGCAAATAAATCGCTCCGAACTGTGAAAAACTAGCGCTTCAAAGAGTCTAATCAAATCCCAAGTAACTGTGATGCACGATTTTCCAACGAATTACACGTGGGGAAAAAACAGCGCGAAATCCTCGCACCTGTTTTCGTAAGAAAATTAATTCACCTGTCTTTACGAATAAAATATTGCTTATAGGAAATATCTGAATGTCATCGTTCCTCTCGAAAATTCGTATGCATCTATGCTTCTCAATGAAGCGTGGTAAAATCGTGTTCTCCACTGTTTTTCAGTTCTGGTCGTAACCGAAATTGGCATCACAGATTCGCCCAACCAGAACACAACGAAAGACAATAACGGGAACTCACGAGTATCTAAGAAAGTGCCGCTCCGGAAGGGCATGGAAGAAAAACGGGGACGGTATAGGAGAACCGATGTGTGCGTACAAGATTATTTCAGAGGATACCAATATAAGCGCATGCTAAGGCTCAGGCTTGGCTCTATACATGCTTAAGGGATAACATCGATGCAGTCCACGTGAAGCTGTGGAATATACCTCCTTTTCAAAAAAAAACGAGAAGAGCGTCGGGTGCAGACCATACACCACAAGTGACGACGGCCTCCACAAAATGTAAATGTTTTCTGCCAATGAAATGATTAGCCTGTTGCAGTTGTATTCTATCAGTTGTCACTAATTACAACTATCATTTACCAAAAATCAGCTATCACTATGAACCACTACTAACCAGATTTACTTGGAGGCCGTCGTCACTTGTGGTGTATGGTCTGCACCGACGCTCTTCTTTTTATCCTTTTTCAAAAGGAGGGGGGTACTCTAGTTATGTTGGAAGGGTATGATTTGATGTAACCTGTTGGTGATCGTCATGAAACGGAGACAAATTCATGGAGGCAAATGGATCATGCCAGCGGTGGGAAACAGCCATGCTTGACCCTGTTCTAACCCATGAATTAAAAATCAACACCTGGAAAAGAAATTAACCTAAGTCACAAAATAATATTCCTGTTACCAGGAACACTATGGTGTGGCACTAGTGGTAGGCACACGCCAAATGCACTATACCCGCGCTGCTTCGCTTCACTTCAGCTAAAAGCGTCTAGAGATTAATTAGAGTGAAGTTGTTGTGTCGTTCCTTCTCAATTCATTTGAGTGCCTAGAAAAAGAGTGCCATGTGGCGCTAAATTCGTTACCTTACCCCGTTGAAGCGGGATGTTGTAAAAGCTGCGTAAAGTTGTGTTGCTCACGATCAGCCTCATGGGTCAAGAATCGAATCACGAATGGAATCGGGCTCTGATCAGTAAATTCTATAGCCATCGAGTTCATTTGAGCAAGGCAGGACTTGCGTGGATGTGTTGAAAGCGGAATTATGCATCAGCTTATCCCAGGGGCATTTTGAATGCAATTCAAATGTGTGGCGCATTTTGGGACAGCGACAGATCGAAGCCGAGCATCCCCTACCATCTTGACCCACTAAACTTGTGCGATCCGCCCACTAGTCTAGGTGGTGATTTAGACGAGCTGCGTTGCCGGCAGCGACGCAACTGGAGCGTGGTTTGGCATGCTGCCACCAAACGCGTTGCGATGAACTCGTTCATACGTCCTTTCTGAGCTGTTACCTGTTCATGAGTGAAAACCAACGGCCAAAAAAGGGGTCCCGTTTTGCGTTTTCTTGACGGATTTCTCCGCTTTTTTCGCCACTGCGTACCATTGAGCACCACCACGTCTCCTTTGAACCCTTCTCGAATCTATCGTAATCGCTGCCTTCAAGGTAACAATGAGTGTTTTCTAGTGCTATTTAGCAACACTAAGCCGTAGAAACATTACCCCGCTTTCTTGGAGAGGCGCATGGATTCAATAATGAGCCGCAGCGGAGCGACAAATTTGATTACGCAATTTGCTCTTGACAAATCTTTTATGGAGTACTCATCTTGTCACTTTGTGAATTGCTCTGAAGGTAGTGTACTTGTATAGCCGCGAATACATTATCCTTATCTTCTGCTGCCATTCCGCAATGCACGTGACTTTCATAAGCAATGACTGATCTTGAAGATTATTACAAAAATGCAGTGAACTGAAGGCATCATTTACGATGAGAAGTTTTCACAAATGCTGCTACCATGAAGACGATAGGGTACAGTATAACTACTCGGCACTGCGGCAAAATGCAAATCAGAACGAAACATCCAGTTACAAATCCTGTTACATCCCATCCTGAATCCTGCTCATCATACATGTCCCAACCCTTGATTGGAGGAAGAAATTAGTTTGTATTGCATGGCGATGCCATTGGTAAACGTGCAGGTCAGAAAATGGTGTTCATGGCTCTACATTGCCGAGAGATTCCAATAGTCAGTTGAAAAAATTCTGATGGATTCGACACTCACAGAAAGCAGTGTGGCAGAAGGTAAATATTAGCTTGTTCGGAGAGCAGTGCAGCTTTGAAATTTCATACCAATTTTGATATTTAACCAAAAATTTCGGGCACCCGACAGGAGGCCCGTCGCGCGGCGAGAAGGCAGAGGCGCAGACGGGCCAGCGGATGAATCGCAGAGTTAGCAGGAAAACCTGGAGTTGGTTCGAAAAATAGCTAAAATGTAAAGGAAGTTGGAAAGGTGGGTACCGCAGAAGACTGAGTAGCACTAAAATCGCCGTCTTGAGTGTCGTAGTCGTTCCCTCCACATGTCAGGAATGGCCAGTTCTTGTAGCGCAATATCGTCGACGTAAGAGAATGGAGGAAGCAACCTTTTGAAATAGTTCTCCAAACTCCAAAACTTTCTTCAGCGGCGAAATTACACAGACGGTGACTGTTTGATGCTCTTCACAGAGCTGCTGCATCACCAATTTTTGATCCGGGCGAGTTTGATAACCATTGCATGTCCAGCATACCGACTAGATGCACATAAATCGCCAAGGTTACCAGCCAAGAGAGGTAGAATTCTTTTCATGATAAAGCGCAATCACAATTTACAACGGGTCTAGTAAAAATTGAGAGGGTCGGGCCCATGTTCGGATTGGTTCCGTCAATTTGAGTACCCACACTAGACAAACGCTGCTTAACCCACGTTGGACCAAGGCTGCTTAACATTTCAATGGCTAAGGTTTGGCCCTTGCGCCTTCGCCTGAGCCTAGAAATTATAGCAGGAGATGCTCGCGAAACATAGTAGCTTCATAGGTCGTGCTTCCTGGATCCGTTTTCCACCAGTACCGACTTTTTCAACCGTTCCGGAAGCTGCTTGAATAGGAACACTCATAAATTAAGCGATGTGGAAACAACGCTAACTGATTTCCTTCCCAAGCGTGGTTCTCTTGATGACTGAGTATTCCGTTGATAAAAATTTTGTATTTGCAGTAGTTCTTATTCTGAGTGACAATGTTCGATTTGAGAAGAGATATGTGACTCTAAATATAGAGTTGAAAAAACCCGCGTTACTGTCCGAACATCAAACGCATCTTTCCTTCTTGAGGGACGCGATGAACTTCATAGGAGCCATTAGCACTGAATCTTCCCAGGTCTCAGGGTTATAAGAGGGGTGGTTAGCACATATCCCACTGTAGTGAACCGAAATGACCGCGTCAGCATGGCATAGCCATTAGAGGTATTCTCAGAAAATGAACCTCTTCTTACTAGGCCACAGGCGCGCGCTCTATTCTACAAGATGATAGGCCTATCAGGCCAGTCTCTTTACCCTTAAAGCCGGAGTTCACGGTGAAAAGGCAGCCTATCAGGAATAAATGTAAAGCTGGTCAGTGGTGCAGGAGTCAAGAAAAAACCATAGGAAATGGCGAAGGATCCGGGAAATGGGTCCTCTGATTGAGCGTTGATTTCCGCATTGATACCACTACACCGGTGCTGCTCTCAATACTCTCACTGTTAAACGGCCAGGGTGAGACGGAAAGGCCGCAATAAGCATACAGGGTGGTCCAAAATTATGAGGACCGCGTGCGCGCAGTCATATCCACTTTTTTCCGTATCGCTCCATTTTCATCTCGTTTTCTGTGCACTATGTGAAAGGGTACAATGTCTTCTTCCTAATGAAACCAAATTTCATGAAGTTCTCAAAACTAGTGAAATAACTACTTCACTTTAAGTCAGTCCTCAAATTGAACTCACTAGGGGCTCTGGCACGTTACATCTAGCAGCAGTCTAACCTATCAGGGAAGCCCTTATGAGCAACAGTTCAACTCTTCAATAAGTTTGGAACCACCACAGATGGAAAATTCGGGGACTCGAAAGTTACAGTTACCACCAGGATAATTATCAGATGCAGAAACTAGGTCTCCCCTTGTCGACTTTCGTACTCCCAAAATGAAAAAATTGATGTGAAAACCCAGCCAGACACTCTAAAGACTCCACATCTGTGGATAGAAAGCCACACGAGTAGTCTACTTGGGACTTTTTACAGGACCGAGCACCCAAGAATAAAGCAAAAATTCTCTAAAAAGCGATTTTTCGAGTTCGTTGCTTTCGAAGAATTGTTACAATGGAACCTTCCACCTAATAGCTCTAGATTTCTGTATTTCACACCCTGGATGCAAGCAAATAAATGCCCACAAAACTTTGATTCCCTGAAGAAAGGCAGAGCAGAAGGCCTGGAAACATTTGGACACGCCTCAGTTGCGTGCCACCGCACGCGCCATCCCCCTTCATCTGAAGGCTCGTGTAAACGGGGCAGGTGGCAGATCTCAATTCTATTCTGGAATTACTTTGAGATAAGAGTTACAAACACTTCCCTGAAGTTTGTTTGTTCCATCAAGCTACTATGCGTTTTTAACGACACAATGTCTTGGTCCTCATAATTTTGGACCACCCTGTACACTTCGCTGCGAAACGCGCATGTACCGCACACGCACAGGCTTGCCTGCCTTGCGACATGACATGATTTCCCTTTTTACACCTGCAACCTTATCGTGGAATTATTTCTGAACCGCACGAAGACCCTCACTACGGCTTCGAAAAGCATAAAGGAACGCACCCGTTCAGAGCATCCACCGTTTTTCGGAAAAAAATTCCGGAAAATCATAATTAAAAGGAAATCTGCGAACTGGCAAAGCTATGCCAAAAATTTTCAACTCTTTTTATTCTTAGAGTCGTGCAACAAAAGGGATTGTGCCTCACGCTCTGCTCTTGGGAACACTGCATGCTCTTACCGCCTCACTCCCTCCCAACTATCGCTTTTGTAAAATATCCAAGGCAAGTTCTCTCAATTGTTCCATCCCAGAACGCCTCATATTCGTCCCACACGCCTTCTACAATAATTGCTTGTTGTTTAATATGTAGGAAACCGGAAAGATATAGGGAAATGAAAAAAAATGAGTTAACGAAAAAGTGAGAATGATGGCTGCAGTAAATAAAATGGCAAGAGGAGCTAAGAGGAAATGAGGATTGAAAAGCAGAATCACAGGAGGATAAGAAACAATTACAGTAGCACTCAAATATTCGAAAACTCTTTTACTTTTGATCTAACGCAGTCAATGGAAAACGAAATTACCTCAAATTCATATGTTGTATACAAGATAAAGAGCAAAATGCAATGGGCACCGTAGTAGTTTCGCGAAATCCAAAATAGTAGTTAAAGGCGCGATATTCCAAAGAATTGCGTGTCAAAATTTTTATTATGTAATTTTAAAATAAATTTATGCGACAAGAAATCAGGAGAGGTTTTTCAAGCCCTTGACTCCGGAATACGAAGTCGATTTTTTTAAATTAGTGCTTTCAATCTCTACGGAAGCAAGCGAAATTTTCAAGAGCTTGTAGAGTTATCAAAACCAAGGAACCTTAAAGAGAATGACCTCTCACAAAAAACTTTCTCACAAGAAAATTGGCCCATGTTAAGGGCTTTGAAGTTTAGTTAGTGCCTTTCCACTCCAACCAAGGAACGAGGTTTTCGGATTTTCTTTCCCGAATGAAACTCCGTGTGCAGCTCCACATCGGCCCGGCTCCGGCGATATTACGAAAGACACGAGGAGTTGTTGTTGGGCTTAAAGAGCAGGATGGCCCAACTGACTTCCGCACATTAATGGCTAACCTAGACTGGAAGCGAGTTGTAAAAAATTGGTGCTTAGGAAAGATGGGGATCGCCTTTCTAAAAATGACGTTGTGAGCTCTGTGAAGTGTTCTGTCGAATGGAAACCTTATTTTATCGAGCATCAGAGGCAGAAGAGATGGAAGGATTGTCATAGAGGAAATGTTCGATCATTCGCTTCCCTCCGATAGTCAGAACTATCCGAAAAAAAGATGGGGTTTCTGTCAGGACATTGGTCTGATACAGGTCTACTTCCTAAACCCAG
>MU868334.1:225248-263301 GCA_036418205.1 Ostertagia ostertagi | reverse complement strand
AATGCACCGCAAGCCATCAATAAAAGCCAAAGAGCATAAAGCGTTGCCGTTGGATCAATCCGATTTGGGATGCGGCACGCATCTACTTCATTATGTACATTCGCTAGGTGGATGTTGGAATGCGGATGTGGCCATATTACAATGACGTTGCGGGGGCCAAGCCGATGTGAAGTCAGTGTATTTTTATCCTCCAGAAGTTTGGTACCAATTAACGACCCCGAGGGATGGAAGGTTGGTTGGCCCGGGCGACTCACGACCCAGGATTATTGATCCCGGAGACCGCTTCGTCGATGAGTGAGCGCCGCCACTTGTCACTGCACCACTTTCCGCCCAAATGGCGCATAAGCCAGTCAATTACAGACGAAAACCTCTGTCCAATAACTTAAGCAATCAGCGGAAAAAGCGTCGAGAAGTCCACAATTAATCTCGCTATCGGCTGCTTTTCACTCTTCATTACTCTCAATTTTCTGTGCATATCGAGATGAGAAGTTCTGTTACTATGTGCAATTTAATCGATACTCACTCTGCAGCGCGGAACAGATAAGGTGCAAAATTCCCTTGTTCGACTTCCGCAGAAGATCGGTGAAAGTCATGCTCCCCTGATTGCAGCAAAACCCGATATTCAGAATGCTGCATCGGCTTGCTCTAGCATGATAGCGATGGTAAAGCATACGCAGAAGGTTCAGCAAAAATATTGAGTTTGAGGTTCAACTATTGGGAAATTACCTGCAGACTTTTTATGTCATTGCAAATGTGATTTCACGAGAGTTCCGGATCCGGTGTAAAGTATTCTAGGAAAGAACCGTCGTTAGGTGGACGCAGTGTTAAGCGCTATGTATCTTTGTGGTGCGAGTGAATGCCCTGGCGAGTTCTTAATCATCGGATTATGCCGTCTCGTCGTGATCTTCCACCAAATACAACCCCACCTTCCATCCGGCTGGGGTCCACCTAAAGTCCTCCCCCTCATTTCTGACCTGCAGGTACTGTTACCTCTAAATGATGCTGGAAACTACTCTATTTTCTCCGTGTTGTAAGGAGTGGGAGGAAGCGGGAGGTTGGGATATAACAACATTAAACAGTAAATGTTTTAGATTTTTTAGATAGTTGAATTTTGTAAAGTTTCCAGAATTTCCTTTGGGTGTCTATAAAGAGCGTGCTCATCTCGCCGATGCTACGTGGTCTTGCAAATCTACTGATTGGAGTTCCTAGTGATCAACTACCCGATACTGATCAATATTTCAAAAAAATTGGTGAAAAATCAGTGCTGGAGCTCTTCGGCTACCAAAACCACACAAATGCTCGGATGAAAGATCACAGTTCTCTATAAAAAAAAACTCAGAAAATCTTAAACTAAGTAGCATTTTCAATGGAAGCAATGAAAAAAATTCCTAGCTGACAGAAACTGACGTACCGTCAGAACGCGTAATCATCTGAAGTATACTATGTCGTCCGCGACGCTCACGCGCACGCATTCGCGCCGCAGCCCAGGAACTTGCTGCACGTCTTTGTGACAAGACGAATACGCATCGAGAAAACTCTGTAGCAAGGTTCACTCAGAAAGAGGGAGGAAATGAGTGGAAAAACTTTCCCAAGCACAGACTAATCAAAAATTATCCCAATGAATCCCTGAGTATCTAAATCAAACGAAAAACCCGAGTGCTGAGACTCAACGATAAAAATGTTATCCTAAGAGCTTTATCTTAAACAAGATTAGGCCTCGATGTAAAAAGAGCTCATTCAACGAACTTACCGAGAAGCTTCGTTCTCTTGGCGTTCATTTCAGAGTCGACGGAAGGCACAATTTCTCAGTAGGCGTCTCGTTTGGCCGGGCATGATGGGCTGTCTTCACGAAGACGACGACGAAGTCAAGTGAGAAGCGACAAAGTTCAAACGTAGACAATAGTAATGCAGGGCATCAAAGCGCGGATTCAAGGTGCAAATAAATGCAAATCAATACATGAAAATTCCACGTCAACTGCCCTCCTTCGCACCTGTTGCTAGTGACCGGATGCCAGTTCTATAGACGAACTTTTTCTAACAGCGCCAAGTTCAATGCTTTCAACTTCGAAAACACATCGAATTGTCCAATTTTATTCACTTCTCATCAAATTATTTCCCCTTTTCGCAGCATCTACTGCACTGCCTCAGTCAAAGTATAATCTACTTTTATGTCTGACAGCATGGTCGGTGAAAAACATATTTGTTTGATTTGTGCATTCAAAAAACGTACGCTTAACTGACAACTCCTTAAGTAGGGACCGGTCTAAGGGAAAAAAAGAGAGTAGAGATGCTGGAGGATGTAATGCTCTTCAGCATTAGAGTAATATAAAAAAGAAAATGAAGAAAATAGAAGAGAAAAAATAGAAATCAGGAGAAAAGTGATTCTATAGCGTTGGCCTTCCACGGGAGCCGTTCCTGCACCTATCGAGGCACTCCTAGTACGAATATTTTTCATTAACTTTAGGGCAAGATACGATACCTTATGTTTGAATAGACCTTACGCAAGTGTAGGAATCATGCCAAGAATTCAGACCAGTACACGATGAAGATCCACGTAAGAAAAAGAGTTATCGGGCATTGCCTCGGGAATTACCAGCCATAAATGATCAGTATCCCATGCCCACCACATAACTAGTAGGCCGCCGTAGGAGTAAGCACAATGTTAAGTAATTAGCTTTCTGCTACCGAATGCACAACTGCAAACACCATTGTTGTGCTATCCTGGCTACACAAGCCTACTGGTCAGGATAAAATATGTGTAATTCATAACACAGGGCTGCGTATTACTAATGAAAGGCAGAATGGGAAAAATCACTGGAAAACACTACCCCCCCCCCAGAAGGACTTGAGAGCTGCACTGGTTGTGATATCGGAACTTTGAAATACGGCTACTTTGGCTTGTATGTAATTTTCAATGGAATAGCCTGAATATACTCGCGTAGAAAGCAAAATGAAAATAGCGAAAGCTCATCGAAATGTCTAATTACAGAGACCATTTGGAGATTATTTACTGCAGCTGTGGTGCCAAACAATCATGAAATGGTTGACGCGCTACCTGATTGCTTTGAGGGTTTTCAGCTACTGTGAACCGCAACTGGAACCACTAAACTCTTTGAAAGAGAGAAAACATAATTGTAGTTCGGAATAGAAAGTCGTTATAGGAAGTTAGCTGCCCTCGTACGTGATTTCCCACATAATTAGTGAGCATACCAGCACAGCGCTTTCCCCATTACACTTAGTGACACTTCTGCGGAACAAATGAAAAAGATTTGAGTTGAGGGATGCACCATCTTGCAGTCTAAGATAGGGCAGTAGCAGGCTTTGTGTCACGGAGTCCAACCAGAAATGGGCTCAGAGGAAAATCGTTCCTAATCGTGTCATTCATATTTTTCCGAGTGAACTTTGTAGATGTCCTCTCTCTGCGGACAGCAGCAGCAACAGCAGCAGAGTCTCGATTGAATTCTGTCGAGAAATATTCCGTTAGTTAGGAAAACATCGCAGCAAGAGCGGTACTAATACACATGGGAAGCGAATTCAAAGGCGTACCAACCTTATACGCTGGCTCATTATGCCAGCACTGAAGAGTGTTAGATGTTCGAAGCGGTGCGGTTTTTTCGGAAGCCATGGCGCAGTTATGTGATCTCTAATACATCACGGACTTTCATGTAACCCAGAAAATTAACGACCCGCAAGCGTCACGCATTTGTTAGGAAGGCTTTTGAAAAGGTCTTGAAAGATCATGTCGATCACCATTCGACGTTCAATCATTTAAATTCGAAGCAACAATGTGGTTGTTCGGGGTGGATCTGTGGAACAACGCTGATTGGATGCCTCAATGACTGGACTAAAATTTCTGATGAAAAATGTTGTTGCGATATCACTTACTCCGACTTCGCAAAACTTTCGATAGAGTCCCACACAAGAAATTGGTTCACAAGTTGAAAAATCTCAGATTTTTAGATTCTTAGAATCTTAGATTTTAGCTTAATGTCATATGTCATAAGATAGACTTCCAGCTGTTTTAATGGCAAGAGGTTACTTTTTAGAAATTTCTACGACCTCCTTCGTCACAACTTCTTTTTCCCTCAACAAAAAGAGGTGGGTATACACGAACGCTGAAACGGCAAATTTTCTTCCGCGCGCTCTGACCTCATTACATGTAATTTCGTGCTGCCGAAACAAGTACGACCCACCAAAAACTTATTGACATACCCCCTTGGTACTTGTCCCAATAGGGTTGACCCTGGCCCCAAGTTAACACTTTGACGACAGCGCGACAACTATATATGCCGCCATTTTTGCACCTCATTGGACATTGTGGCAACAACGTATGCCACGCCCATTACATTTGTTTTTTGGGTACACGTCCAATTTCTTCCCATGTTTTTTTGCGTCCATTTTATAGGCCATACAACAACATAACCAAGAACCATGTAGTTTACGGAATGATCGAATATTCTTTATTTTGGCCGAGTTTTTCCGGACCTGACGAAAATATCCGTTCAGTTCATTCCTCAATTTCTTTTTATTAACACGAACATGTAGATAAAAAAGATTATTATAAATGAGTGCAATACAGGTTGTTATGGTGGAACACGTTCATTGTTGTCAACGTTTTCGAATATTCGTCGTCGTGCAGGAACCTGAAATCTTGGTTCGATAAGTCCCCCATAAAAGCCCGCCCCCCTCCCCTCTGTAGCCACCTCGGATAAATTGCGCCTCAATCTTCCCCTGAGTTCGCGGAAAAGTCGTAAACATTACAAAAAAATTAAACGATCCTCATACGCTAGCGATACTAACTGTGGCGAGTGTACCACCATCCTTTGCAAGGCCTCATCTCTAATTGTAGTGAGCGGATAAAATGAGACACTTAATTGACAGTTGTCCTCCTCAGTGCCTAGTTGGTGATGTCTCAGCAGTCCACATATAAGGAAGAAAGGCAAGAATTCATTGTAATAGTCCATCGCATTCATTACGGTTGTTTTACAGTCTTGAGTTTCACTAGATGCGGATATAAAACTGCCTCTAACATTTTTCTAGCCGGCCGTATGTCGTTTCGTTAGTCTAGATAAATTTTGCATTTGATTCCAAATCTGGTTACCGCTCGATGTCGCCTCTATTTCTCGGTTTGCTTTGCCTAAGTGGAGTATAGCAATTTCTGTCTGCCTTTTTCCCTGCAATTATGTCTTAATGCTAACGCCTAGCATCTCTGCGCGTTCTCTCCAAATATAAATGTTCGTCAGCAGGTTGAAATTCATTGAATTGGTATTTTCTTATCTCACCGTTGCGATCACAAGTTCTCCTTGCCTTCCATATGGCAATAAACAACGCACGTTGTTCGGGTGCAACGCGCAGTCATAGAGTCTTGTTGGCGGATTACTGACGCTTAACGATTGTCTCTCTGGTATAGTGTTAATCAAAACGACTCCTCAGCTTAGATCCGTCCCGTGCGTGCACTGCCGTATAGCCATGCTAGATTCATCCGATATGAAAGGCATACTGGAGTGCTTCCATCTCTGCGCGAACTCCTCGCGCATAACGCCGCGTGAGCTTCCTCGCGACTTCTCGCGGAAATTCGCCATCGTGACACTTCGCCGGATTTTCTGCGGCGTTTCTCACTGACAGAGCCTCATCTCGTTCCTCGTTCCATATACCTACTCGCTCTTGCAATCTCGGAAGCTAAGCTTCGGACTCTATTACAAATTGACTTGCCTTCATTCCTTTATGTGCTCGGCTGGTGATGATCACCACATACGAACACGTAGGGAGCGCTTACATGTCGCATTGGTGTCCTGCATTTTATTCCGCGTCACTTACTATAAGAAGAAAGTAGGGCTGCAAATTTCAAACAAACAGGTTAGGTCTCGCTGTCGGCCTGGATCGTTTATTTTTGTACTGTTTCGCTTTTCCGGGAACTTCAGAAGATTAGCCCTTTACTCGGGTGACTACATATGTTAGAGCTAGGATTCGAACCCAGTTTCAAGGTCCTGAAGACGCACAATTGTCGAAAACGTTGACCAATAACTTTTTCCACATATTTTTTAACTGTTATGGCACTAGAGATAACAATACAATGACCGACAATGCCTCAGGTCCAAGAAAACCGAACATGAAAAAAGATTTATTAATAATGACTGTCTAAAGCTATTCGTGTGGCAAAGATATGTGTTTTTTACTTGAATTTATAGCCACTTTCCAAAATAATATTGAATCACCTGTAAGCAAAAGTAAGTTAAATGTTGGCTCTTTCTGTTCACTACGTTTATTTCGATCCAATTTTTCAAAACTGTACTTTTCCGATAATTGACAACGCCGTATATAAGGATATAACATTTGTCGCATCGAAGTCATTGCGTATTTACGGCCGCATAACAAGGATTTGTTGTGATAGGCCGGTTTGAGCGCCTCGGCAGAGACGCTCTGATCCGATCGCGTCGCGATGCCAAATTCTGCCTGATGTTGTCAATCGTGTTTAACTTCATTCTGCGACGCGCGGGATTTTTCGCTTATCTGCCCGTTCGATAACAGCGCCGGCGGATGTGCGGATATAACCGATGGAGACCACCGAGTGGCTCCATTTGTCCATGCGGAAATCCATCTAGTTTTTTTTTGTTTTTTCTATTTATCTTCTGCTGCTCTTACCCTCTGAAACTTGCGTTAAGGTTATCAAGAGGCCTGACACGAAATGGTATCCTTTCCGCGCTTGGTGCCAAACGGGCACTCGGCCCAAGATGGCGCCCCTGGAACTCTCATCCAAATTCGCTGTGATAACTTGTGGTATAAGGAGTTGGTTGTAGGTCCTGATTCCGAATATTGGATCCACTTCCGCCGCTAGCGCAAACTGTGCCCTGGCTTCTCATAAAAATGCGTGCCACTTTGTATTATATACGAAGTTATTTGAGGCTCTGATGTCGAATATGACAACTCATTTGCAGCGAGTAGCCAAAATTTAACGCAATTGCTATCGCAAATGAATCTACGGCGCCATTTGGCCGCCCCTCTGTGCGCCACAACTTTCTCTGCCACATTTACGGCTGAAGATCTGAAATCACTTCGTTACTGATTGCGTCTTTATAATGAATTCATTAATATCTATCTCGGCGATTTGGGCATCCAGATTTGAAGCTCCGTTTGAAATCCTCCCTATTAGGTTTGTTGCATTTATAAATGCTTTCCGCACTAGATTTAACTTCACCCACTTCGTCTGTCTTCGTATCTGAGGTGGCATTTCTATTCGAAAGATAAAATGCTTTAAGAAATAAGATAAGCGACTTACTCGTTGCCGAATCATATCATTTTGTTTTATTTACAAGATTTTCTTTCCACCCTACCATGAACGACCGGAAATTTCCGTTTGTTACAGTCCGTGAATGTTCGCATCTTTGAGGGGATGAATTGGCTCCACACGTAATTATGGCAGTTCTTTGAATAGAATAATCGACCATATATCAAACCGTGCATTTGGCTCTGCGAGAAGAAGCAACATGATACTTCATGAAGTTACTTTTAGCGACGAAAAGAGAGCTACATTTACAAAAAAAGGCATACTAAATCAGCTTTTGTCGCTACTCTTTCGTCTCATGCCGCTGCGTCACGCTACTTTTCAGCGGAACAGCTTTCAGAAAGTAACAAAGAAATTCCGGATCGGGTGCCATGGCTTAGTCCGCTCTACATTTACTATTGACTTCTTGCGAGAGACGTCATCCTATGTGCGTGAGGATGCGAGGATCCTGGCACCATATTTAGTAGGATCCATCTCCTCAATTCTGCTGATGATGCCTAAATTATTTGCTGTTCCACCAAATATTTTTGGTATCGTCCAAAATCCCGATCATTTTATAATCAGTACATACCTAATAAATTGGCAAATTTGTCCATCAACGAGGTTTGTAACCTTGGACTCATTATTCCTTCACTCATCTTTTGGCCTTCGTGGGTCTCTCATGAAATTGGATCATTGTTTTCGTAAGCCTACGCATTTGGAGCTCCGCATAATTCATTAGAAAACACGTTTCGAAAAAGTTTTTCCACATCCTGAACCGACCTTCCTGTTTAGTCCCTGATGCAATCCAATAGTTGAGAGGGCCAGGCTGGTAAGGAATAAGCTGACTAACGAATGAAAGAATATTGTAATATGCGGGCCTCAACATTAACACTATTTTTTACATAGTTTTAGTCAGTTGCAACACATGGTTGAAATTCTGTCGGCGATGGCGCCAGTTTGGTCAAAATTTGGTTTTCACATTCAAGATCTAGGACTCGTCGACCTGTAACTGCCCCATGGAGAAGTTCTCTATGTTCGAGAATTTTAAAGTGTTCATCGCTTTATCGGGTGAAATTTGAAGTTCAGATATTTTTCTTTCCATAAAATTCAGTGATAGATGAATTTCCTCTGCCCAGGGGTGCCTACGTATAATGAGTGGTACGAAGATTCTTCACAGTGAAGAGAATCTGCCAAAGACCTCCTTTTGTTTTCAAAAATTCCATTTAAAGCCCTTCAGCCGCCGGTGGCTGCCATGGTCCCAAGTGAGCATCTTTGCGTCAGCCACCGGTGGCTGACATTGTCGCGAATGGGTTGAAATCGATCAATCTTTTTCCGATGCAAACCGTTTAGTAAGTGGAGTGCCGATCATTACTATCACTTCTTTTTAATATCGTTTCGGCAGGATTTCCCAATATGCTTCTCGGAATAAGTGTTACAGCAAAGTTTAACGCAGACGACATGAAAATTCAAAAACTTGTCTTAGACTTGGATGATTCTCGAAAGCCGCAGGAAGCCATTGATCTAGTAATGAACTCTGGCAATTGCATGGCTGTCAAATGACATGGAACTGACAGGGACATGGCATGTAAGGCTTAGAATACGGTAGCAGCCCGTCGTGCACTGCTCTTGTTTTCACGTTTATGAGTTTAGATTGATTCATAGTATCACTGATCACACCAGTATCTGATTATATGTTCATGAGAAAATTTTTTAGTTTCAATCTCACTGTGAGACCGTCCTTTTTGCGGGATTTGGCAGATTTCTATTTTTACTTTTCAAAGGAATGCTGGATTATGAGCAAAACCTAGGCTCCACACGGGATCTGAGCGCACGCACCTCCTGCTTACCGGGCAGCAGTGTTCCAACTTACACTGCAGGAGTCCCATCTCACACTAGCTCAGCTCATGATGGTGTACTTATGTTGATGTTCTATTTTTAATCTCTTTTTTCATTACTATATATGTCGGTCAGAAAGGGAGATATTAAGTATTCACCAATTATGAACAGGATGAACTGAAAAATCACTCAAGTGGACCATAGGAAGGAGCGATAACAACGTCTTGTTTTTAAACCTGAAAATTCTAGAAGTAGCTATGAGTTGAAGAGCATCCAATTGCATTAGTGAGAGTGAGAGAAAAGTTCCGGTGAAGCCGAAATGCGGAACACGGAGGAATGAAGATCATAGAGAGAGCAAAGCGTGGAAGTTGGAGTTAAAATTAACCAGTTGATACACTAATAATGAGATGAAGGACGAGCTTGTCGTTTAAGCTGTTTTCTTGAATAGCTTCAGAAGGGAGTTCGGGATTTTCAAGAACTTAGTTTTTGCTAACAGGAAGAGGTTCCGTAGTTGCGAAGGAGAGGGAGACTATTAAACGCATACTTTGGGAGCCAATGTCGGGCTAAAGATTGTCGTATAAATGAATCAAAATAAAGTACTGAATAGTTCACAGGATAGCTTTAGCACTGAACACTATACGGGACACATGGGATTCAAAAGCCCCCACGATTTTGAAAGGAGGCCTACTGCGTGGCAACCCCCCCCCCACCGAAAAAAAAAACAAATTAAAACATAAATTATGAAGTAAATTTGTATGATATCAATAATATTGTCTGGTTTTGCCAGTGTTTATGTATCCAAATTTTACGATAGGGTCAATTAAAAACTAGAGGTGGATCGGAGAAGACTTCATATGCAACGCCACGAACCAACTTAAAGTGATATGTATAGCTTTAAGTGTCGCGCCGGATCTACACCCATTCCTTCTCCTAAATCAAAAGTGATTCCTGTATCTTTGCTTTGTTACTTTTGTAACGCCTCGTGAAGAAGGAATTACTACTCAGCTATAGTTAGAGGAACTGTGACTATTTGATGACATTCCTGGTTTGTTTCTTACGACTGCGTTGTGCAGCGTCACAAAGAATTAAGTAAATAAACAAATAAATAAGTCAATAAATAAATAAATAGATAAATAAATAAACGCTGAACGATTCAACCGTTTTGACATCTAATATAATGGCAATCTAACTACGGTCTAATGTTTTGGGGTAAATAGAATAACAACTATGTAGGATTCGTACTGCACATATGCCCAAAACGACCAGTATGTGATAAATTGACCTATCACAATCTTAAACACTGATCATGTTAGACTCATTCACTGATGCTCTAAGATGGCGGGGGGGACTCACCGATGCTACAATGGGGGAGGGGGAAGTATTAAAAATTGTTCATCAAACATGGCCCAGCAAACCCCTAATCTCCGGATTTCGCCGTCTGATTTCGAAACGAATTCCCCATATTTCACAGATTTGGTCAAGTTAATATTCCACGGAAGTCCTACGGCAGTACTCATCCACCTGACTGCAACTGCAAAACGCAACGTCAATATTTTTTAAATTGAAAACTATTCATTTTGTTACAAACACGCAATGATTGCAGAAATTGAAAAGTTGAGGGATTCCCGAAATTTTTTCCGACCCTTGAGGATCCAATGACCCGTTTAAAGTTCCCATTTCCTATGTTCTATGAGACACTATTGTGGTCCGATGCCTATTACGCGTCTGAAAATGATAGTGTGCAGCACGTGTGATACTCGCTACGATTGATAAATGTGAACGTTCCACGATTCACGGAAGCACCACTACATCTCTGACATTCCACAATCAAATAATGGCTTGGTAATTGAATAGTTTGCTCGAAATCTCCAGTCCTGGTTATTTGACAGTTAACTTGAAAATTATTAGGTTGAGCAAAAATTATCCGCCGTTTTTCTTTCAGGCTAAAGGCTCTTCGACTTTTGCTGACTATTTTCGAAGATTACGATGCAATCTGAAAGCGAGCAATGTCTTGTACACTTTGATGCGCATTGTGTACATCATCCACTACGGAGCTAACACGTGACCAAAAAAAAGATTGCTCGTGCTACATGAGGGCAGGTTAAGCTCGAAATCGAATGTTTCTGCACCTGTTCGTAGAATCAATGAAGCCTTGGATGAAGGCACGGTTGCAGAGAAGACTGTTTGAGAGTGTTTCTTGATTACTCAATTGTTGAGTTTTGGTTTGGTTTTGTTAGTAAACTTGCGAGTGAAATGAAAATGCGGATAATTTTTTGCTCAACCTGATATTATCCTGCAGAGACAGCAAGACTTATAAAGGAAATCGCAACGAAAACTCCGTCCAATTTGGTAAAGGCAGTGGATTGGAAAGCTTCCGAGACTTATTCAAAGCTCCATTTATACTCCTCGAAAGTGCTCTCCGTCAAAAAAGAAATAGAAATGATTAGTGAGATCTGGCAGACATCCGAGCTCTCACTGCTCTGTCTACTTGGAGTCCACTTCCCTTTGCTAATAACTAGCAGATGAAGCAATTCACCTTTGAAGTTCAAGTTAAACTTAGCAACTATTATAGATTCTCTCACTTTGAACTCAGAAACTCACCGAAAACCGCTGTTGACGTAGAGGGACGATGAAAAGCTCAATTACCAAAAAAACGACGAATCAAAAATTTAGCTAAGGCACACCTCCAAAAACCTCGTTGCCATTCTGAATCGCGTAGGTTTTCGCCGTGTACTTGTTCAGATCTCCACCTTTGAATTCGCTCATCACTGACTTGTTGTCCCTTGTTCGTTTTTTCGTCATAAAAACCTGTAAAAAACATCATTTAATTTCTCCTCCAATATGGAAGTTAATTTCCGAGGAATCTGAGGCAATGCCGAAAGAAAACAATTCTAAAGAACTTTATTTCACGAAAAAAATGGGGACGCAGTTGACAAAAAATTAAAGGGGAGCCTAAAATTCGATAAATGTGATTTGTGAAATGATGACACTCTTGGTGACATACTACCGGTTCAAATCCATGTTGTTCTTGAAACATTCGCAGACGAAAGGAGTCATGGGCGGCTTTGAAGGGACGTTGAGGTAGTGGAACGTTTTCCGTCGGACCTTCGCCTGCTGATCGCTTCTTCTCGTGTGACAGCGTCCTGAATACGGAACGAGCATAATGAAAAAGACAGATAATTCGCGAGAAGGAAATTCCCACATGGACAGCTCTGAGTTTAAAAAATATGCTACTTAATAGCGGTTTACTATAACCTTCGTGACCTTAGTTCTGAATTGATTCTCTGAACCACACTAACGAAGGGAGTGTTCGACTTCTGTTGCAGTGAGTGAAAAAGCCCTTTTTCATGAGTTTACTTTGGAGCCACGAATCAGGATCAGGGTCAGGTCCTAAAAGCTGTCCCTCTTGAAGTGAGGAAGAAGAGTCCCCAAGCACAGGAGGCGCGACACTGCCGCGACTCAAAGTGCTAGGCGTGCTTTCATCCTTATCCATCACGGCATACGTGGCCTCTGCCCCTCTCGCGTACGTCGTACTTTCGCGCGTCTTCCCTCTCCTCGCTGCGTTGTGTCTATCCGCCGTACCACAACAGGTCTAGTGAAAGAAATTTTAGTGTTTCCCATGGTGCTTTTTGCTTTTTCTCCTCACTGGTGTCCCTCATTGCATTCCCTGCCTAATATTCAGACAAATACACCCCTTTTTAATACCGACTCATGTCTTTAAGATCGTCCTGCTTAAAGGCACTTCTACGATTACATCACATGTAGATACACAACTCGATATGAAAGTAGATATCGAAGTGAACATTTGTGAAAAAAAGTAAAGGGACCGCCTAACCTTGGAATGATTGTCTTCTTCTATTTAGTGGTGAAGCAGTATAGAGCCAAATGAGGCATAGTAGATCCTTTACACCGCGGCAAGAGCATAAACTTCGGAAAGGGAGAGCTTAGCAAACAGAAGAGGCACAGATACGATTGGGTAGACTATCGCGAGACCCTTAGTTATATGTAGATATCAGCGAGAAGGTCCCATTTGTACCTTTTTTTAGTAGCACCAGAGTAAAAATCATCTTCTTTTCTGGACGGCTCTATCCTACCGAAATAAGTGTTTAATGCTGAAAATGCTATTTCTGTGAATTGCGCAGAACTTAAGCATGAGAGCATCATGTGAGCACTAATAAGAATTAAAATAAAGCATCATATAATCATGACCCTATCCAGAGACCCTCCTTTCATCCGCTATCAAAACTCTCCCTATTTGCAAGAGAAGCTGAGTTCATTCTTGGAGCGAAGTTTCATTTTTTGTCACTTCCCATCAAGGAGCAGGAGCTTGACTGAGATAAGTTTCGCAACAAGCCGGGAAGGTCGAACAAAAATATCGAGGACGAACTGAATAATTTATCCGAGTGTGCCTTTTGCCGCATCGTCAAATGACTTCGTACATTTGTCCTTTAGATGACCTCGACGTGACGTTACAATAGAATTATTGCAGATAATGATAAAAAGCGATAACGAAACGCAGTGACCAACTAGTCTTCTCTCTCAGTTCGTATACGCGGAAAACATCGTATAACTGTGAGAAAGAATCATTTTCTGTTACCACACTCCTTTCACAAAGCACGCTACGTGCTTGAATACCGATCTTCATTTCTTTACGGTGGCTTACAGCATGACTTGCGCGGCCATTCAATAAGAAATCAGAGTTCGTATTATACCAGATGAGTCTTGCACTCACACTTTATGGACAACGAAATGGTGAAAAGCTAGTTAGTCTGAATGTATTTTGACCACGAGTTGAGATTCTAACAGGTGCTGTTGGCAACACTTATCAGTGAACCATCATTGTCATAGCGAAATCACGCAGCCATAGAATATGTTAACTTTTTATTGGAGTAGGCAGCTGCTCGTAAATTTTGCACAAGACATAGCGACGATGGATTTAAATTTATATCTATTACATGCTCATTACATGTAAATTGAAAATATTAGCGCGTAGAGAACATAAACGAAGCGAGAAAGCAAAGCATATCAGGAAACAAAACAAAGCCAATACATTAAAAGGTAGTAAGAGATTATTGAAGGATATTTAGGTGATGAGAAACCGCCTTCTTGAAACTAGTTAGAGTAGCGTGTACTTGCACCATCCTGCTCACTCTAAGGTACTCCGTTCCAGCACGGAATGTGAAAACTGCTTAAAGGCAAACCCCGGGAATAGCCCGACTAGTAGGAGGGATTCCACTGGGAAATTGTAAGGTCCGTACGTAACTGGATCACTCCAGCTTCGTCGCAAAAATTGCGCGGTTAGGGCGCAAATCCTTACATGCCCACAACCATCCCTTTCCAAGATTAGCGTGCTCTCTCAAACGACGTGCTCTCTCGAGTGTTTTGCCTCTTTGACCACCCTTTCTCGCCATCGTACCACATTCTACCTTACTGAAGGTCAAGGCCTTAATTGCAGTGTTCCCAAAGATATCTCTTGCTTTCCTTTCCTCTTTCACGTCGCTCCGCAGCTAAGCTATCACCACAAAGCGCTGATAGCACCTGTTTAATCACGAAGTTTGCCTTTAACCAGCCGATGACCAAGCTTGACGAAAAGAGCGGTTTAGCTTACCGCCTCTCGCCCTATACAGTGCGTTTTATAACTATAAGGTCACTCTAAAATATTGCATTTCCGGGACCACCAGCCAACTGGTGATTTTTCCACTATCACCAAATGATTCTCCACCACGGAGAACCCTTGTATCGCAATTTTGGTTGGAGCAGCTTTTCTTCGAATTTTTTTGTAACTATTTTTCGATTTTTGCACCGTTTCATAATATAAGGTCACCCTGAGAAAAAGAACAGTAACGCACGATCCAGGATGCGATCCCGGAGCGCGCGCGTGATAAGCACCGCCACTTTCCACTACACCACTTCCCCTTCTAAGGTAAGATTTAAGTTAAGATAATGTACGACCCCCTTAAAGTGAACTTTTGATGAGGACCGGTGGATGTCACACCTCCTGCCCAGATCTTATCCAATTTTCTACCCCAGGTGATCCACTCTAGTGCTCCAGGGTGGAGCTCCTGCACTCATTGGTCCGTGCCAAGCTTTATTTTCCTAGTTCAGGACCGTTTTTAAGCCATTGTAGGCCGATTGTGGAGGCACCTCAAGAGTCCTGTTATACTACAATGGTATTTATCAGAACGACTACGAGTCAGGAGCGCTCTCGTGCTTATCTTAAAGGCACGCGCCGGGATTAGGCGGACTTGCTTGTTCCATCTCGGGGGTAGTAGACAGGCGGACAAGCGCTCATGTGGCGCCTGTCTGCCCTTTGAAAGTGTGCAGTCCAACCCGCAATTCACACCTTCGTTCGCAATCTCCACCCTCCGTTGTCGGTAGCCTCGTAGTGTAGCTTGAACGGCGGGAGCATTTGAGGTAGCGGTCTCATTACGACCCAGTGTCAATGACACTGGAGCAAGTAGAGTTAGAACCGTGAAACCGTCCAATCCGCCTCTTCTCTATCTCAGAGTGAAATGTGGCTGAAATAGAGGTCTCTGTACGGGGCGTTATCAGTGGTTTCGTTCGCTTTCCTTCTCTCTCTCAGCCCACCTCCCACCTAAAGCTTCATAGCTTCCATACTTTACTGCATACTTTTCCCCACGCCTATTTTATCCCTAATCTTGCCTTTAAGTGATGGAGAACACAATGGAGTGCACCCCCCGAACTGGATTTTCACCAATCCTAGGCATTCATGACGCCATTTTCTCAGCTACGATGAACCTCATTTGAGGATCCGAGTTGACGGAACCCTTGATGTTGAATGTTATCACTGCATTGAGAAGAAACAGGTGTTGGCTTCACTCTTTTCGGTCGCAGTAGCAAACGCCTTTGTAGCATATTCGAAATTTGAAACACCCTGGCGCTACTGCTACTGAATGCTTTGAAGGATTTCGTGAAGTGTTGATTATGGAAAAAGAACCATTCTGCACCCGCACCCTATAGATTCCCTATTTTCAATATCTATACCCAGTCATCGCATAGATAATGCCAAACTACTTACTGAAAATGCTACACAACAGCTCCCTTTGCCTCGCTGACGATCGAAGTTAATGCAATAATCCTTCCGTATTAACATTATGCAAGTTACCATTTTACATGACAGCAGGAATTAATCTAGCAGACAGACTCGTACACACATCGCGGTCATGAGCTCCTTACCACAAATGCGTTGAGAAAGAGGAGGCCGGTTGTGTAGGTTCAGATGATTCGGCTCCTTTTAAGATTTGAGGGGCCCATTCCATTCTGCTCTGCGGCTCGAATGATAAGGATGAAGATAAGACTAACGATGTATCTGCCGGTAAGCATATGAATTTTGATAGTCTCATTCAAAGCTCAAGAATAAAGGACAAAGCATTTGCCGTTAATCGACCGTTTCTGGGATGCGGCACCCATTCTACCTCCATTTGTATTGGGTTGGAACATAGCACTTACTTAGATACTTAGACGACCCGCCCATCTGCTTGGCAGTTGGCCTTGCGCGAATCCCAACTTCTCTTCCATCGTTCTCGATGTTGAGCTGTGGTTGTCCAATGAACAAACACCTTAAGGGACACGGGATCAAATACGTTGTTGCGACAAGCTAGAAAGTCTGCCGAACGTACTGGAGGACGTCCGGGTGGTCGTTTCTTCGTGCTAACGATGTCTCTGCCGGTAAGCATACGAATTTTGATAGTCTCATTCAAAGTTCAAGAATAAAGGACAAAGCATTTGCCGTTGATCAGTCCTTTCTGGGATGCGGCACCCATTTCACCTCCATTTGTTTGGGTTGGAGCATAGTACCGTAGTGTTTTTTCGAGCGTATAAATTCAGTCAGTACAAGTAAAATCCTGAAAATCGCGTATGCCTGTTGAAAGTGGTTTTCCGCTCTACAAAACCCAATTTGTCGTTGTCCTCAAAATTATATTTGTACTCATATATAATGCTGAGAATTTGGAAAATTCGTCTGAATGCAAAAATCGGCATTTCGACAGCTGCTATTTTTCGGTTCATTTAAAAAAATATCGTCAAGACAAAAACTCTTCACAATCCATTGTTTTTATCGAACCTCTCTCTAACCGACATTACATGTTTCACTCAAATTGAGACCGTATTCAAGTCGTACAAACTGGGAAATAATGAGGAATTCTATAGCGAGCCCAACATCTTTTTTCAAATCTGAATCCGGTCACTTTCCGCGAAATAGAATAAAAGTTGTAAATAATTTCAAAGTGGACATCTTTGAGTAGTTTTATGTTTTTGTTTTCTTCTTCAAACATTTGCGTGCAAAAACGAAAAGCAAGCGCTGCGATATTATACTCCAACCCAATACATTCGTAGCGGGTTTTGAATGGTCTATACAATTACGTGCGGGGGCCAGACAATGTACAATTCAGTGCTTTTTCCATCCTCCCAGACAATTCTTGTACCAGCTCACTGACTTCGGAGGGATGGAAGGCTTGGTTGTCCCGGACGATGCCCGACCCAGGATTGGACCCCAAGACCGCGCGCGTGGTAAGCGTGTCACTTGCCACTACAGCACTGCCGCCCTCTCACTCAAAGGTACTTATTGGAAAAGAATAGGAATGCCCAACGCATCGACATCCACCCATTTTTGTTGCATGATTTTAGTGGGAATCTACCCTCCCCTCTGGCCCTTGGCCTGAGGAATAATATGCCGCGCTTGTCTCAGGATCGCTTCTCTGCGCCTGATTAAGCTGGTCCTTATCATAACGCTTCTTGAAATAAAAGCTTCATCAAAGTTTTTTTTTCATTCGTTATCAACGCACTCATCTTGTTCGCTCGTTAGAACCGCAGAACAGAACGTAGTGCCCCTCTAATTCACACAGGTGTATGACCCTTGTGTGAAAATGGAAAATCGTTTCCCAAGCTAACTTTTCAGTATCTCTCACGAAATCCCATTGCTTGTTGTGCTGCAAGCACGCAGATAATATTGCCGTGTCCGAAATTACACTTGCTCATTTTTGCTCTTTCATAATCTTCAGGACTGAATTCTGCTGGGTGGAGGTCTCCGTAAGTCTGGTGCTTCTTAATTGCTATTGGATACCCAGAACAGAAACGCCTACCTGGATATGGGCCATATCCCGCCTCTTCCCGCAGAGGATATTCTATCGTGGGACTTGGGTCACTTGACCTTCGCACCCCCTCCCTCCCTCTGGAGGAGTCACAAACCGCCCTCCGCGAAATTGCCTAACTGCCTTGACTCAAACTACAATATCTCCGTAGGATATCTCTTTCAAGCACTGAGCAGCAAGTGGTCAACACAAAACTTGAGTAATTTTATTATGTCAGATAGCGCGTGGCGAGTGGTGAGAATATATTCCACACATCCGGTGAAGAAGGAACGCTCGCGTAAACCTCTTGGAGACAGAACGCAATATAGGGTAGTGTTTTTATTATATGTGTAGCACGGCACAATCATGAATTAAACATGGATTCTATGAAAATGTCGGGACAATAGGTATTAGCATCAACATCTTTTGTTGTCGCCTTGAAGCGCAGGAGCCATTGAAGTCAACATAAGTACATCCATCTTAACTGTGTGAGCCCGCGAGTCCTTCAGCTACCCATCGATGCAGCTGTGTGAGCGCGGGGTTGTTCTGATCGTATGAGGAAGGTTTGTTTTCTATGAAATGGATCTGATTTGATGGAGGTCCCTTAGATTCTGAAGTTTTTATCGAATCTTCTTAAAATAGCACTTGAAAGAACTTGCTGCACTATCCTTAACGAAGCCTATTAGGCTTCTACTACGTCCTGAAAGCTAAAAAAGGGTGGATTCAGAAAGAAGGGACACTTCAGTCATGCACCACGCTGCAAGTTTTCGTAATCCTTATTGATACCCCAACAGAAAGTACCCCGATTTGGCCTCACCTTAGAGGATTCCAGGCGTGCATACCCATACAAAATTGTGCCAAGAATATAAAAGGTGGTTATTTGGAATTGCAAAACGAAATATACTGACCACTCATTCGAGCCGTCGCGAAGCGCATGCGACTATCTTTACCAACCCTCCACCACTTCGAGAAGTAAACTTAAAGGCAATGTCCGGGCTCAGACCCTCTTGGTGACTTCTTTGTGGTTGGAAGCGCTAAGTACGCAAGTGCAGAGATTGCGTTACTTCGCTACGTCCAAAAGCGTCACTTAGGACTTTGGCAGACTCCACCGGTACTGTCACGCTCCGCCCACTGCTCGATATCTTGTCTGCGACGCAATGTTGATTTGCTGTGCTATCTCTACTCGGACACTTCTAAAGCCCTCCGCGCCGTCCCTTATCTCTCATTTCCCTACCGGCCTTCGGAACTTCTTCGCAGCCTAGACCAAAAGGCTCGTATTCCATGTGTATTTCACGACTTTTTTCCTTCTTTCCCCACTGGCGGTCCATCCCACCGGCACTTTCACATTTAAGTGGAATTCCTTCACTAATTTAATCCTTAATCTTGTCTTTAAACTGGTTCATTTCACATCTTCTCCTCCCGCTCGTGAGGAGCAGACCATCCGGCAGAAAAAAGTGGACGTAGGAAAGTATACTCTTTCATCCAGGCATGAGCCATACACCAAAACTCTGCTGGAATTCTACAAGCATTTGTCATCTTATAGATCAGAAGCTAAGAATAGGTCAGAAGGATGATTCAAGGACCAAGTCATTTTTCCCCTGCTACATTATTTACCCCAAGTTCTGGGTCCAGAGACTTCCCTTATCAATGTTCACAGGATTTAATTTGAAAAAAGGAATTTTCGCACGCCTTCATTCAACATACAAGCCGAAAATTTCGCAGAAACAAGAGACCTGGGCTCAGTGAGCAGTGCGTTTGCAAATTGGCTCGTTGTCGTTGTGATGTATTTCAGCGCTTTCTCCACCTAGAAGTCGATAACCTGTTGATTCTACCCATTTCATGCATAGTGAATCTGGATTTTGTAGCCAACCTACGACCCTCTTTTTCTGTTCTCATTCGGTTGCAGTGAACCATGTGTTCATTGTCGAAGTCTTGATTGCTTCTTGAACTTGAACAGCTTCTCTACAGCTTTTCCAGATTTGTACACCGAAAGTCAAATAGGTCCCTTCCCTGTATGCTCAAATTAGAACTTTTAACTTTTTTCACTGCGCTGATTCTTCGCCCTCTCAGTGAATGAAATGAAATAGGAACTCCTCAATGCATTTTTGTTGAAAGTTAGTGAGTTGGAGTAGAATGCTCCTCTAAGGACCTCATGTTTTTCAGTATATGGATGCTTTATCCCAAGTGCTTCCATATACTGAAAAGGATAAAGGAGAGCACATCAGAAACGTTCATGTAACGTTTGTTCTCTGCAAGGGGATCTGTAATATCATAAAAGAAAAGAGAGCAAATTACTCAGAAAGTAGATTACAATAGATCAACTTTGTCCTCTTAACATTGTATAGCTTTCGTAGTTTCAGAGGAATCGCTGACTACAAAATGGCTACAATCTAAGACACCACTGAAAACACAGTCCCGATTATGAAGACTGCCCCAATCCAGTTGAAGAAGCTGGAACAGCGCTTGGATGGTATGGACACGTGCTAAGGAGGCTACATGATCATCGGATAAGAACGGCAATGAACTTTGAAGCGCAAGGCAAGCGGCCGCGAGACGCCTCGAAGACGTGGAGAGAAGTCACCAAGAAGGACCCCACTGAAGTTAGGGTCACGAGAGGTCTCATTTTAACCATCGTCAAAGGAATGCTAGGAGCTTCTAAAACAGTCCTTAGCAAGACTCTCCTCTCACTCAACGCTATTTTATTCATATCCCTTGAAGGAAGCGATTACGTTAAAGAGGGAGCGCATCGGGGAAGCATACGCACCATACGAAGCAGTTACTTGGCTGCTAAAGAGTCGATGTGTGGCGTTTTCGCGAGGAAAGGTGCGCTGGTTGCTGAGCAGGACTCCGTAAGAACTCCGCCCCCAATAGCGATCCACTCACTAGTTGAGCAGGTGCTTTGGACGAGCTGCGTTGCTAGCAGCGGCGCAACTGGAGCAACTCGATTGAAGCGCGGTTCGGCATGGTGCCACGATACGCGTCACGGTGAACTCGTTCATACATCCGATTTCTGAGCTGTTACCTGGCCATGAGTGGAAACCAACGGTTGCAAAAAGAGATCCTGTTTTGCGTTTTTTAACGGATTTCTGCGCGTTTTTCGCAAGTGGCGTACCATTGAGCGCCAACACGCCTCCTCCGAACCCTTTTAGAAAAATTGAAATCGCTGCCTTAAAGGAAAAGTTGGTGGTTTAGAAAAAAACTGAAGATGTTACGTATACCCTCAGGAGATGTTCTCTTTTACCCCTGACAAGATGAGATTACGCATTGTACAAGTACAATGCTGCTACTAGTTTTTGTTCAATCGACGTTTTGGAACGCATGGAATCCGTGCAACCGTCGGCTCGCCGGAACTCTTGAATAATGGTTCGCGCAATTTGAAAGTTATACATACCAACCCATAGCTCTGCTCAAAACGAATTCAAAACGAAAAAAGCCGAAATTTTCACAGAACAGTGGAAATTCTGGCATTTTTCACTTCATCGGCTTCATTCTCGGAGAATTTACCAATACCTGGGGCTGGCTCATCAATGAGCGTCGTTGTAATTATAACCAGGGAGGAGGATAATAATTGAAACCTCCAGTAGAGTGAAATTGTAGTTTAGTCCCAAATGAAGTGTAAATAACAGCAATGTATTCTCCAGATCGTGCTCGGCATTTTGGTACCGAGTTCGTCTACGGTACTCGCCATAAAACTTCAAAAATTGACGCGCAAATTCAGGTTCTCAAATACGAAAATAGGGACGTGAGAATTGACCACAAGAAAAAAAGGAAATATTGTGGAAAACATAGAAAATACAAAACTTCTTGTCGCTGCGAGAAGTTTAAGAGGCAGACAGCGAAGTGAGAGACAATGTGAGTAGCGGAGAGGGTGAAAGAAGTCCCCGTCGAGAGAGCACGGCTAGTCAAGCAGTACGATATGGAGAAGACATTGAAACCCTTACCTACGATGGGAGAGGGTTTGTTGGTACCCCCCTGGTAAGGCTGGGCCCAAACTTTGCCTCTGATGGTTGATGTACGAACGGGATTGTTTTCTTGAGAGACTGGAAGTATCGAAGCAATTTATGCCTATCTCTCAAAACGTCTCTACTACCATACCGGATTTCAGGACCAAAAAGGTCATCATCACAATCCTAGAAAGAAGAATCAAGCGGAAGGAATTAATAGTGATATCATGCCGAGGTTTAGGCGAAGACATCGCGCAGCTAATGCTGGTATTCTTAACAATAGTATTAAATATAAACAAATCAGCTTGAAAAATCAAACACCAAGCCAAAATACTCTTATCATAGACCAAGGCTGGATAGTGTAAAACACGCCTTAGGTTTAAAATTATATATTTTTCCCATGTGCATCTCTTCACCATCCGACTCTGTGATGGTACGTGCCCAGGGTACAAGCCTGTTCAAAACCTGCTTTTTTTTCGAAGAAACTCCGAGCAAACCTCGATATTTTCTTCTTGAAGAGTTCATGATCTGACAGTTTTGCTGTTGGTGTGCCAGGAGGAGAAGCAGTTCGAGATAGCATTAGCCTTTTGCTGAAGAATTGAAAACATCAATTTGTTATTTTTGAAAATAAAAGGAGCAGCTATCGGAAACACTCACTTCTGAGGAGAAGATAGGTTGTCACTGAAGATCGACTCAAAACGTTGAGTACCTGCAGCTGGTGATGTCGGAACAGAAGCTGGTTGTAATTTGTTTTTGTCAACCTACAACTCGACAAATTAATGGTAATTTTTATTCAAAGCTGATGCTGATATGCTATAATAAAAAGCGAAAACTTTTCTAGCAAAGCAAAAACACAACGTTCAGAGTTGGAACAACAAGCCTTATCTCTCATCCTGGAGGAAACCCAGGAAGAGTCCACGCTAACTGCAGTCCACGATATTTTGGCGCCTACAATAGGTTGGTAAAGGTATCACGCGAAATCAACGAACAAAGCAGGCGGTGAATCTAAAATGTAGAGGTGAGACTGAGGTGTACTGTAGGAGCAGGTTGCAATCGATGCCTCCTTAGCTTCTAGCTTCTCAGTGTTGTGGAGCAGAGCACCCTTGGTTAGCCTCGTAATCGGCATTGTCTTGGCCTTTGAGATGTACCATGCATTCGGCTTCCAGGCACATCAAGAGTTGTTTCTGCGCATATGAACTCAGAAAATTCTTGGTATGTAGACGGTGAGCAAATGCATGCAATTTAGCACTATCCGGAGCGGCATATGTGTTGTAGAAGAGGTTCCGACAGATTTTCCTCACTACTACTTTATTTTGTAGTCGGTTGGCCGAGATGCAACGACCGTTATCCATGAAGTCCATATATAGTGCGAATAATACAATCCTACGGTACATATTTGTCACAGATTTTATCGAGAATTTTGAATTTCTCTATGGAGAACAAATTTTGCGGTTTTCTGCTCGAGGTTACGTAACACCTAGGGGATAGCGGGGGGGGGGGAAGAGGGGGTGGCTTCTAGACGCTTAACGAACTAGGCCAGAAACGCTTCGAGTATTACGCCGAAAAGTTCTTAAAAAGCATCACCGAAACTGGGAGATTTAGTGCTCATCTCAACCAATTCACCATCAAATTACTGGTTGTTGACTTGCAACACCTGGCACTGATCTCGGAAGCTGCACAGGCAATTTTTCGGTTGAAACAACCAAAATAGTTCCCATCTTCAATTTTTGCCCTATTCGACCGATGTTTTACGTAAACTGAATTGTAAGGTTCACTGAATATACGTGTATGCGTAAAGGGGGCGGTCAAGAGAATCGGTCGTCGCGTGGCTGCGCGCGCCCTTGCGTGGCCTTGCGGCCCGGCAATTCTCTGAAGAGCGCGAGTCTTTCAATTTGACGGTTGGAGCAGCTGATTGAAGTCGAATCTTGAAGGAACGGGCCTGCCCAGAGTTCTTTTTACCGTTCAAATTTAAATGAAGCGCACAGGAACTCGTCTACAGTGATCGCAGCCACGACCCTTATTTCAGGGATGTGGCAATTCTGTTCCCATACCCTCCCCCCTTCCGTGGTCTGGATTCAAATTCGACCCTTGTAATTATGTTAGTTCCTTTGAGGCAGCATAGGAGAATAGCCAGTGCGCCACACAAGGTTTATGAAGGCATACATTTGTACCAAAGCTTTTTGAATAAGTTCAAATAGCCACCGTCGCTTTTCGTACAATTTGCACCAGAGCGATTTTGCAGCGAACTTCAGAGTCGAGCATGAGCATGTCCGGTGCCGCTCGACTGCCTGTAGCTCATTGAAACACGAGTTTGCATGAATCCTTCTTGACAGTATTCTTTTGATTCAAAGTTTTCAAAACGTTCACAAAAAGAGACATTCCATTTTGAGGTGTCCACTTTTGTGAGCGTCCTACGCTCCCTAGTACGGAAGAATTCAGGCACTGAAATATACGTAGGCGGTGACCTCAACAAGATATACCCGCAATTTGAAACAAGTGCTTCCTGCTAAGGATTAACGGTCGCGGAAGCCTGCACAAAGTCTGAAAATGACGGGTTTCTCTAATGCGTGACTATGTGTAGAAGTGCTGAATCACAGTTCTTTGGACCATTGAGAAATTGTGAAGAACGGCTTGAAGTGAAATTTGGACCGACTTTTAATGATATTGAGTTTTGGAGTAATTGACAGCCGAATTCAAAGCATCCCATTTTCTTGAAAACGATGGAAATGGATATGGCCTTCACAAACGAATGCACTAGAATTACTTGATTACCACGCGCGCATGCTAATTGGAAATT
Organism: Ostertagia ostertagi; assembly: GCA_036418205.1. NCBI lineage: Eukaryota > Metazoa > Nematoda > Chromadorea > Rhabditida > Trichostrongylidae > Ostertagia > Ostertagia ostertagi. The sequence goes on along the minus strand of MU868334.1, from coordinate 238,371 downwards.
TAGAACAAGTACTTCCCGAACACTACAATTCGCTTTCTCATAACACTAAGTACGACGTTTGGGTGGAGGCGATGCAGTGGCAAGCAGCATCACTTAAGAAACGAAGGGCTCGAGATCGAATCCCGCGTACTCGTCTAGGCCAACCAGGGTTCTACGCCTCTCCTGACATTTTCGAGGAGAAATTCCCTGCACTGATTTGGATAAGAAAGATCTATAAATTAGCAAGTAGCGGACATGCCGTGTTCAGCATTCCCAAGAGGGAAAAGTGGTTACAAGGGTTCTGTCGACTAGAGGGTGAGAGTGTAGAAGGAAAAGCAGACGTTCTTTGTGGTAATGGGACTGAGCCTTTCAAGGGAGGTAAAAAAAAAGCGGAGATTCTGTAATAGTGCGCTTGTGTGAGAGCTTCCAGACAGCACAACAAAACGCTGAATTGTCTAGCCTCACGGTTGACAGATGTCCGGAGACCAGGAAAAGGTGCAAAGTCGCAGCCTCGGAAGTGGTTGAATATGCTGCAAGAGGGGAGAGATAACATACTGAGAAGATGAAAGGTTAGTTTAGCCGAAGTTTCTCATGAAGAAGATATATAGGAGCGATTATGTACTGCAACTGGTGCTATAGTAGTAGTTACCAAAGGTCTAATGGCTCCATTCCATGCACCTTTTGGTACCAAAAAAAGATCGACTAAAGAACAGAGCTCTTCCCTCAAATATTTTGCGCTATTCCGTTTGCCCTCGAGCGTCTTCCACCACAAACAACAAAATCGTAGTCACAAGTGCTGCAGTGATTCAACCAACCATTGTTTGAGGGTATGTAGGACTCAGCAGCCGACAACGTGGTAAATGAAGGTATCTTATATAATAATTGCTACTGCCTTATGTAATGGGATTGAGGAATGCCTATGGACGTGTCCTACTAGATTTAAAGCTTCAATGGTATAACTGCAAATTGGCGGATAGCTATGATTTTGAGAGGTAAGCAAACCAGCCCTTTTGGCGTTTCGGCTGGGACCCTGTGCTGAATGTTGGGGAGGGGATGGGGACCCCAGCGGTCGACGGTTACTTCAACTCGGTTGGTACGATAGGAGAGTACTGACGCAAGTGGTGCAGCTGGTCAGCCAGCTCCGCCAGAAGGTCTGGTTTGCTTACCTCAGGACTAAGCCTTGAAGAGGGGGCGGACCCGCCCTCTCTTTAAGGCTTAGTTCTGAGGTATAGCAAAAATTGTGTCGGTTCCAAGGACCGAGTTGAAGTGGTCCGTCTACCGTCGGAGACTCCATCCCCTCCCCAACATTCAGCACACGGTCCCAGCCGAAGCGCCAAAAGGGCTGGTTTGCTTACGTCTGATTTTGAGGTAGGTGTCAGACTTTGAAACCAGTGGCTAGACAGTCGTTAGATTCGGTAGTGATTCGTACATTTAGAACGATACTCCGTTGGAGTCCAAGCGATGGGTAATCCCTTTTGAGGAGGAGTTTGCGTACTACAGTTCTCTTCAAAACCGTAGTAATACAAGCGACCAGTCAAAATGGAAAAGGATAGCGTCTCCTTTACTGATCCATTCCTTAGCTGGTACTGTTACAATGTTCTTGACCGAAGGAGGAGCCGCCCATTTTAATCACTGCAGTTCCATTCACAGCCTGGCTTACACAAACCCTTTCTGCTACTCCTATTCCTAGTTGCCTGCCTTACAGATCGACTCGCATTGGTGTATTTCATAGCAGTGTCTCGTGGTTGACGTTGCTTCTTGACGTCAAGACAGGAGCGCCAGCCAGGGTCAACCCTACCGTTGGGGCTTTTGGAAAAATTTTTACGACCCCCCTCCTTCATGAGAAATTTCATACGACCCCTCCTCCTCGACTTCTTTTCCCCTCAAAAAACCCCGTCGAGCGGGGTGGGGGGAGGGTATATAACTACCATAAAACCGCAAAAATTCCCTATATTTCACTGTAATTTCCCCTCATTCCCCTCTATTCTACTCATCTTTCCACTGCCACACTTTCTGAGGGGGTGTATACGCACGGTGAAACGGCAAATTTTCTCCCGCGCGCTCTCCCCTCATTACCTGTAATTTCGTGCTACCAAAACAAGTACGACCCCCCCCACAAACTCAACAAACTACGACACCCTACCACCGTGTCCCAACGTAGGGCTGACCCTGGCGCCAGTGTTGTATCCAACCTTCAGCGCTGAAGTCGAAAGAGCAATTTTAACGACGAGAGCATCGATCGAACAAATTGACATTCAACGTAAATGTGCGAGGCTTATGCTTATTCTGAACAATTTTTCCAGCTCCACCCAAAGTTATGGTTTTCTGAAACCCTCTTCGCCAGGTAATAATTTTTATCCAGGTTATCATGTCTTCTGAATCTTGCTCTCTGCTTCCAAATCGATTAAGACTGCGAACTGCCACTTGCTCGAGACATGCCTGCACCACTGAATGCGAGCCGCTTATAACTGAATAATCCTTAGACGCTTGCGAATTATTCCTGTTGCGTGAAGACGTTGTTGCATGATATGTGGCGACCACTTACGGGCACCGGCTTTACTACTATTACCCGTAGATGAATGATCTTCGAAGCAAGTGACTTATATATTCCTTCTGAAAAAAGATTTACGAGGGAAGAACAGCCCATTAGGAATCAAGATAGAAGTGTTCGGTAATAGCCCTAGAAAATGGGCCGTTTTTTGACCGGCGACTTGCACATTTGCAGAGAACCCTATTCGACACCCACGCTCTTTCTGCCGAAGCGGCTAGAGTAAGACGGTGGAAGTCATCCAATCGGTGGGAGTGCAGCAGCGCGAACGGCGCGGGCACGGCTCTGCTACGTGCTAAGGGCATACCCTGTAAAACGCCCAGAAGGCCCGCATGCCTTCCCCCCCCCCTTTCTTCGACCTTCGACCTTCGACCTTATCGTTGAATCCTCCTTCGAGGCAGAAAACATCTGAAGTGGACGTGTCACGCCTCTAGCGAGGCAAGCTAGACCAGGCAGTTGTCCAGAAGGTTCATAATATTCACTTCCCTAGTGAATCTCATCCTGAACATGTCCTCAGAACATTCTCAGGGGTGTCCTGCAGCTGTTGGACGCCATGCGCGTTCCCTTGCCCTCTCGTAGATTTTCGTGTTACGTGAGCGAGCGCTAGCATTCATTCTTACGTCCTGCAAGTGGTCTTTTGGTGTGACACGATGCCTGATCAAGTGTGATTGTTGACGCCTACCGATTTTCTAAACAGCTGTTTGTTCCTACGCCTACGTACAACCTTTTTGGAAGGCGTTACATTTTCCAAGTGGCTTATAGTCGTGCGAAGCCATCACCTCAGTCACAACGTTGACAGTCAGCTCCTTTGAGCCAGCCTTAGTATGCCGCTATCCGTCCTGTCGCAAGACCATAGTCCTGCTGCTCCAGTTCGCTCAACAGACACACATCATTTTAGCCTATTGGTGCAGAACTTTACAAAGAATTACTAGCAATTGGGCAGGTGCTTAACCTGGTGATCGTTTGACATCCTGGCTCGATACGTGTTTAGGTTCAGGAGGCATCACAGACCGTAGTATGTGTCAACGCTTGAATTTCAATGCCTTGGCAATGTGGCTACGTCCATGGTTTTCAATCTCCGACCAGTTTCGGAGAACCAGGTACCCTTTTGCACTTATGGGAAGTTAAGGAAAACACCGAGTGCTATTCTTCCTGTTGAATAACGCCGACCGCGTGTTCTTCGTATTTGCTTAGCATTTTCGCTTGTGAGACTCACGTTTAGCCAGGAAGTAGCTCGTAATTGACGAATATGGGCGCTTCATCGCTCCGTTGCTCTCCGATGCTCCTCAAGCCGCTCCAGTAGTGCAAAAGACTGACACTGTTTGCAGAGGGACCGTGCGATTTGCAATCCGTGAACCCCACAAAAGTAAAACTAGTCAACGCTGTTGAAGGTTCCTTTTGTCTGAGTAGCTTTGGGTTCAAAAAAGCCAAGTGTAGCGCCTTGATGGGCAGCGCCTCTATCATCATTTGCAGGGGGCATAGTGTACAGAGAGTCCACGTAAGAAGAACACGGTTGCACTGAGCATCATTAGGGAACAGGAGCAATCAATTCGATCGCGATACTGAAGAGTTGAAACCTGAATATACATAAGCTTTCAGCAAGGTGTTAGCAAGCTAAAGGCATGTATAGAGGAGCAAGGCAAAATTTGTCATTTGCTTCCTTTCAGCTTAAAAGTCATAGCTAGGCACTGCGTCATTCTATTGTGCCCTTGAAAAGGATGTTTTACTCCTTTACTGTATTGCTACGGGCGACAACATTAACAATACAAAGGCTTCCTTTAGAGAATAATTTCAGGTAAAGGATCGTAACGCAGAGAATTATCGCCAAACAAGGCGCGTCGTTGAATAGGTTTCATGATATGTTTCGCTATTTTTGGTTAGTCGGACATATCATCAATGTATGAGTTAGATTGAGGCTTATTACTGCCAAGTATTTCCGGCTTGGTGTGCTTCAGGTAATCAAACACCCTCAATTGCATAGATTACTTACTCAGATTGATTACGTGGAAGCCGAATGTAATCTACGGCCATGTAAGACATCCTAGCAAATAGCATGTGCTGCGATGCCCTGCAGAAGCCATGCAGAAGCCATCGTGGTCGAGGTCGTTGGAGCGGTTTGAACTCATACCACTGACATGTGAAGGTAGCCAAGGATGCTCCACAAACTGCACATTCGCCCCCGCTCTCACGAGAGAAACTGTCAAGCACTAGAGGCATCGTTACATTTCCGCACAGTTCGTTGAAGTGAGATGAATGTGTAAGTGAATAAAGAGGCTTTGGGAGGATTAACAAAGGACAACACCTGATAAGAACCAGAACAAGTGTCACGCTCATCGGGCGTACTACAAAGTAGATCACATCCGATACAAAAAGTATCATAAGATATACAAGTGTAATCAGAATAAAGATAACAGCGACATGAGCATATCGAACGACCATAGCATGAAACATCAGAGACCGAGTGTAGAGGATGAGATGGCTGCTAATCCGTAGCTGGACGGTGTTATCCGGAGCGAGGAGAAGACTCTCCTCAATGAGTTCAATGTCATGGAGACCATCGATGCCATTTATATACAGCAACTCACTAATACGTCTTACTCATAGGCCAAAATATCTACAATAAGAGCCCTCATGGCGCAGATTTCGTTTACCTATTTATTTATTTGTTATGCACTCTAAATTTCGCCATTAAGGGAAAAACAGGAAAAGTGAGCCAGTTATAGCACGAGCCACCTACCCAACACTGAAAGCAGTGAAAGCGCAAATCAGGACATAACTACTTGCATACCAAGTAGCCGAAGACCAACAAGGTTGGTGAAATTGTAAACAAAACGAGGGAACTAATGTCCAGTCACAGCATCGACTGCATCGATGAGGTGTTAGAACACTTACACGACAAGCTTTCCCATCTTGTTGCTTCCATTACCGCTTGTGGCAAATTAAAAGTACCAAAAGGTCACTTGACAAGTCATCTCAAACTTTGGACGATTTTACAAATCAAAAAACGGCCCAAAATGGTCGAAATTTTCACCGAGGGGTTTATTCCATGACATGCCCAGGTAGATGGTTAGCCGCCTACAGGGGGCTCAGCTCAAGACAATTACTAACGGACAAATCGTTGATGAGCTCGCTGCCGCGCATGAGAGTGCCGCAACTACCAACCGCTCGAAACAAAGCTATAAGCTAACACGTGGGTTACGAGGTACGAAACGGATTCATTAAAGGCCCCTTAACCAAGGTTTCAACTCCCAGGCCCATTTTCACATTCCAACTCTTTCTCACACTAAAATATACCTTCCTCTAGCCTTTAACTGAAGACGGTATCACAACAAGAATTTGTAAATAAAGATTGAATCTCACTTGCTTCCACTTGGTTTACCCAAAGGAGCTGAAAATTTCTTGAATTCGGGACCACCTCATCCGTTGACACTTCAGGAAGACTCGCCGGTCACCAGCTGACCTATTCCATATTGCAGTGGCTGAAGTTTCAGAAAATCAGGGTGTCCGTGAATCTAGTTCTTCATCCGTATGATTGTGGTTTGGTTTGTCGTGCATTCTTCGGGTTGCTGAGTGGAGCGTTACCCTTTATGAGTAGGACCGAGCGAATGTAGGCACGAGGTTCGTAGGCATTGCCTAATTTACTGCACAAACGTGCGTAGGAAAGGGCTTAGGACGACTTTTAGGTAGGAGCCCGCCCCAAAACGATCGTGAATGATGGTGTACTCTCGCTCATCCGTCTGTTCGTTTTCAACGTCTATTCCTTTGTAGTGGTGCCTGCTATTTTCTCGCCGATCCAACGATCAACTGCTAACCAGGAAAACTTTATCTAGACGATATCAGCAGTTTTTCTTGGCTCTTCATTCCACTAATGAGCCCAGCAGCACCCATATTTTCACATTTGGTACCACATCAGTCATGCAGTCGTAGATTGTGCCTTGGAGATGGATCTCACTTCCCCGGTGGTATAAACAGTTGGCAACAATACAGAGGGGATGATAACTTATGGTGTATCTTGTGAAATATCTAGCTCGCTAGATGAAAAACTTCTGAAAATTTCGGCATGAATTACTTTTGAGATCTTCTATTACAGAAGGTACCCCAGTTGTTGAACTGAAATTCCATTACCAAAATCAAGGCGGGCGTATTTTAAAGTTGCTGAAACCTTTGCAAGCCTATTTTGGCTTGGGAGAGATGGCACCCCAGTCTGAACAACACAGGAGTACTATCGGAGTTATCTATTGTGATCTGCGCAAGAGGACAAATTGCTCTGTCCATTCTCCGAGGAACTTTGATGAGTTTGGGTCCAGTTGAATCTTCACAAAATTGATAAGATCAAAATAAATAAATATGTATAATATAGTATAAATTTATTTTGTCTGGTGAAGGTAAACATTAGAAACGAAACAAAAACGTAATGCTAATCCCGAACGATATGCCAGCAACCGAACACGCCTACTAAAGTACTATAGCATGTTAATAAGTCTCAGAAAACGTTAGGACCCAGCAATGCTTAGCATCAAGTTAATTTCACGTCATTTGGATTGTGTTAGCGAGAGACGAATATGTTTTTCACTAATTTCAGATAATTACTGCCAGCTTTAAAAATGAGACTAGATGCCTTCTGAATACATGATCTTGATCTTTTCGAGGAATTATAAGATGGAAAAAAACCTGCAACACTTTTTTCGAATTTCTTTTTTCCAGAAAAAACTTTTGGGCATTATTTATGACCAACGGAATCTAGAGCCTTCTTGCGACTTCCATTCACGGAGTAAATGCAGGAGCTGCATGCAATAAGTATAATAGTTATCCGAAAAAAATTCCCTCGATTCAATGGTAATTTCGCTTACCGTCACCAAATGCTTCACCTGTACCAGCGCTTCCAATCTTTTGATATTTTTATAAGAGCTAGCACCTTCTCGCACTTTCCATTACAGGTAAGGAAAGCCCTACAAACTCTCTTGTATGGGCACCACTGCGGAGGTAGAGGTCTACGCTGCAGACTTCAAAAGCTGGCTAGGCAGCTTGTCGAAAACTCTCTCAACGCCAATGGTCATTTCCTCTAAGAAACTGCGAAGCAACATGTATCGAAATGCGCCCGTTAAAAAATTCTGGAGTTGTGACCAGAGTCAACCCTACGTTGCGCAGTTTTCAACGGTCACGTTGCGCAGTTTCGCCCGATTAGACACGTTCTCTCTCGCGAACATTCACACTCGCATGCTCGAGCCGTCTGTGTCTCCGCCCATACAGCGTGCGTCGAGAATCTCTCAACGTGCCGTTGCGAACTGCGCAACGCAGGGTTCACTCTGGTTGTGACGAGATTTTTCATCTTACCTAGCCTAATCCCCTAGTCAAGCCCAAATGATTACCACCTATGCCAAACCATCAATCATCATCTTCATAAAATAGTCACCAAGTTCAATTCAAGAGCAAAGTCGCCTCCTTTTTGGCTCACAAGTTCTGGGAAAGGAGCACTGAGAAATTTCTGGTCATTGAAGACAAGTGGTGGGTCTCAAGGTGTGTATACAACTGGTCAGGATTGTGGATGAAAAAGGAAACTAAAATAAAAAAATGGAGAAATGTTGCAAAACTTTCTTTCAAGGACGAATTCACGCTGGAAAGGCAACCCATTTCAAACTAACTTAGGGATGGTGATTGTTACACGAAAGAAGGAAGAACCATGAGAAAGGACCCAGAAAATGGGACCCTTAATTCCCTGCTGATTTACGCATTGATGCGACTCTTATAGCTGTGCCCTCCTCAACATCACGCTCCCTCTGCTGTCTGATCAATCGCCACGTATAGACCTGCGGCGAGTGATCAGCTGGTCGGTAGGCGGAGATCGCCGGACCCGTCAACTTTGAGGCATAATAGGTCGCCGAGGTCAAATTTTTCAATGCGAATTGCGCATTAGTTCGCACCCTTAGGAGGTCCGTGGATTCCTCAGCTAGGTAAATTACTTTTTCCTCGACCTCCATTCTAATCGTGAATTCCTCCTTTAAAACCCAATGGGTATTTTTTTATATTCAAGCCCCGTCATAATAGATTTTTACATTTAGCAGCGAGTCCGTTGTTCCACGTGGTGCCGCCTGGGACTGCCCACTCGCGACAGTGGTGCTGAGCTAAACGCGGACACCAGCGTCAGGCTCGCGCGACAGGCCGGCTGGTCATCTCGAGTCGCAGCTATGGATCTAACCGTCACATCACCGAACGATACTAGGGCGTACCCCCGGAGGCGACACGCGGAGACCTCGCCCAACTTCAGTGAGAAATATGCAAGGGCTACCGGTTCAAGAACGGAAGTGACTTGAACCTAGTCCGAGTGCACTCACAGAAGTCGAAGTCAATATGAACTGCCACATTAAACATTGGCACACTAAGGCTGCTTTCATGCTTCGCGCCGATGCGGTCGGTGCGGTCGGTGCCAACGACGCCGACCGCACCGACCGCACCGGCGTCAATACGCGCTCCGGCGTATGACGCGTACGTTGGGCGCAGATCGCGCGCCCCGATCGATGGTCCTGGTTTAGTTGTATTTCCTGTCTTTTTCGATGTTTTTTTTTGCGCCGTGTTGCTTTTATTCGTGTGTTATCTGCTCACATTTATTCTTTTGTGTCTCGTTTCATACTTTTCAGTTGTTCCACAGATGAGCGACTTCGTAGAAACCCGTCGTACTACCCCGGGTGAAAGTGGCTATACCGGGTGAGTTCATCATAAGCAATTTTGTTTATTCGAGTGGACTCTATAATTTTGGAAGTTGCTTTTCTTCGATACGATTTCCAGCTGGTGTGCGAAAGGCCGCCGGATCTTGATAATTTGATTATTCGCACACCAGCAGGAAGAGAAAGCATCTACTGGTAACATACAGTTCACTCGAATAAACAAAATTGCTTATGATGAACTCACCCGGTATAGCCACTTTCACACGTAGTTGTATGACGTGCTCTGTCGGGAACAACTGAAAAGTATTCATCAAGACATAAAGATATAATATGAACAGAAAACGCACTAATAAAAGGAAGACTGCGCAAAAAATATGCGAAAAAAGACAAGAAATACACCTAAACCAGGATTAGCGATACAGAGCGCGCGATCTGCGCCCAACGTACGCGTCGATGCGCCGGGCGTGTGTTGACGCTCTTCGCACTGTCGGTGGCGGTCCGGCGCACGCGCCACTGGCGCGAAGTATGAAAGCAGCCTAACAGGACGGACAGCGCGAATTGGCCGGTGTTGAACAGGTGTAAGGTGACCATGGCATTGCCTCAAGAAACACGATGAGAGGGCAAAAATCGTGCGATATCAGAGATGGTTACGAACTCACCTACTAGCGGCAAATCCAATAACATGGGAGTTGCCATGCCGTGAATACCGAGCTGCCAACCACATCGCGGAGGTACCCCTCCCTTTCAAAAAGCCTTGAAAGTGTCGGGTGCAGACCATGCACCATAAGTGACGTCAGCCTTCACAAAATAATGTTTTCTGCCAATGAAATGATTAGCCTGTTGCAGTTGTATTCTAGTGATTGTCACTAATTACAGCTATCATTTACCAGAAATCAGCTATATCTATAAACAACTTCTAACCAGATTTACTTGGAGGCAGTCGTCAGTTGTGGTGTTTGGTTTGCACCCGACACTTTCTAGCTTTTTGAAGGGGAGCTTACAGCGCCACTCCTACAGGCTCGTCTCTGGTATCACAGACTGCGAGATCTGCCGTCTACATGTGTTTTCGGCATATGCTTCACAATGTGGCTGCAAAGACGTAGGGAAGGAGCAGTTACGGGCAGACTTGCAATACAGACTGCAACCGTTTCTGAGAGGATTTTCTCTCGTTATGCGGCGTCCAAAATGGACATGATGGGACGGGGCAGAACGGACACAGCTCCTAAGGGAACTACGGGTATGGAGAATGCAACGAAGATGGATGCAGGGTTTGGGATTTTGCTTAGGCGAACGACCTTGTCATTACTGACACTTTCTTCAAGAAGTCTGAAAGCCATCTAGTCACATATGCTAGTGGAAGCCAAAAAAGTCAAAGTGACTACGTGTTGGTGAGGAAATGAGATATGTCCGTTGTTAGCTATGCGAGGGCTTTCCATCTCACTGCGCAGCACCACAAGATAAGCTGCTCCTAGTTGATATAACGATCAGGAAACCCAAGCAAGGTTATGGCGGCTCCATGGTACCAGGAAAAATCACATGGTGGAGGCTAGGTGATGAAAATATCGTTTGCAGATGTGATCAACTGGGTACCAAGAAAGGAGAGAAGAGCATCTACCGATTGGCGAAAGGAAGAGCACGATCAGCGCAGGGTCAGTCGTCACGTTGGAGTGATTTCAAAATTTTTACGACCCCCTCCTTGGAGAGTCTCGATAACGATACGACCCCCTTCACTTATTATGTAGCATACACTGCTGAGGAAAAAGCTAACACTAGGGGAAATAAGTGCATTCTACATAAAACCTCAAGACACTTGGCTTGAGATTTTTTGTAGAATGTACTTATTAATTATTTACACAGTTAGTAGACGTGCTCCAGTTTCCTAACATCCAGTAATTCACTTATGTATAACACCGCAAAACGAACTGTCTTCATTAGATGCTAAATAGTATTGTCCCTAGTTTGAATGGGCTTTGCCTGCCTTTCATGACTGGACTTTCAGAATCACAAAAAATATTTCCATTCCTATACGCAAGCACATATCAAAATGGAGATATTCATAATGACTCTAAGTTGCAAACGAGTGCATGGCGCATCTCAGAGCACGAGATTCCACAGCAGAGGTGTCCGAGCGTTGCACTCGCGTTGACGCGCGCAATCTTCCATTATGCGCAGTGCGGATAGCGAGAGACAGACTACTGACCTTCAAATAAGTGTAAATCTGTTCAGTATCCATATTTCTTGAAACCCTAATTAAATTTTAAATTAACGGTACTGGTTGCTTCAGAACATAACCACGATTATGGATTATCTTCAGAACTACGTCAGTTATGGGGTAGAGAGCAAAGAATTCACAAAAACGCGCACTTCTTCATTTGAAAGGTTGCAATTTTCTTCAAATAAGAAATTGTGAAGTGATAAGGAATTCTAAAAACTCCATAGAGTCCTCTCTTAAAAGTTCTCAATTGTTGCAAAGTCTCTTTTCTTCAAAGAAATCGCCCCGTTGGACCGTTTTCTTTTCAGAACCAGTTTTTTTTTTGACTTTCAGTGACTACAGCTTTCTTCGGAATGAACCTTTTGCAGTTCTTGTCTCTCTGAGATGGACTAGAAGGCTAGAGCTTCCTAACGAATGCTTAAACTCTTTCCACAATCGATGGAGTCAAAAAATCGTCTCGTTGGACTGTTTGGTAGAAATCGTAGACCGATTTTGTGCAGAGCGCAAGATTTTTTTGGCTTTTAACTGCTATAACATTCGACCTTCGTTCTCTTTCGACCTTCGTTCTTGTCGTGGAATCCTCCTTTAAAGTGAGAATTGAGAGACATTTTGTGCTCCTCTAAGGAGAATGTAGCTTCCCAAAGAGCATAAGATAGCTTCCTTCTCACTTTTCCTTAGCTTCTGACGCTATTAATCAAAAACTTCGAAGGAAAATCATAATTTTTTTGGGCCATAAGAAGAACACGAAATTGGGCAATAGTCGCAGCCAACGCATACCATTTTCGTGTCTTTAGCACCAGGTCCAGCTCAATTTGCTTATAAGTTCTACTCATCGGTGTTCGAAACCGATGGGAGCTGTTTGCTTAATTCCAGGAAATAAACCTCCCAAATGTAACAGAGTTCATCTGCCCTTCCGTGATGTTTTCGTGTGGAGCTTCTTCCACACCAGTTGAATGGAGTGTGACTATAACTGCAGAAATAATTGCGTTTAACAACCTACTCACACTGGGCATTGGAATGGGGACTAATCACCTGATAATCCGAAATTAATCAAAGAACCAACTTTCAGCCTCAACATGAAGGCCTAAACAGGGTGGCCTCCCGAAACTAGCACTTTGCTTCGCACACAGGTGCGCTTCTCAGCTGATCTGGGAATGAAGGATTAAGAGGAAAAAACAATCGGTATTTGTCAGATCGTTTGAGAAGCTCCAGCATTCTACTTCCAATCAGAGTTGTGCTGGCATTTTGAATGCCAACTTTGCAGTTTCCATTTCGCAGGTACTTCTTGCTTGCGAGACAGGAGCACTACCGCTGCGCTTTCCTGCTTTATAACTGTGTTCAAAGAACCGTTTCACAGAAGCGAAGGCAGTTTTGAGCTCAGCGTATCGAGGCGAGTGCAGCGGTATACAGCTCACTGCTAATGGTCGGACCAACGTGGTGACCTTCCCTGGTCAGTTCAAAATAAATAAAAAGCTATGGAATCCGATTCCGGAGCCATCACTATACGCAATTCGTGCGACGTAAAAGTGGCATAAAATTCAGCGAAAAAGGAGCCGATTAGAGTAAGGTTCGATGGGAACGATGAATTCTGAGGGAAGCCCACCTTGACAGCTTTTCTTTATGCAAAAAGAAAACAACAGCATTATAAAGGCCGACCCGAGCTGCCTGGATTTTTTTTAAACTTAACTTCTGGCATAATTGAGTAGAATTGTAAGATCAAGT
>MU868334.1:205720-217493 GCA_036418205.1 Ostertagia ostertagi | reverse complement strand
GAACCAACACTGGGATCGGTGGGGCGGCCAAGGCGTTCAAGAACATGAGCTAAGGGAAGCCCCACCCACAGTAGGGAGGGCATGTATGGGCAGCGCCGGGAACGAACTCCCTCACTCGTTCCGAGAACAGCAGGTGCACCAAGAGAAATGAATGCAGGTGAGTATGGTGGATGAGACGAAAGAGATCCGCACATGGTGAGCAGCAGGTTTCCTGGAGGTTAGTGAGGAAATTCATAATTCGAAAGTTAGACATCAACGACGTATAAGCTGTGCATGCCTGAAATAGGTAGAGCTCTATCATCATGGGAGATAATATGAGTCATGCTTGATGCGAAACTTCACAACCCTGTTGCATGACGTCCTAATAATCTTCTTCTTTTTAAAGCGTTAGTCCCGCGCAGTCGCAGGGTCCGCTGTCTTTGTCAGTCGTCGCCACTTTGCTCTGTCCAGGGCATCTTCTGCTGTGGCCATGACTTCACTTAGGTCCTTCTTGATCACGTCTCTCCACCTCTTCTTTGGGGCTCCTCGCGGTCGCTTGCCTTGCACTTCGAAGTCCATCGCTGTTCTTATCGGATGGTCCTGTGGCCTCCTTAGCACATGCCCATACCATCGCAGACGCTGTTCCCGTACCTTCAGCTGGACAGGGGCAGTCTGCATGACCGCTCTGACATCCTCGTTTCTAACCCTGTCCAGTCGCGTCCAGCCGCAGGCCCATCTCAGTGGAGTGACGCTGATTTCGTGATTCTTATTCAGAGGCCAGCACTCAGTGCCGTGTAGCATCGCAGGCCTTATCACTCTCCGGCAGGGTGAAAATCGTGTCGAGGACGTGGTCAGATCAGTACGACCCCCCCCCCTCAGATCGGGGTCTTGATACGACCCCTCTAACTTTGATTTGATGTGAATAAGCGAGTTCCATCAATGTACAGCAAAGCATTCAGTTGCAGCGCGGTTTATCCGTGGGTCAGATTTGCCGAAACCCCGCTCGAAACCGTCGAAATCTACACTCTCGATGAAAAGGTTTCATAACCTTTGGAGCAGTATGTGGTAGGGTTAGATAGAGCTGGATTTGCTACTACCGGGCAATATTGAAATTGATCTAAAAGCTTTACACTCGAAGAGATAGGGTCTCTCAAATTTTGTCGAGGGAGCGTCGAGGATGCGCGAGTTTTTGCCACTTAAAAGGCAATATCTCTCTCTAATTTCGCAAAAAGCGAAGACAGTTTTGGAAAGCGGAAGGTTTGCGCTTTCTAACAGTATGTTTAGCTTCCTTCTACATTCTCTAGTTGAGGAGATATTTGCGTCGAGGATCTATCGAGGATGATTCTCGGCCGCTCAAAAAGCCGCTCCCTTCTTCACCATTGCAAGTTAATTCGTTGGCAACGCTCGAAATGTGTCTAGAATAAATTCTCCCAACAAGCGATAAGAAAAGGGGCAATCGTCATCGTCCGATCTCGTCTCAGTATAGGCCATGCATCCGACCTCCACTCAAGTTGTAGAATCTATTGAAAGGTGTTATACATATGATGATGACCTGTTGACAGAAACTGTATTGTAGTAAACACATTTCGTAACTCCTGTAACCTAAGGAACAGCTTCATTCGCCCATGGTCTTTCCAGAACTCTTGCCGTTTGCGACAGCTCCCTAACAACTGCCTCATTTTCAACGAGGTATTAAGGAGAGCGGGCCTAGATAAAGGAGGTGCCTCTACAGCACGTGTACACATTGCGGAGATGCACTTTCATTCCTTGTACTGCTTTCAAATACGTCCTTCATAAAGGTAAAGGAATGGAGCGACTGGACCTGCAAAGAATATTTTATCTCATGTTTTCTCACATATCCTTGTTTTCTGCTGCGCTACACCCTCTCTCTCCTATCTGACGTTACTGACCCCAATGAGTACGACCCCTCCTGTCGAGGATTTCCTCGACCGATGCTCACCGTGCTCTACGGTACACATTCCCTTCGGCGTTCTGGAGCACCTTCGGTCGCAGAGGATTCCAGTGGACTCCCTCCATTTCATCCATGCGCGTTGACTCGAGCCTTCACTGCCTGATCCACACTGCCGTCGGCTGCCAGATCGCTCCCAAGGTATCGGAAGTCCTCCACTCTTTCGATGGTCTCACCATGGCCGTCCACGATCGGCTCTGCACCCTCTTCAGAGCTCAGGAACTTGGTCTTCTTGACATTCAGCCGGAGCCCACCTTCTGCCAGGACCTTCTGCCATTTCTGCACCTTGGCCTGTAGTTCCTCTCTGCTATCCGCTATCAGGGCGATGTCGTCAGCGTAGAGGATGGTCTTTAGTGGTCCTTCCATGAGCCCCTTCACCAGGACATCTAGTGTTAGGAGGAAGAGGAACGGGCTCAGAGCTGACCCTTGGTGCACCCCAACCGTGATGTCCACCTCCTTCGTTAGGCCGTGTGGGGTGCGTATGGCTGCCTTGGCCCCTTCGTACATGTCCTTCACCAGCGAGATCAGGTGTTCTGGCACGTTCCGTTCCCTAAGCGCTCTCCATAGTACTGCTCGCGGTAGCCGGTCGAACGCCTTCTCCAGGTCGAGGAAGGCTAGGTAGCAGGGTCGGCGCTTTTCTCGATACTTCTCCATCACTTGCCTGCGATGAAGATGGCATCCGTTGTAGACCTTTCGGGCATGAACCCGAACTGTTCCTGGGAGATCGGGACCAGCTCCCGCAGTTTCGAGTCGACCAGTCGCTCGTACAGCTTCATGGTATGCGCAGTCAACTTGATCCCGCGGTAGTTGGAGCAGTCCATCGCGTCACCCTTCTGTTTGAAGATGGGGACGATGGTACTTGTTCCGGCATCCTTCCTTCCACTGTTACCTTGTTCAGGAAGCTGGTGAGCCACCTTATGCCGTACTCTCCGAGCGCCTTCCATGCCTCGATTGGCACCCCATCTGGGCCAACCGCCTTTCCAACCTTCATCTTCCCGACCCGACGAACCTCATCCTCTGTCCACAGTGAGATGGGCCAGCCGTCGCCTCTGCTTGCGAGCTGTCTTTGGGTGGTAACTCCTCTTTAGTGCACTGTAGTAGTATTCTTTCCACCTCCTCTTGACTTCAATTGGCTTCTTCAACACCGCGCCCTTTACTCTTTTCTTTTCTGGACGTCCTAATGTCAAGCAAAAAGAAAATAGAGTCCAGCGAAAAGGAGAAGTTAAATGTTGATTTCATGTGGGCTTGCCCTGTATGAGAGAAGATAAAACCAAAAACCATAACAATGGTCCGAGACCATTCAAAGGCCGAAAAAAGAAGAATGGAGGCCAAAGAATTGGAGCGGTCAAGTGATCATTATATGTGGCGTGCACTGAGGTGTGCGGAGACAAAATTAAAGCCACCCTGGACCATATCCCTGAAGGGTGGCTCTACGTTAGTGCGTAGCCATATGAAGTCACGTTATAACGTGGCACATATGCTAGCGTGTGGAGCCAAACAAGTTTACCTTTCATAGGGACTTATTTTCATCCCGCATACTACACGTACCCCTAAAGGTCATAATGTGGGGAGATATATGGATTCTGTCACGTTCCCATGTCTTCCCTTGTCAACAACCTTTGGGCTGTTAATGCCACGCATTGCCTCTTCAGTCACATTCTCTTCTGAAAATGCCCTCACAACAACTGCAGAGTCTATCGATCAGTACGGTACAGCCTGTGATGATCGGAGAAACGGAAGATTCGTCAAGTTATGCGATTATTTAGGAATATTTTCATGCAATACAAGGTTATCAGAATTTTTTTCATATCGGACATGCACAAATCCTTCAGTAGTCGCAAACTGGACTGACCAGCGTTCAAAATTCCCAACCAGTGAAAAATGAAGAAAGTGGTGTCACGTATATTTAAAGGCAAACCCCGGATTAGCCCGACTAGTAGGAAGGATACCGCGGGGAAATTGTAAGGTCCGTACCTACCTAGATCACTCCAGCTTCGTCGCAAAAATTGCGCGGTTAGGGCGCTAATCCTTACGGGCCTGCAACCATCGACCCCGTTGCAACGCTTCCCACCCACCGCGAGAGGTGGTGAGATCAGCGTGCTCTCTCAAACGACGTGCTCTCTCGCGTATTTTGTCTTCTTTGACCGCCCTGTCTCGCCATCGTACCACATCCGACCTTTTGAAGGTTAAGGCCTTAATTTCAGCGTTCCCAAAGATTTCTCTTGCTTTCCTTTCCACTTTCAGGTCGTTCCGCAGCTAAGCTATCACTACGAAGCGCTGATAGCACCAGTTCAATCCCGGAGTTTGCCTTAACAAGTGCATTTGTATTATATGTAATGACCGTGAGACTACGTGAGCGCTCTAAAAACAAGATTTTCTGTTTTGAAGCTCTTGAAAACTAGTGTATCCCTATCTAATAATTTGAAGGTTAGAAGTGACTGGAAGGCACGTGCGGAATCAGATGATCTGATTCTTAGTTCTGCCTCCAGCCCTCTCAGTCTTAGTATTTCAACGATTTCAACCAATCTAAGTGATACCATGTTTGACCCGTTCTTGGAAATGATTCTGAATTCTTTAGGGCCATGAAGGTTATCACAATAATGCTTCGTTATAGTAGGCAAAGTGCCCTAAGCGGAAACCGAACACGCACAGTCGCATACAGGGTAGTTGTGTTACCAATCACACCATCGGCGCACCGCTATGTGACTAACCGGCTTACAATTTATATTTCCAAGTGTGTGCTGATAAGCTATGGTAAATATGTTATGAAAAGCTGGGCTAAAGTGATGCGGTGTCGCGGTGTTGTAATGGTAGCACATCCGACCGGAATACGAGAGGAGCGAATCGGATTCCCGTGTAGAGCATTTGCCCACAATCCAAAATTGTTCTGATAACTGCTTGAGGGTATTTTGAACGCTCCCATGTGGGTCATAAAAATGAAATCAGTCTTCTGCCACCCTCTCTAAATAGCAGCTTGAGTACAAAAATGCATCTGTAGTAGTGAGCTCTTCACGAAACGTCCACTAGATTTAGCTCTGGGGAGTCTATAGCCTTATATCCTTGCCTTTGTTACAAGATGAAAGTGAAGTTGTAAAATGAAAAAAATTATACTCACCGAATTTGTGTAAATCTTGGAGGAGCATATTTTATATCCATCCCGTATACAGGCTTGGCGCTCTGTTAGGGCCCTTTTTGAAAATCTATTGGGTCTATGAAAATGAAGGTCTGGTTTTCCAGGAAATCAGAAGAGGGACGTTCAAGTGGGAGTGGAAATCTGAACGACATTTAGATCACAATACTATTCAAGTGAAAATTGGACAAGTCCAGAGTTTGAGCATCCTCTGAGAAAAAATTATAGGGATCTAGGTGATGCCAAATTCAGCCACAACCAGGCCGGAATCTGTGGCGATAAGTGGGGTTCATTACTGTGCGGAGCGAAAATATGTTGGAGCCTTCTGATAAGTAAGTGAGTGCAAACAGAATCGCGACGAGCAAGTACACATAACACGTACGAAAGAAAACAAACAAAAAAACAAATATAGAATTCGCGAGCTGAAAACAACGCGCAATGAAAGCAATGGATTCGAGTATGTCAAAAACTCCATGTGATGCTTTTACTGGTGATATTTTGAGCCGGCGACTGCAGTGAAGTAGCAATGGGCACGTTATGAAGTTCTACATTCAAAACAGATGTCATCATGCTAGAAAGGTTCTCTACGTGGCGATGACGGTCATCGCCTGGTCGCTGAACGGAAATAATTCGCTGAGGTGGAAACAAGAATGGAAATGGACTCACACAAGGTAAGTCGCGAAATCTGAATAAGACAGAAATACGACTACAACAATTCGAAACGAGACGAAGTCGATACAATGGTTTGCAACAAAATAAGTACAAGCGAAATGCTTTCGGTCATCAAGTTCCTAAAAGTAATCGAAAATGAAGTATAAGGCAACCAACTGGTTCGAATCCTGTCCCGTGTTGTTCTTGTAGCATTCTGAGCCGGAAGGAAGCGTGTCCATTTCGAAAGCGATTCTTCGGATTTGACTGAACTGGAGGAGGACCACTCATTTCGTCTTCTCCGACCAGCGCAGCGATCTAGAATGTAGCTCTGTATTTGTGACGGGAATTTTTCGGTTTTTCAAAATATTTCCAATTTTGTCCGTGTTCAGGAATGAGGCTTTGGAGTGGATGTGATGATATTTAAATAAAGGTGGGCAAAACACCGGGTGGATTGTAAAACGGACAAGTAGTTAGAGAAATACTAGAGAAATAGAGAGCTAGAAGGATGGAGATATGAAGAGGCAGACAACCGTGATTACACATAGAAAGAAAGGTAGATAGACAAAGTTGTCAGATAAGGAGTGTGAGACTTCGGCGTTCATCAATCCCTTTTCAGGACGTGCCATGCATTCTACTTTCATTCACAGTCGTGGTGGCAATTGAATGTGATAATGAGTTGCTCCGCAGTACGGTACTCACGAACGGGCGAAATTACTCTGCAGTCAGACAGCTTAAACTTTTGAGCATACACACATACACCTATATAATAACTTGCAGATAGTAAAAAGAAAAAAATAAGATAGTCAGAAGATGGAAAGTCAGACAGACAGGAGAGAGAGAGGAAAACGCATGTAAAAAATGAAGATGACCTATAGACGCAAAGAAGATGTAAAGGGATGAAGGGAAATATCACTTCGTCCTCCATCTATTCGGATTGAAATGTCAACCTATCAAAGGATTAGCATTCGATAATGGAGCTACCAGTATGCCTTATAAATATAGCTCATGAATCTCACCTTCTTGCTAGGCTTTTTAACCAAGACCTGCCCGCTTGTTCCTTCTTCATTCGTTACTGGCAACTTCCGAATTTGTAGGTGCACAGGAGACGATGGTGGAGAAGCCATGCTAAATGAAATTTTAGACTGGTTTATATCGATTGATTTCACCAGTTCGAGGCGCATACATTGCTTGTACAGTCAGCTTGGATCCTTGCAAATGTAACCATATGAGGTGATTTTATTTAAAGAGGCAGCAGCATCAATATAGGAGGGCACGGAAGCGAGTTAGTGAGGAGGTACGAGTCTAACTCGGCAGCCGGATAGCCGCCACTTGCGTGTCCATTTCGCGTTTCAGGAATGGAGTAACGCCAGTTTTGGGTATACCTAGCATGGGTAATAGGGGCTGAGCGTTCAGGTTGGGTCGCGTTTCTAAAAGATGACTTCAAACACCAAAGATCATATAAAGCTTCAGCTGATATCATTTCAATGTCATCTCATAACGCTGATCTCTAAAGTAATTAGTTTCATTGCACGATGGACGGATAGCCCGGAAACTAGCAGAAGAGGGTGAAATGAATAGGAAATTGCTAACACTATCCCTACTATTACTAGTTCACGGACGACGATAATATTAGCGAAAATCAGTAAGCGACCTAAAGTAATCCGTAGGCAATTTATCTCAGTGGGGAGTACGCTCATATGCTGCCTGAGATATGGACATGGACATCTAAGTATTTTCGAATCGATAACATTCTATAACAGCTAATTCCAATCCAAGCAAAGAAGAGCTTCCTAAGCCGAGGATTAGTGAAGCGGGATCGACAGCGCCTTCTTCACACTACTGTAACTGCTTCATTGATTTATCAGGAGCTGACGAGCCGAGGATGCTACCTCAAAGGACAATGAAGCCCGAAAAGAACTACGGTAAACCTGAGGGTAGTAAAGAGAAGACCACTAGCTCTATGCGCTCTAGTATAATCACACAAATACACCTGAGGTTAAAGGGGTGGATCTCACCTTAGCGACGGCTTGAGGAGAGATTTCAGCTGAGTCCCCATCAAAAATCCGATACATGCACGGTCGACGAGAAAAACACGCAAGGGCGACAGCAGGACGACAGTCGTGTCGAGAAGCTTCTCATATCTGCTTTGCTCTCATCTGAATATGATTACTTTTTGTTGGAAAAGAAAACGATGAACGGAATGCAGTCGCCCGACAGTCATTCTTCATTTATGTCAATGAGAATGATGACAAGGTTGTGTTCCACTATCAAAAGTTAGCTTGCATTGAAGAATGTTTTTCGAAAATACCTAAAGAAAACTCGCGATAAGAAATGGTGTTTTTAGAAGGGAAAGATGGATAGTGGAGATGGTAGAGGAGGTTCCAAGTAGATGATACATAGCGCTTTAGCGAGAGAAAAAAAAGCGCCCGTAAACAAAGTTATGAGGAGCAAAAGCTCAAACAGGACTCAGACACACTGTATCCCGGACGTGTTCCATGATTTTCTTCTCAGAGGTGCCTTTAATGCATCATGCATCAAGCCGCCTCACCTTGGAATCTTACTAATTTCAGCTCTCAGTTCCGCGTGTAAAAGATTACTCTGAGCAGTATGAGCACATGTTATTACAAGGATAACATATAGAATAAGTAAGTCAAGCCCGAAGGAAAATGGAGTAAGAAGTCTCAGAAGACGTTGAATTCATCAACTGAGTTCATATTCAGACTGTGTAAAGGTTTCAGCGGCTCTGGAAGGTTATCGACAAATCATTAGATCTGTTCAAAGTTATTCTCAAGCGGTCGATTGTTCTGTTGGATTGTGTTTTTTTAGAAAGTTGGCAGTATGGCCATACATGGGAAATCCCAACAGATGATTTTTTCCTTCTCCACACTCTAACTCCTACTGAATAGGTATGCTGATTCAGTGAAGAATGCTCGTTCTCAAAACGTACCAAAATTTGAACTAATTTGTTCAAGCAGAAAGAAAGTTACGCTTCAAGTACAGGCCACCGTCTCTCTTTCCATGCTAGTCTTCAAAGAAAAAAAAACATAACTAGCAGGGGAGAAAACAGGTGTACAAAGAATACTTCGCAATTCAGTTCATTTCGTAATTCTACTGTTTCTTCTTGAAACTGTCATTATCCTAACCACAGAACACAACAAGCTTGTACAGTAGTAAGTGCGCACAGCAGTGAAAATCATCGAAAGCTGCTTTGTCCGATCTGGATGATCTCTACAGAGAGAGGAGAAGCTGTGTTGTTTTTGAACTGTCTCGAGATCGGAAATTCCTACAGGAAGAAAGGACTCCAGTTTCCTGTCTGCGAAAAAGCGAACAATAATGACAGGATGAGTCTAAAAAAATGTTTCAAAGCAAGGGGTAAAGCGTAACTGAACGGAAAGAGAGGTTCCTCCTGGTTTGGCGAACTCGGCAATTGCGTACCTTCAGCGCAATTTTCCCCTCTTTCTCAGCAAAGAACAATAGCCTCCCAACAGCGCACACCTCAATTCACTTGATTTTTGTATGGGGATTTACGGAAAACAAGCTGAAGAGTAGGAAAATGTCCGCTGATGGTTTGCTCGATGTTGATGTTGTTCTTCCTCACAACCTCATCTTTCGCCGCGCGTTCAGTGTTGTGTTAAGCTATTAGGTTGATTCAAAAGTTTTCGGATATTCGAAGCCTGAAACTTATTGTCACATAAAAGTAAAACAACCACAGCGAAAATTTGGAGTATGCTTCCTGAGCACCAATGCTCTCTTGTCAACCTCCAACGAGTGCTTTTAGATTCTTCGCGGATTTGGGAGTTTTGCCCATCCGAGCGGTGTTGCACGCCCGAAATTAGGTGCTTCTTCAAGGGAACGAGATCTGCAGGGTAGAAGGTGGGAAGTATAGTCTACAATGCTGCTACTAATTTTTGTTCTATCGAGGATTTGCGACGCAATCGGTCCGTCGCAAACCGTCGGCTCGCCATAACTCTTAAGAAATGGTTAGCGCGATTTGAAAATTAGACCACCTGATAGCTCTGCTCACAACAAAATCAACAGTTCCTAGAAATTCTGGTTCCTACACATCTAGGATGTCGCCATGCACTCGACTTTCACCCGTGAAGTAATTGTTTGCGATGCGCATTTATGGGTGCGCATATAAGTCCTCCTATGCAGCCTGATCATCCCACAGAAACATGGATCTCAACACCCTCAGAATACGCCACGTACCCAACCGGTCCACCACATTGTGAGATTAATGAATGTTTTTTTTCCGAATTCTTAGATCTTCATTTCGTTTTCAAGCGCTTACTAGCTTTACGTGTTCCCTCTGCTCTCAATATCCCATCCTCTGTATATCAAGTGGAATCTTTGAACAGTTCTCAGCAGGCATAGTGGGCCTATTATGTGACATTTTCCATTTTCAGAGGAGATGTTTTGCAGAAAGCTGTGAAGATAGCGAACAATTCCTTCACTGTCGTAGACTACGGTCACTTGTCTGTAGGAATTATATGGAAACCTTGGTCGCAGGTGAGCGTTCCTTCCGTGGTGTGGCCCCAAACATCACACCTCGTCATGCCCTTGTGAAATGATCAGATTTTTTTTGCTTTTCCAGATGAACTTAGAAAACTGAGATGTGCACCAGTCTATTTTTTAAAAACGCTATCGAATGGTACACAATATAGTTTACAACCAAAATTTTGTTTTTTCACCGTTTTCAGCCATCCCCTATTGCCGATCGCCCTTCTCAGCCCTTGGCGGCCATGTGTAATTCACGTGTGGTAGCTCCCGTGACGGCTGATGGACTTGATGGCGACGTGATGGCGACGCTCGATCAATACTTCGCTATGGATGTTGCCCGAGCGTGGGAAACGCGTCACGCACCGCGCACGTGAATTGCACGTGGCCGCCAGGGCTGAGGAAGGCGATCGGCAATAGGAAAAGGCCGAAAACGGTGAAAAAACAAAATTTCAAGTTGGAACTATATTGTGTACCGTTCGATAGCGTTTTCATAAAAAATCGACTGGTATACATCAGTTTTCTAAGTCATCTGGAAAAGCAAAAAATCTGATCATTTCACAAGGGCATGACGAGGAGTGATGTTTGGGGCCACACCACGGAAGGAACGCTCACCTGCGACCAAGTTTCCATATAATTCCTACAGACAAGTGACCGTAGTCTACGACAGTGAAGAAATTGTTCGCTATCTTCACAGCTTTCTGCAAAACATCTCCTCTGAAAATGGAAAATGTCACATAATAGGCCCACTATGCCTGCTGAGAACTGTTCAAAGATTCCATTTGAAATAGAGAGAATGGGATATTGAGAGCAGAGGAACACGTTAGCCAATAGCGCTTAAAACGAAATAAAGATCCTGGAATTCGGAAAAAAAACATCCATTGATCTCACAATGTGGTGGATAGTTTGAAACTCTTCTATACCGTGGAGTTATGCATGATGTCATATTTTGCTTTAAGATACTGCGTATGGAAATCAAACTCAAAGCTAGTAAATATTGGGTTTTCAGACCTAGTCATGGGCGTTTATCCAGTTTTGTATTAGACTATGCCCCAATAAAAAGACCTTTTTGCTCAAAAATTCACAACTCATTTTTCTATCGTGGTGCCCGATGGATCCAAATGTTGCCCACCGATATACTTTGCTCTCCAAACTCAAACATTTTCCGAATGAAATTGAAAAAGATCAACCTATTGTCAACACTAAACATTGAAGATTTAGGTTAGTCTCTTTCTATTTCTGCAATTTTTTCACCCATGGATCTTTGCGAAGAAGCGAACTGCTACCAGCCAGCATGCGATAATTTCGACAAGTTCAGAAGAGCTATTAAGAAGACTGACATTCTTCGTGTTATTGGTCTTCCTGATATTAGTTGAAAGTGTAAAATTCGCTCTAGCTATCTGTTTCACTGTATATTATTAACGATTATGTTAGCGTTGTGAGCAAAAGGGATTGCAGTCTCTCAGTAATCTTCAAGTCAACTTTTATACCATTCAATGGAAATGAAATATGTAGTGAAATATTCAAAGGGTTATCTGTCATACACT
>MU868334.1:146737-162838 GCA_036418205.1 Ostertagia ostertagi | reverse complement strand
AGAAATTCCCCCGGAACTTCTTTCCACAATCGTAAAACTGAATACTATCACTCAGGGTGAATAACGGTTGAGGAAATCCTCGACAAGGGGTCGTATTTGCTCCCATGAGAGTTGGGAGGGGGTCGTAATCAAAAGGTTCATCAGCGGACACAACGGTGCTGCTGCCACTTATTTGCTGTCATCATTAGTTTCACAAGTGTTGTACTTGGCCTAATGCAAATAACATCTTACAAGTGGTTGGTTGTTGGGTTCGTAGTGATCAGTATGGCATAGGAAGGCAACGCGTCCTGCAAAAGAATCGTAGGGAAAGGGCAGCGAGTATCTACTCTAGAATGATGTACATGCTTCGAGAACTTAGTGGAGGAACAGCATCTTGGTAGAAAGTTCAAAACAGGCAGATTCGCAGCCTTCTTGGCATCATCAGATCCTGCAACCGCAAGCGTGTCATTCATCAGAACGGGTTGGAAAGGAAGCGATTTGAATAAAGGAATGATCAGACATCACTATGACCACAAGAGTTATCCTAATTAGTTACTGGAAATATCTTTTGGTGTGCTTAAGCAAGTCGTCACTAGGACAAAACACCTTCCCAATGACTCCGAGTGGGGTCACTGCATGGCGCATACAAGAACGGAATGGATCCGCGCCAAGTGCATCATTTTCAATTTACTCCATCGAACTGACGTGTACAGAAGTATTTTGAAGGTGTTCAAATATGCAGCAGTACGCAAGGGCAGACCATGTGCAGAAGTGGCGGGGCGATTTGACAAGGTTTAGGCGCTAGGAGCCTAGGTTGGAGCATTGGCGCCGCCCCAACCCCATTGAGCCCGCCCACTGTTCCACGCGATCTTCCAAACAACCACATGGAACACTAGATGTTAAGTTGTTGTTTGGAAGGTCGTAGAGGAATATTTAGCGGATTTCAACTGCGAAAACCAACATCAAAGCCTATGTTAAGACCATTATCGAGAACCTAGTCATTCATTCTAGTGATAATCAAATTTTTGAGATAGGAAAAAACAAAAAAGCACAGGTAAATAGAAAAAATAGCGAAATTAGAAGCAATCAGTTTTCATTGCTGACTTTTTGTAGCCGTGTCGGTTGCTGGCATAAAGCCAACAGTTGCTGTAGACACGTCCAAGACACGTAATTCTCCCAGCCCTGGCTTCTAAGCGACTAACGAAGAGGAATTTCTTATTTTGGACTTTTTTGGAGGTATTTCCTGCTTTTTTCTTTAGCTTCGATTCACTTAGCACCCAGTACTTCATAGTTGAACAGGTAAGTCCCACGTTTTATCTCGGAGTTTGCCTTTAAGACTAAGCTTAGGGGAGGGGAGTGAAACTCCGGAGTGGGTAAACCACGCACCGTGTGGCAAAAGTTGGAGTGTGTTAGACCACAGGGGAGTGGCCTACTCACTTTGGAGCCCTCCACTATTCAAAGGCTTAGTCCTGATTGCGATCTAATTAGTGCGAGGGCGCAGACGAGCAGGAAATAGGCGCCGAATAGCGCCAACAACAAAAACGAATGTCATATTCGTAATCAGGACCCCAAATAACCCCTATACAGAAGTTTACAGCGAATTTAGTGGGAATCAGTCGTGGCGCCACCTGGCGCCAAATGGCGCCAAATTGGCGCCAGCGCCAAAAATGAATATCATATTCGTGATCAGGACCCTCGATAACCCCCATAGCCGAAGTTTCAGCGAAAATTATTTTTTGACCCATCTCACCCCTCCTGGGGTTGTAATAGTACAATAATGCCCACCCTTTTTGTGTTTGCTCCATTACTTTTATTTTCATCAAAAATATGGGTATCCGTCAAACCAGGCGGAGGCTAGGTTGTGCTCAGTGAGAAAAGCTTCCATTCAAAACATATTACAGTTTAAAATGATTTTACGCAGCGGAAAAAGTTATCGAACATTTTGAGGGCTACTTTACATATGTATGTACATCTAATACTTGCTTCAGGATTGTTATCAAACACATCAGACAATTATCTCACAAGTAGTTTATTCAGTGATTTCACCATGTTTCAGTTTTCTTGAATATGTTTGTCTGATCACGCGTTTAGAACCATGTTATTTCTCAGAACTTTGAGAAATTTCTTCATACGCAAAACTAGACATCTTTTTTGACTAATATAAACAAAGGTGACCACTACAAGAAAAACAAAAGTAGAAAAAAATCGAAATGATGAAAAATTTAACCAAAACTTCTCATTTAAAGGTACGGTTCTTTGTGCAGCATGGAATGAGGTACACCAGAAATTGACGACAAGTGATTCGAATGGTTTAATAATCGTATGGAGTCTTCACAATGAAACATGGTACGAAGAAATGATCAATAACAGGTAATCGATAATAGTTGTGGTAAAATTGCTGAAATCATGTGACAGAAGGAGGTGCTTAGTTTGGAGTAGATGTCCTCTGCTTTCCCATGCAAAAAGCTAGACTTTTCGGCAAACAACACTTGATACCCTCATTGTTTTCTGAAAGTTGAACCATGTCTGTTTCACGTCCTGCATTCAAATGAATGAAAAAACGCTCAGCACTAATGAACAGCTTTTTTAGATGCACCACGTACCTGACTTTCCAACAGAGTTGTAGTGCCTTTTGAATGCGTACTCGCCATGTGCTATCTTGTGGACTCTTAACTGTAAACAGTTCATAACCTAATAAAGCCAATCACCTGTATCACCTGTCGTCCCGTTGATCATCGATTTGCTCGAGCGGGCGCCAGCAACGTCTCCATTCGTCCCTGTCGCGTGCTAGAGTGGTCCAGTGGATCCTCCTCGCTCGAGGGACACGAAGCCTTCATTCCTTTCGTTCAGAGCTTTCGTGAAGAAGTCTGACCATCGGGCCGGCGGTCGTCCAGGTGTTCGTTTGACGTCCCGAGGGATCCAGTCGGTAACCGCTCTGGTCCAACGGTCATCGCAAAATCGCATGACGTGTCCGGCCCACCTTATCTTCGATTCCTTGGCGAAAACGGCAGCGTCCCTGATCTTCGATGGCGTAGTTCCGAACTCCGGATTCCCACTTGCGTGTATAGGGTTACTCCTAGCATCGTCCTCTCGACAGCGCGTTGGATAACGCTGACCGCATGCTCGTCCTGCCTGCTTGCTCGCATGGCTGTCCTTCATCTAGTATTCTGCCGATCCTGTTAAGGATGACTCGAGTGAATAGCTTGTAGATTACAGACAGCAGGCAGATTGGGCGATAGTTGCCAATGTCGTCCAAGTCTCCCTTCTTGTACAGCAACACGGTCCTGCTGGTTTTCCACGGAGTGGGTACCTTGCATTCCGACAGGTAGCGCGTGAAGAGTCGAGCCAGAGTTTTGATGATAACTGGCGCGTTCTTCAGATGTTCCGGTTTAACCCTGTCGAGACCGGGCGTGACTTGTTGGCGACTTCGCGAGAAGAGAGAACTGAGCGGCGACAACTATACCATCCTCTTGCGCGATGCATAGTTAGCAGAGTAGGGCATTGGGCTATCGAAGAGATCCGAGTAGAAGTCGTGGATGACTTTCTCCATTGCCCTTCGGGATGCAGTAACTGTTCCATCCGGACGTCGGAGGCAGGTCATCTTGGTCTTGTAGCTGGCAAAGCTTCGGCGGGCATTGCGGATGCTCCTCCCAGCCTCTGCTGCTTCAGCTAATACTGCTGCTCTTCGCTCCTTGAGATCTTCCTTTATCGCCTCTCTGCATAGCTTCGCAAGCTCGGACGTGAGTCGGTGATTGCCTGCAGCTCGTGCGGCTCCACGCTGGCGAATCAGCTCGAGAGTTTCCGTAGACAGACGACTCTGATGACTTGTGCCCACAATTGTGAAGATGTTTAACGAGCAATAGTTACCCTCGTCGCGCGCACCGGAATTTGTCTCAGATACGGGATCCGCCAATGAGTTGACAAGAGAGGTGAAGTGATACCAGTTGATGACTGTCCTGGGGCTTCGCTTCCTGAACTTTTCGAGGCTCTCTCAACACGCATCGAAAAGTGGAACTTTGCGCGGAGGAGACGATGGTCCGATCCCGTGTAGAACTTCGGAACAACAGCGACGTCGGTCAGGCAAAACCTTCGATTGAAGATGATGTGGTCTATCTCGTTATGGAACTGTCCATCAGGTGACTCCCAAGTCCAACGAAGGTGAGAGGGCTTCTGGAACTGCGAGTTACCATGGATGGTGTTGGTCGACATGATAAACTCAGACAGTCTTCTCACCCTGCTCATTCCAATTCCATTCCGTGAGTACCGATGTGAAGTTCTTCAGCCGTTCTTCTTGGGCCAATCTTAGCGTTGAAGTCGCCGACGATGACCTTGAAGAAGATATGGGACGATAGTAATTACCCTTAATTCGCAGTTAAAGGTGGTGATCGAAGGCCCTTGCATAGAATAAAGAATAAGACAATCGCGAATCGATCTTAAATCAAACGCGAGCTTCCTACTCTATTTATTTTATGACAACAACGAAACATGGGAAACGAAAATATTTCAGAAAAAAAGTCACAAAAGCATCTGTGGATTATGCGATTGCAGCTACATTTTTAATTCCTACTTAGTGGAGCTGGTCAGAGAAAAAAAATACCTTGGGAAAGGGGAGACACAGATGCTCACGTTTGCCACCACAGTTATACCCTCCAGTTGAACGAGTTCCTTCGGGAGTACCTTACTTCGAGGGTCAACGTTGGTCCGCAGGTCACGGGGATGGCCGTCCTGCCTGGCTCGGCGGGGCACGTGTCGGTGGGCGACCGGACGGACTAGGTCGCTGGTATCCCTCAAACGCGGTGCCCCCTTTTTGTTCGCTGCATAGGTTGCGGATCTAGCGTTTGTACAGGTTTATCTCTCTAATTCGTAATTAAGATCGACTTTTCGATAATGGTCTATGAGCTAATCAAGAGTTAATGTCTTGGGGGGGGGGGCGTTTTAAAACTGTTACCTAACCGCGACTTTTGTCTAAGCTAATCTCAACACGTTAACTCTGAATTGAGGGAGACGTCGTTTACTACCGGCCATGATCTTCCCTGTAGAAATAATTCCATATAGACAATGCTCCCGTGTTCTCTTCTATCGTAGCCTGCTAGGCGGTTGGTGTGCTGACATAGGCGACGAGTGGCGTTGTCAACGAGGCAGCTAGCTTGAATACATCTCCTCAATCTCAGATGTCTGATTTGCTGGTGTAAGGATTTCGTACTGAATCGATGGTGTTACGCCAAGGGTTGCGTTGACGAAGGTACACCTCCCGCACCGCCAGGCCTCTGCTGTGCGTGCTTGTTCCATAAATACCAGTGGTCGGTCTCCAGTAGTTATCGAGAATGGGCGAGCAGTCGAGCGGGCCTGTAGCGGGCGGGGTTGCCGTGTCTGCTTGCTCGGTCAAATCCGGACTGCATGCGGTCGTGCGTCACTGATCTTTCTCGGTCCTGCATCATCAGATCTTGTCGATCTCACGCTTCGGTACAGCAAGAGACCGACGGTCCTTGCGTTGAAGTAGCAGATCGCCATCTTAGTCCTTCTTCGTTTAGGCAGCCTATCCGGGCCCTGAGATTCTAGCAGCCTCTCCCGAGCGGTCCTACCCAACGCTGCCGTATTGGGGGCTCCCTCAGGTTCAGGGGAATGAGGCCCCATCCAATTGCTGTTTTCGGCATATTGAAGGCACACGAGTAGCTTGCCAGGCTCTGTCGTGTGGGCTAGGATAGACCTCCAGGTAGCTGTGCCGACATGCAGGATACCAACCGCACACACACAGAGCGCACCACACACGCAAGCATGCATGGATGCGCCTGAGTGGAGACAGCTGGTATGAATCAACACAGCACTACAGAAACAGGGAGTCCATCCCCTGAATCCACCTGCGTCTCAGGGCAAGTACATGGTGGCTTTTGGTCCGCGATTTACCCCCTATCCGCCACCTGGGGTCGCGCCACGTAGCCTCGCCACCAACCGGCTCGAGATCTTTCAGTGAGAGAGGACCCTCAGTGAAAGAGATCCGTGGAATAAAGCCAATAATGAGCTAAATCGAACTTATCACTCCAGGATAATGAAAGCTTGGTTTCATCGGTGAGGACATCACTGGGTATTTGATTTCTGACACATTCTTGCAGTGCGAGCGACATCTTCTAAAACGTCATTGCGTCGTACAGTAAAAGCTAGGCAATTGATTCAGTCGAGCTCTGGCTTACTTTTCCATTAGAAGCTATTTTTCAAGAGAAGAAGTTCCAGTAGGTAAGTGTATCATTGTGACCGTTTTCTGCAATTCACATTAGGAAAGGTGCGGAAAAATGAGAGCAGCAAGAACCACCAGGATGAGGGATTCTCTCAGGCGCAAGGAGACGGACGATCACATATTCCAGAGTTTCACTTATGTTCTACATTACTTAAGAATTCCTCTGAATTTCTTGAGGTTGTGCCCATCTCGCAGCCTGAGGTGCCAAGGCACAAGCGGCCATGTTGCTCAATGGCTGCACCCAAGCAGAAATCAAGCTTTAACAAGCGGAATGCTTTGAATCTGACGTAATGGGCGATGTCTGCGTCTAGATTGTCCTCATGCTATCCAGACTCTTCGATCTGGTCCTTCGTGGCACGAAGGAAGACTGTTCCTTTGGAGCCTGATTCTGTTCCCGTGAGCCCAGCAGTCCCCGTGACTCTGCAACATATTGATGTGGAGGGTACTTCATGGAAATTTGTTCATTATCAGGAGGTTTTTATTGTTGTGCCCTGCTTTCAAAAAACGGTCTTTTGCATCATGTAAGGGCAGATGAAACACATAGCCACGGTTTATGTTTTCCGAGTGTCCCTCAGAATACCAGAAAATGAATTTAAAAAAAGCTCAAGCGTCACGCCTTTCGCCATTTGTTTGTGGCAAACATCCTCATGGGTTCCTGATGCACTTGATCGTAATATGACATACTAATACCACAGGTACCTTTTTGGGGCATCACGAAAGCGTCCGTCGCAAGCGAAGCGTAGTTCCATGTTCCATGCATGTCTGTAATGAAAAACAGCGTTTCGAATAAGCTGGAGGTGGCCTGAGAGACCTTTCTGGTTAGATTCAGGTTGAAAATTTGACTGTTTCAGAAACAAAAGCGTTGTGGTCGGCATGGCGTGGAACTACGATGGAAGCAAGATTGCCATCACATACCAAGATGGTATGAAAGCGATTTGTTTTCAAAATTTGAGTTATTTGCTCCACCTATTGATGGGATCACTTCTCACGCGTTTTGCTTCAAAAAAAGAAGTCATAATTGAGATATTGCTTGAAATATAATAGCAATAAGTGTTCAGCAACTCGCGTGGCTATCTTGAGCGAACTGGCATTGTGCGCATAGGTGGATTTTTCACATGCGACTTCCCCTTTCCTCCAACTTCTTTCCTTTCCTTGCTTCACCTGGCCTTATATCCTGCAGCCTTTCCTCAACCATCCCGCATCCTCCACCCCCTCCCAGCAAAAGAAAAAATACCTCTTTGGATTCAATAATCCCATAAAACTAAAAGAATTTTGCTCCTCTATCTCCCTCACGAGGTTTGGTGTAGGTTTGCACCTACAGGAGTCCACATTTCTGTGAGATTCAAGGGCTGCTTCCTATCGACACGCAAATTTCACTAAAATATCAATATATCGCGACAACCTGTTTATAGCCTCGTACCTGGTTGAAAGAATGCACTGTCAATTCCACCCTGAACGAATTCTTCCAATTATACTGAAAAAGATAAGACCTCCTGTTCTCCATTAGGAGCTGCTCGACCCAGACGAAGTTCTAACTGCATTCATACCCTTGGAACTCAAAATTGGCAGCAATCCCAACTGAAGTTTCAAATTAGTATAACCGTACCGTATCCATTTGAGAATTGTCAAGGTTACAGTATACTTAGCGGGCAGCGGCTTTCAATCCCTTCGAAATGGACGTACTAGAAAGGCAGTACCCGCTCTGCTCATGCCTCCGCACGCCTGCCAACAGGTAATCCCTCGACGTCTGACGCAGGCCGTTTACCAGAGACAGCGTTAACGTTGAAGAGAGTAGCACAAGTGAGAGTCGCATAAATGCGAAAACTAGCGGATAAAGAGGGGATCCCATTTCACAAGTTCTAGGCTATTTCTTATATGGTTTTTTACTTACGTGTGCGTCCTGATCACCTCCACCTTGATTACTGAAGAGCTCCTTTTCTCGTGAAGCCCGTCTTCTTAGTAATGCAATTTCAACCGTAGGGCAAGTTATCGTTGGAACAATGGATGGAAATCGAATCTGGAATAAAGAGCTGCCTGGTACGATAGCGGCCTGTGAAGTAAGAGAACTCATCTTTACATTACATCTTGTTTAATGCCTTTATGACTAAGCAGCATTTTTAGTGGTCTCCAGATGGAAATCTGCTGCTGTTCGGGATGGGTGACGGCGAGGTGCACACCTACGACTCCCAGGGAAATTTCGCGGTTAGATCATCATTTGTGTACCAGCTACATTACAGAATGAAGATTTTTGAAAGCAGTTCCTGCTCAAATTTCGATTTTCAGAAAATAATGGCTGGATCTCATTCGTTCCTTGAATATTGCAAACCACACCTTTTTTCAGCAAAAGCTTCATATGGTTGCATTAGAGAGCGTCGAGCTGGAGACAGCCCTAGCAAGTGAGTTTGTGTAGATTTTGCAGAATGGAAAAAGAACTCAAGCAAAACTGCCGATAACGCAATCCTCCGAATATCAGCACGGATACAGCTGCGATGAGCGCGTCCAACACTAAGAGGGATGAGTGATGTCTTTAGAGGACTGCATTTGGAACAGCCGATCAGGATACATATGAGCAGCCCATTTACGTTCAATTTAAAACAGGAGCTTATCTCGCATGCCGTTTCTCGACTAAAACCCATTCTCTCTTCTCCGAAACCCATTCTTTCGAGCGATTCTTTGACCGATGCATATGCCTTGATGTCTGAAGCATGACGAAACGTGACAAAGAATGTCGAGAAGCGCAAGGCATCGTTTTAATACAAGTATTTGTTGAAGGAATCCTTCGCAGAGAAAGTGTGGTTTAATCTCACCCATAAATAACTGGTTTGGGACCCACTGTTCACGATAAGAATGAAATGAATAAAAAAATTACACTTTTTCTGGTAAAAGGCTTGAAAACGGAAGGGCTGGAACGCCATTCACCGACATTGTCACATGCTGGCAGCGGGAACGCTTCCAGTTGTCATAGAGTGTGGTTTTCGTAAATTTGTTTGTTTTCGAAAACTGAATCTTGTCTTTAGTGATCACAACTGACATATTCATGTTGGGAAAAATTCAAGAATTTCTAGGAAAGGATCTTTTCACTAACTGAGCGTCACAGCTGAATTTGTTTTCAGTAATCGTAGGGTTCAATAGATTATGCAATGCAAAAATGCACACAATAGTTGCCTAAATCGCTGAGAGATGGTTTCACTACGAGCTCGTGCTGAGTTCAGCGGCCTGGTGGACGTAAACAAACACTGAAGCAATACTAATGAAAGACTCGTTCTTTGAAGAATTCCACCCGAAGCTGTGCGATCTGACCATGCAGATGCTCATCTCAGCACTCTACTTCCTGTAAAAAACTTCAATTCCTATTGTTGATTTGGGAAGAAGGAAAACGCTATGTGAGGTGATACACCTCACGGGGCTTCTGTGCCAGCGCAGTGCTCAATGACTGCTCTATTATGCATGAGTTTGAATTAGCAGTTTTCAAAACGCGTTTCCCATTTTTCAGAAGATTTGCGCAAGGATAATATTATAGCACTGAAGTGGTATGCACCAACGCCAAAAAGTCGATTCCTAGAAATTGGTGAGTGTTGGCCTTTGGTAATGAGAACAGTTTTCGAACTCACAAGCGTTTTCAAAATCCGCTTTTACAGATGGTCGCTCATCGCCCACCAATCAGAAGAAATGTGAGTCTAGCACTTGAACGCCTCCTTTCCATTGGGCTTTCCTCATCGTTAGCTCTGCATAGATTGTTTCCGAGCTAAATTTCGTTCCGACTCTCAAACTTCCCAGGAAATGTCCCTTTATTATCAGAAAAACGTTGAAGTAGTGACTTGGATACTATGCCGAATTTCCGGGCGACTA
This sequence comes from Ostertagia ostertagi, assembly GCA_036418205.1. Classification (NCBI taxonomy): domain Eukaryota; kingdom Metazoa; phylum Nematoda; class Chromadorea; order Rhabditida; family Trichostrongylidae; genus Ostertagia; species Ostertagia ostertagi. The sequence continues at coordinate 152,778 of MU868334.1, read as the reverse complement.
TCTTTTTCCAGTCCAGCTTTTTTTTTGCAGTTTTCCTGCCATGGATATAAATCTTAGTTACTAAAGTTATTGTTGCTACTAATGTTGCACACATTAGTAGCAACAATAACTTGTTTGGCTGCTAGCTCTCAAGTGCTACTTTATTGGGAAGATGGGGGGTGGGGGGGGGGTACTGCACAACGGCGTCCGATCTCTACTTTCTGCAGCACATTCTTATCAAAATTCAACATTAATAACGAGAAACGAAGAGAAAAAGGAAGAGGAGCTAAGTTAGTGATAACGTGGCTAATTTGAGGGCTTAGGTTGAACCACTGATGGCGTTTGAAAAGGTGGGAGTGCGAGCCCGCAGCATTTCGTGGACAGCTTAAAGTGGCCGCAACCGACTATGCTGCAGCTGTTACAGTGGAGCTCAACTCCCTCATCCTATCTGTCTCTCTGATTACAAGTTAGCTTTGAATACCGTTCTCTAATTCAGGGTGACTAGGAGGCAGATTGGAGAAGAGGTAAGCAAACCAGCCCTTTTGGCGTTTCTGCTGGGGCCGTATGCTGAATGTTGGGGAGGGGATGGGGTCCCCGAGTCGACGGACTACTTCAACTCGGTCGGTACGGTAGGAGAGTGATGACGAAGTGGTGCAGCTGGTCCAGCAGCTCCGCCAAAGGGCTGGTTTGCTTACCCCAGGACTAAGCCTTGGAGAGGGACGGACCTCTCTCTTTAAGGCTTAGTTCCTGAGGTAAGCATCAAATTGAGGCGGTTTTAAGGACCGAGTTGAAGTAGTCCGTCGACCGTCGATCCCCTCCCCAACATTCAGCATACGGCCCCAGCAGAAACGCCAAACGGCTGGTTTGCTTACCTCTTTAGAGAGGGGCTAGGGCGAACCACTCGATTTGGGTGAAAAGTTGCAATGTTCGAGATGACTCTGTTCTGATGAGGGGCTGTGACAAGAGAGTTAACCGGCCTCTTTCCCAATTACAGTAGAACTTTGTTTGAAGTTGTGGGAGTTTGCTTCTGAAATGTTTAGCTTTATGTTCCGCATTTTTTTTAAATATGAAGCCATTTCAGACTCTCCGTCTCTATCACGGCTTCCACGCCTTCAATCCCTTGACAGCCTTCCTGCCGTTGCAGACCCCCGACCGGACCCAAGACCGAAGCTTCTCATAGCATACGCTCATGGCGTGGTGCAGTTGATGAGAAACGAGAATGATATGTGTAAGTGATTAACACGGTCCACTCCGTGAAGAAATGAATGCAGAACTAGGAATGATTGTGGTCTTGCTGAAAACCCGCCGCACCTGTCTACAAAGTGTGAATTTCGAAGGTTTGCTGCTCCTCGAAAACTTACTTCTCATGCACACCATCTTTAGTCGCAAGTCTAGTTCTATAAGAAGAGTAGAAGACCACAAAATTCCGAGAATGACTCTTTTTATCAATACTGCTTTATGCTGCTGCTGTGTAGACCTGATTTTCAGCTCCAATCGTCGCTCGATTTCCGCAGCTCACAGTAACATGTGCACGGTGGTGCCCCAATGGGAACTTCTTCGCTGTGACAGGACAACAACTGGACATGCCCGCTCAGGAAAATTGTGTTGTGCATATAGTCACTGCCTTTGGAGTGGTGAGGTTCCATCTATACTTTGACGTTACACATTTCTGTTTATGAGTCGAACGCTATTTTTTTGGTCTCTATAACCATGTATGTATTACCTTCCCTACATAACTTCTTCCGAATATTCTTTGCGTCGTGGATCGTCACTAAAACAGCTGCATTGATTCAGCGCTTTGGTACAGTAGCACATTACGCAACAGCAGAAGTAATGATATGAGGTTCAAATATGAATTTGTAGGTGCTTCTTGTCTCGTGACAGGTACGAAGTCTGTTGATTCTCGAGTAAAGGGAGATCTGTCAAAATTTAGGAAAAAAAATTAGGTTCCTGGGGACCGAAACCAGAAAAAAAATTTAGAGTGGGATAGAAGATAATAGAGCAAACCAGGTGAGCGAGGTGCAGACATCGCCACGCTTCACGCATATTTATGACTGGGTAATGGCAGAAGTTCTAAAAAGGAAGGTCTTTCAGGGTGTGCCAAGCTTTTTCAAAACGGTCTTTTGCATGATATAGGGGCACATGCGGGAACCACAGAACCATGGTTAATTTTTCCTGAACGGCCCTCTGAATACCAGAAAAGGGGGTCCCTAGTCACACCTTTTTCACCAGTTTTTCAATCAAAGTCTATTTGTAAGGGTTACTGACGGTCCTAATCATGAATATGGTACTAATTATTCATGCTAACTCCATTTTGCGCGAATTTTGAAACGTCAACTCGAAATGCAAAAATTTGTCACCACGAGGAATCGAACTAGGGACCCCTTTTCTGGTATTCAGAGGGCCGTTCAGGAAAAATGAACCATGTTCTGTGGTGCCCAATGTCATGCAAAAAACCATTTTGAAAAAGCTTGGCACACCCTGAACGACCTCCCTTGTAAGGGCTCTATACAAGAGGGGTGGGCACGCCCAGCTTTTCACGCATGTCAAATGAGCCCTCTCCCCCACCCCACCCCCCAGATTGAATTCCCCGATTCTCGTGACAGTATAGTAGCGAGCAGCAGTCCCACTACATACATTTCTGTTCAAAAAATGCGGCGTGCCCACCCTACTTGTATAGCACCGATCTATGACCTAGGGCCCTTGCCATGCTTTTGAGTAGCGAAAGTGGCACCACTCCTACGATTGTGAAATCAATAACCTCATAACCGTAACGGACCGCTCCTATGACATCACGAATTGTGCCTTCAAGGAGCACCTCACGCTTTACAGAACAAAAAGTGCCTCAAAGTGAATATCCCAAGTTCTGCTCTGCTAAATCATGCTTTCGATTGTTTTTTATACTGTATGCCAAACGAGGTTTTTAAGATGGAATCTTTATTTACTGGCCTTACGTTTCGACCGCTTCGTCTTCTTCAGAGGCCTGGAGATAGTCTGAAGCTTTTGATTTGTTAGCTACTCGATCAACCGTTTATAGTATTCTCGACGTCATCAGAACGTCGAGAACACTACTGAGTACTCAGTGATGGAAGCTTGACCCAAGGCTTCATCACTAAGTATTTGGTAATAAGGTTTCAACAAAGGACATGGAGACATACTTCCGATGTTAAGATTTAAAAGTACCTAATTCAAAGAGTTCCATTTCTTAGATATGAATAAAAATAGAAGGTTTTTGGGACATTTCGAGTTTTCACACTAATTTCCTGGTCTTAGAATAAAGTTTTCAGCGTTTTCCCTAAAAATTTCACAGATTCAAAAAGATTTCAAAATCCTTCGTTTCGGTTCCCCGAAACGCTTAGCGTGCCTCCTTTTGGTTTCTGCGACATTTTTGCATTTTCTTTTCTGGCAGGACGTAATTTAATTCAACCCGAAAAAAAACTTCTATTTCAGAAATTAACATCGCTGCAAATGCATTGCTCCTCGTTAACCGGTTGCTCATGGGATCCGACAGGAGTCAAACTAGCTCTGTCCTCAGAAAACTTATTATGGTTTGCAAATGTTCGCCCACGATACAAAGTACGTTTGGAAACTTCCTTCCTCTTTATAGTTACTATACAGTTCATGCTAAATACCAGTAACTCACTTCAGTGGGGCTATTGTGGTCACACAATTGTGTACTCATATGAGAAAGCGGAGCGTGGCGACTACCGAGTGGTCTTTTACGAATCGAAATTAGATGAGTCCTATTCGAAACCGGTTCGACAATTGGAACAGCTTGCTACTGGTAGTGATTATTGTGTTATAGCTAATCGACAAGAAGATTCACTCGGGAAGGTAAAGTTTATTTATTTATACATGCGTAGTGAACGCGCTGATCCGTGACAATACTAGGCTGGAGAGGTTGACCGAGTGAGATAATTTTACAATTATAAAGCAACACAAGAAAAAAAATAGAAAACAAAAACTCAATAATGACTAAAGACTAAACGATGCCCTAAAATGAGCCTATGGATAAGAGGAGTGGTGAAAATAGAATACCACGAAAATCGGAGGTCTGCCAATCAAGTGGATCGGGAACTGCTTCTAAATTGTGTAGTAATTAGGAGACAAGCGGGAAACTTTCGCTGCATTGAGATCGCGTGGTAACATATTTTGAGTGTAAATTCGAAAGCACACGAATTGAGTCATGCCGCCAACGCCAAACACGTCTAAACCCAGAAGCTACCCACAGCACAAGCATCAGTCGGCAATGATGCCCGCTCGCCACTTGCGGGGTCATAGGTACTTGCCGCAACTTCGAAACACGGGTATACCGACCACCCTCGTGGAAACGGCAAGCAAGGCGTATGTACGGGTAGGCCACTAGTAGACATGGGAAGGAATATTCCGCATACTCAGCTTTCGTATGCTAGCGACGTTCTTGCTGGACACAATCAATTTAATGTCTGTATTCACATATCGAAAAAAGACTCATCTAGAAGCAGATACACCTGTCTGTTATTAATTTACCATCGAAGAGGAGCTTGTTTGTGATTTTTGAAAGAGGTTCATATATACGGTCGTTAGGGGCGCACTATGTAGACTGTAGGGAACCGTTTTCCAATTTACACATAAACTTCTACAACAACGTAGATGGACTTTAGAAGACAGCTAGCGAATCATTGTTAAAGCGTATATACAGAAGCGGTCAAAAGTGTTCGCCGAAACGATTTTTAGGGCATTATTTTTTTCTCTTCAGAGCAGCAACCTTCAGGGATTGATGTGTTATGTTCCCTAGTGTTAGTCCTAAGAATCAGGAACTCAAGAGAAAAAATTTTCGAGACCACTACCGATTTTTCCGGCAAAAAAAATAGAGAATGGAAAACCGTTTTGGTAAACACTTCTGACCGCTACTGTATACCTCTGCATAGGTAATTTATTCCCAAGATGACGGCTGACGACACGATTGAAGGCTTATAGAATGCCGCTGATGAATCCAAAGAGACAGCTTCTTATCGTCAACACCGATACTGTGTGCTGTAGTCATGATCACCAGAAATATGGCCTTCGATTAGGCCTCAAAGATCGAAAAAAACTCCAGCGCGATGGTAGACTCGAAGGGCCAGTTTTGCAGCTGCATGGAGCACCGAATCTTGCTTTTGGGGTCCGTTGGTTGGCCGGGCCCACGTCAATCAGGCTTTTTATACATTCTTATTAGCTTGCACATTTATGAGGCCTGCAACCCATACGCTCAAACAAGACGTCTAGCAGTGGGTGGTTTCGATCCACCGACCTCTGGATTATGGGCTCAGCACGCTTCCAATGCGCTACGCTGCTTCGGCGCTGGAGTTGCCTCCATTCGCTGATATCCTTTCGGTCTTGACGCATGAGCTAGTCATCAGCTTTTGCGCAAACATGCCGAATATTCAGATTCAAATATCCCCACAATTTCAATAACGATAGACACCAATAAGTACTTAACATAAAATTATGTATCGGCCATAACAACAAAAATCGCTCTACCTCCGCTACTACTAAAGAAAAAAGTTATAACAAAGAAATGAGGGATATTTCCAATATATTCTCTGTTTTATGAAGTTTTCGCAGAAGTCTTGTCAGTCAGACAGAAAACGCTCTGGATTTCTAGACAAAAACTTTTCTCTCTGCATTAATTTTTAGCATATTCAAAAAAGTTCTTGAGCATATTTTGTGTATCACTTGTTTGCTGCAGTATGGTCTTGCCAAAGAAAATCACTCGAAATGTTTCCTCATGAGCTTGAAATAAATCATTGAAATTGGATTAGCATCCTCGCTTTTCTGCAAATTTGTCACCATATTATGATGACGTATTGATTGATATGATAAATGAATAGATGTGACTGGTAATAGGGTTTTATGGTTAACCTTTTTTTCTCTTGCTGACAAAAATAGGCAGCCTAATATGTTTTGTTTCATTACTACTATTACTTATAATTATTATTTATTATTATTATTTCTCTTCTTCATTTGCACTATTTTGTTTTTTTTCTATTTTCTACTGAATACTTGAAGACAAAGTTAGGGCTCAGACCCACTTAATAAGC
>MU868334.1:119362-140044 GCA_036418205.1 Ostertagia ostertagi | reverse complement strand
TATGGTCTTGCCAAAGAAAATCACTCGAAATGTTTCCTCATGAGCTTGAAATAAATCATTGAAATTGGATTAGCATCCTCGCTTTTCTGCAAATTTGTCACCATATTATGATGACGTATTGATTGATATGATAAATGAATAGATGTGACTGGTAATAGGGTTTTATGGTTAACCTTTTTTTCTCTTGCTGACAAAAATAGGCAGCCTAATATGTTTTGTTTCATTACTACTATTACTTATAATTATTATTTATTATTATTATTTCTCTTCTTCATTTGCACTATTTTTTTTTTTTTCTATTTTCTACTGAATACTTAAAGGCAAAGTTCGGGCTCAGACCCACTTAATGAGCCTTTACGGTGGCTAGAAGCGCTAGGTACGCAAGTGTAGAGGTCGCGTCACTTCCCTACTTCGAAAAGCGTTACTTAGACGCTAGGCGCTAAGAACTTTGACACGCTCCACCTGTTGCGACACGCTCCGCCCACCGCTCGATATCTTGTCTGCGTCGCTAACTTGATCTGCTATGCTCTCTCTACTCGTACTTCTCTAGCGCTCTCCGCGCTCATATAGGCTGTCCCATAATTTTTTTTACTCACCGACCGGTCGTCATGCCGTGGGAAGTGTACGAGCCCCTACACTGCCAGAAGTTCTTTGGTTCAACGGAGATCATCGGCGATGAAGATACTGGACAGCACAGACATGGCCATGGTCATGGTCACGGTCATCGTCAACAGGAGCAGCAGCAACACCAGCCACCTCCTCCTCTGCCTCATCCTCAGGCTCAACCAGCACAACCACCACCACCAACTCCACAGCCAAAGAGAAGAAAAGCAATGTCCCATAATTAGTGAATCACTTTACATTTATTGCTATAAAAATCCAAGAAAAATGGTGAAGGCGTGAAACATGTTTTGCGAAGTAGCACCCACATTATCCTACCTGAGCATTTAGTCAGCCCATTTACACGCTGCCTTACGTGGCTATTACATCAATTTTTCTGGAACCTATTTTTGAGCTTCCTTCTTCATCACTTCTGATTAGGATCTTTCAAACGCCAAACAACATAGAGGATCAACCAGCAGATAGGCGAGGGCACGCTCCCTCAATCCACGGTGCACTTATGGTTCACTCTATTCCGGGGTTGAATTTATTATTTGAAGATGACCCACACTCCAGGTACCCTTCGACTGGCAATCTCACTGCCCTAGCCAGCGCCACTAAGAATGGAACTGGACAAACTAGTCGCTATTTGCCAGAGCGTATCCAACTTGTTAAGATGATGGAATGTAGACAATCCGTAGAGTCGTGAAGATTTTAAAATATGGAATTGGCCACGTGCTCTAATACTGTCCACAAATGATAAAGAGTTTTTGTGGAGAAGTAAGAAGAGAGAGTAAGTGAGTGGAAAAGAAAGTCCTTGAAGACCGCGATTGACAACTGCTGGACAATTGTTGGCGCATGGGGATGCGCTACAATAGCTCTCCTGAATGCACGCCACACGTGCTCCATAGAATTTGACTGGGGAAAGCGGGCAGGCTTCACCAATCGCCGAAAATCCTCGCTTTTCAAGAGTTTTCCACCTAGGCTGCTCGATGCTCTCGCACCTTGTCCTCCATACGATTGAAGTTGAGGTCAAAGGCACCCTTGAAAGATGCACATAAGTGAGAGTACAGCGTCACAATCACGTTGATCAGAAAGTGTAACGCGATCACGAGTTGGGGATCAGTACGCTCTTATGCCTCCCCACACCATATCGCATGGACTATCAAAACAATCATGTTAAACGATGGTCCTGGGTGCATTACATGTTCCTATTCTCGCCACATGCGGTAAGTCCAAATCACTCACTTACATTCAATTTGATCTTAATTGAGAAGAATACGCGATCACTCAAATCAGTGGATCCACCGCCAATGTCCCGGCATCCAGCAAACCCCTCTAACACACGCGTTCCAAATCTTCCTTCTTCCAGTTTCCCGGTGATTCTTCTCGCGGGAAGTCACCCTAGTGTTGTCTCTGAGACTTGCTGTAATCAAGAACACCACTACATTCCACAGTAACTTCTCCCTGCTCAGTACACTCCCTCTTGTCCTGTCCCACCAAACCCCTCGTTCTGCGTGGCCACTCCATTTGGCTCCAGATTGAAGCCGGATGCAAGATATATGAGGCCCACTTTGTGCCCATGACTGTAGGGCTTCTAGCATTATGCCTTGCACAGTTTCATCCAATTCCATCTAATTGTTAATAAGTTAGGTCAATTTATCCATCTCGTCCTTAAGTTTTGCACACCAGTGTATGATCATCCAGCATACTCGCCAGAATTGTGGACTGAGTGGAGTGTGCTATCAAATCCACAAGGAACGGTAGCCTAGCTTGAACGATTCGGGAGTTCTGACAGCAAAAGCCCAACCTCCTCTAAGTCCGACCTTCCGAGATATTGGTGAGCACGAGAGTGACCTTGCGCTGGGAACCGCCGCCCAGTAATACTAGGGTCACTGAAGAAGATCAACATCTACAGCGTAATGGCGACGCGTTCAATTTGAAAGTAAAGCAAGACAAAGTCTGCTTTTTTCCTGAGGTCGTTCGACCCCACCTTGCGGAGAATATTCATAAAAAATTGGAGACTCTCCAGGCTAGCAGTTCTTCCACCTCCGCCGTGTGGCCCTATCCTCGTGCCAACAAAAGACAACTCAGTCTGAGCTCTAGCGCTCTTCCCCAGGAAGAAATTTTACGCTAAGTGACATGACCTCAAACTCGACTTCCGATCTTTCTTCGATCAATAGCTCCTGGAATTTCAGAGATAAGACAGCGACTAAATTTCCATGAATAGGCAATACATTGTAGATGACAGAGGTGTATGTTTGGATGAGCAAGAACTCCGGATAAAAAAAATCGAAGTTTAAAAATACCTAAGTGATTCACTAATTATGGGTATTATCTTTCATCTCCCTGACGCCCTTTTGAACTTCTCCGCAGCGTAGAGCAAAAGGCTCGTATTTCCTGTGCATTTCACGATTTTTTTCTTTTTTCTCCACTGGCGGTCCACTCCTACCCCTACTTTCACATTTGAGTGGAATTACCTCATAATTTAATCCTGAATCTTGCCTTCAATTATACTATTTGTGCAAGCTTTAAGTTTTTCTTACATTATTCTCTGAAGTGTTTTTTGCAGTGTCTTCTACAATTGTGCAATAATATTGGAACTTGCGTCGATTTCAAAGTAAGTTTATCATTTAACCCTTAGACTACGACTTTTTTAAAATCGAGTTATAAATGTGTTCTGCGTTGCAATTATCCCTCCCAGCAACAGGCAACCAGCTGTAGAAATTTGGCTGATGTACGTTGGGTGTGACCTGGGATTTGATCTAGGGACCATGCGCGCGGTAGCGGCCCGTCTTGTCATAACACCATTTCCGCTCGGATGATTTTTTTGTTCAATAAATTGGCAATTCTACAACCACACATTTTTTACAATATTAAAGTCTTCAATGACCCGAAAATTTTTACAAAAAAAGTTTGAAAAGGTCAACATTATATGGTCTATGAATGGTACGGAGTAAAACATGATATACACAAGGGCACGTTGCAAGCAGCACACATTATTTTTGTACGAGTTTCTTTCTTTGACATCGCGCAGTATCTACATCGCCGACGCGTTTTTAACTGTAGTGGCATATGGTCCCCAACGTTGATGATCCTCCTGAAATTTTTGGTGGCCTCCCCATGCCGGGCTTGCGCCTGTTAGCCGTCCTTTCCCTCCCGGTCGACGGACTACTTGAACTCGGCCCTTTAAGCTGCCTCACTCGACGCTTTCGTCTGCGCTCTCTCACCTTATCAGCGGCTCATGACCACTGTGATCTCACACATTCAAACTTTTGCCACACTGTAATTGGCTCACCCACCTCGGAGTCCCTCCCCCTACAAGGCTTAGTCCTAGGGCTCTCACCTCCCTCCTTGGGATTTGGAGCCGAGCCAGGCGCCGTTCTCTGATCGTCTGTGCTCTCCGCCATTCGTGGCAGGACCATGGACGAAAGTGCAAGTAGTCCGTAAACCTTCCCTCCCCTGCGCAATCATTTGCTGAGCAAGAGGAACAAGGAATTTGATCAGCTTCGTTTTCTCGTGATGGATTTCCTGATATATTATCCATGCGTTTACAACCGCCACCTGTAGTATTTTATAGTACACCTTACCACCATTTTCTGGAACGTCTATTGAAGTCGTAAAGTGCACATTTCTGATCAGACAGATCTACTCCGCCCATTATGCTGCTGTAGAAGGAGACAGCTTCAGGGCATTCAACTTCTTTTCGCGATCCATCCTTCATTGTGCGCAACACATGCGTTGTAGTCAGCGTGACAATTGCTGACTACCAGGACCTCCTTGCAGTCTTTCCAACGGGCACACAGCGTACCAGCTCCATTTACCGCAAACTCAAAGCTGCCACGTTCGCCAAGCTTTTCTGATAACTTGGGAACCGAAACAGGGAATTCCTAGTGGGCCATACCCACCTGCGGTAGGACTTGCTCTATTAACTTACGCAGGATGACTCGCTTTAGCTTCTGACGATTAGGATGGTCAGAGGTTCCAAAATATCACAGATAAAAAAGTGTCCTCACTTCGCTCTACTTAGCAAAACTTTTTGAGAAAAATGGCTCGTTTTCTCTCTGATTTCTTTTCACTAAAAGCGTATTTTTTTATCTTCCAGCATGGACTCACGAGCGTGTTGTAAAACACGTGAAACTGCTTCCATTGAGACACTAACTTTTGAAGAAGTTTTGATTTCCGTACCCGTCTGGATAAAGTCGTATTATTTTCTCACGATACGGCGCTTATCTCGGTCGGATAGTAATCAGGGTTCCTCCCAGAATCATATCCTGTAGCATCCTTGAGAAACTTGTTCGTTATGAAGCCACCCCGACAAATTCAGCGTGAGCTGACACTTCAACAACTCCTGCGTCTCTTTTGCTAGGGTTTTCCTTTTACGGAAGTTCGACAGCGGTTTTGCCTTTGCTATAAGCTAAGGAACTTGAGTGGGTAATAATTTCAAAATTTGATTGGGTAAAAGCAAAATGCAGCAGAGAAACATGAGGTGGAACTATGATTTTGCGTCATAGGCAAGCGGGTATTTTCGAAAAAATGAGGATAAAAATTTTTGCTTTCTCAAACTGGATTTCCGTGATAATATTCAGATTCGCATTTATATGTGTCACAATTTGTCTGTAGAGCCTTTTTCAAAAACATCCCAAATTCTAGTTTTTGGGAAATTTGTAGGTGGAACTAAGATTATGCGTCGCAGTGTACTTGAGCCCAAATGAGCTTCAAACATTACTTGGCATCGTCATGTCGATTAGGAGGATTTTGAAAGGGATCGTGTGAAATGACAGGGATGAACCCACTATTTAAGAGGAAACGCAGTTTTCAGCGTCAAAGTCATGTACATATAACCGTAAAAGTTGAAAGTACACCTACATGCAGATGTTCAAGTCAACGCGGAAGTCATGCGTTCAAGGAAGGTAGTGGAGGAGGAGGCTATATATAATCCTTCCCCCCAGGGAGACGTGTTCCTTGCCGCCGATTCTTTCCTTGGCTTGGACGGGGGGACAAGGTTACGCCATAGACTCGCCGTGACTCGCCTTGAACGTCCATGTTGCAGTTAGAGCGAGTATGGGTATGAGTGTAGCGAGCAGAGTATGGCTGGTCCTAGGACGCAACCCTGGCTCCCCCAACCATATGATAGGATCAGCGGCGGGGGACGCGTCCCCCTAGAATAAGGAAAGGATACGGCCCCAGGAGTCACACTCCCGTCCACACTTCGATTGCAACACTTTCGATGTGAAAAGACAAGACAAAGTTAGTTTTTCTGTATGGCACAGTTGAATCATCCGTTGCTGAGAAAACCCAGGAAGATTTTGAGACTATCGAACAGAGTTCTTCGACATCCGCTTTATAACCCTGATGTTGCTTAGGATCCTGTGCTTCTCTCGCGCATCATGATGTCGAAATTGACATCCAATCTTTCTTCGTCCGAACTCGATGGAGTTCTACAAGAAAGGCATCGAACAAATTTCCTTGCGATGTAGAAAATGGTGGTGTATATAATGCCGAATGAAATAATAAGAGAAATAAAATCAATAATAATAGAAATAAAACAGCCAGCTTTATGCAGAAATTATGGACCCACCTATTTGAGCTTTCCCCTACTGCCACTTTTCCTTATCGGCTAGACATTGTTCCTGTCACTTATCTTGGATGTTTTTTGAATCACATTGAGGTGTGATTAGCTTGTATGGAACTAATATGTTATTTAGCTGTTGACTATACATTCCAGTACGTTGACATTGAACCACAAACGATTTCCCTCAACAACTGGGCTGCGGTTGTCGCTGGTGGTGACTGCTACTTCATCTGGCATTTTCTCGTTCCTCACAGAAGCACATCTAACCGACCTGTAGGAACAGCAGCTGAGGACAAGTAAGCAGTCTTCGTGCGAAATATGTGACACGATTCCTCTTATGGGCATTTTAAAAATAGCCTATTTTCGGCGTTGTGGTATTTTTTCGGTGTTGCGTAACCGGAAGGTTTTCAGAATCCATAAATTGGATAGCGCCGTCGGAACAACCGACATCAGTGGAAGAAGACGAGTAAGTTTCGTGATGTACAGTTGAAAATGGATGTTCCTCCAAATTGTAGCAATGTGTGCTGTGCATCTGTTCTGACTGCCCACAAAACTTGATTCAGAACTTGAGCTGCTAAAGCTGCGAAAACGCGAAGCGTGCAAAGACATTTGCGACTGGTGTTCCTGAACAGCAGGGTAAAAATCGGTAAAGGAACTTTCGACGACACGTCGAGGATTTCTCCACTTCAGTCACGTGCTCCCGCGCGGCCTTTCACTCTCGCCACTATTTTCACCCGGAATAGAGCCATGGTTAAGGATTTTTTTGTTATTCTTCCTGCTAGACAGTCGGCCAACGGCAGGCGCTCCGTGTAACCTCCCCTTCAAAAAGCGAGAAAGTGTCGGGTGCAGACCAAACACCACAACTGACGACGGCCTCCAAGTAAATCTGGTTAGAAGTTGTTCATAGTGATAGCTGATTTCTGGTAAATGATAGTTGTAATTAGTGACAATCGATAGAATACAACTGCAACAGGCTAATCATTTCATTGGCAGAAAACATTAACATTTTGTGAAGGCCGTCGTCACTTGTGGTGCATGGTCTGCACCCGACACTTTCTCGCTTTTTGAAGGGGAGGGTACGTGTCATCGTCGCGTCTCTCAAAAACATTTTAACACAAAATTTCTGCGCCCACTTACATCACTCATTGCTATAAAAAGCGCGAGTAAGAGGATAATTTGAAAAAAAAATGTAAAAAAATTAGCGATAACTACTGCTGCGCTACTGTTACGTTTCTGAGCCAAAGTCTTCGATCACATCTTGAACGGTGTTCTACTTGCAATAGTACGTATATCATCTAGAAAATGTTCCAGCGTGGACCTGATCCCATCACTCGAACATGCATGGGAAACAAATCTTGCCTTCTGGTGAGTTATAAATAAAAGCAGCCATTTCCAACAAGAAGAATCTCGAAAACTAGAAAAAGAAAAGTCCAAAACTCTAGTTGCTATAAGGATTATTCGGTGCAATGATCACGAGCATGATATTTCTTGCCAGACCGTTTTTTTTTTGCGAAAATAGCCCTTGCACCAAATTGGAGCAAAGTGGTGCCAGATTGTGCTGACGCTGAAAATTAATTTCTATTCCGTAAGGCACTGAACAACCCATGAACAACGAATTCGATGGAAGCCTTTTTGAGGTTTCGAAGTTGGTAGCTGAGCAAGAGAAATTGTGTGTACCCATGAAATTCTATTAGATATGTTCTGTTCAGTACTGCGAGTCGGGAACGCTCTACAAGGTATCACTGCATGATGGTGCAATTCAAAGCCGCCTTAACTTGGTACCCAATGTGATTCAAATGGGCCTCAACTTATCTGGTAGCAGACTAGCCACCATCGGTTCGTATTAATGACTTTGTCCGTGAAAACAGTTTGATGTGGATGTATGGCTTTCTATCGTCCCTTTTGAAAACCAGGTCTACAATAGTTTTTTTTTCTGATACATAATCTGATTTCTACTTCTTCTCATCAACTCACTTCACATCTCTGAGAATTATCTAGATTTCATGCTCTGTTTCATGAAATCTGGACTTGTTCTACATTTCTTGACATAAATGTCTCTATAGCTTGTTACGATAGAGCTGCTTGATTTGGTAACAGTTCCGGGAAGACCGCTGCCACCAGGAACTTTCGCGGCTCCAGCAGTGCCCCGTAAAGGCCCAAACTCTGCGCGGAGATATGGAGACTCGAAACGTTTGAGTTAGATTAGCTACTATACTCATGGAGTGAATCGCCAGAACTGGATGCGGAGGGGGGTAGAGGGGCAGGAGGATTAGCCTAGAAATTAGACTAGTCACGGGAAAATGAAGATATATGAGTTATTCCAGAAAACTGGATCGACATGAACTCCAATGAAAACACAAATAATTCTTGCATAATGGTACACCGTCGGTGATCTTCGGCAATGCCTGTAGGCGCAGCAACTTTATGGTTTGCTCTTTACGCAGCCAGAAGTAAGCAGTTCTCGTCGCCCACTCACTCAGAACATTCACAAACAATGCATTACATTATATCTCTATAACTTTATCGAACTCATTGCATATATGACAGGATGAATACCAATTATCGCACACTGAATTCGCGGAATAAAGTGAACGGCAATTTCATGAACTCGTTCTGAGTGTGAGCTGGTCTGTGAATAATTCTGTGATCCTAAGGATCTATTCAACATTGTGCTGACACGGTCATCATCAGCGGTAAGCAGGGTCCCGAGTTGCTCCGGAAAGGCATTCATTCAACTATGTTCGCTACCGGGATTCCACCTCTAACCTTTCCGAGAATCCTGCAGAGATCTCTCGTACCTGTGCGACTTTTGCATTCTTTCGATTCCAATAGTGCATAGATTTGGCACCCGAACAGATACGAATTATTACAGCTTAGAGAGCGCTTTTTAAATCCATCTAATTGGTAAAATAGTCCTGCACCAAGTTCGAACCCTCTCTAGCTTTGCGAAAAGGTCATTCTTTATTGAAAAGTCTGGAAGCTATTTTTGGAAACTCCGTAACAAAATGAGAAACCTTCGCTTTAATTTGCGCTTGATACCGATATGATCATCACTGATATTTTGATACGGTCATCTCGCGCAGTGAACACCAGTGAACACTTTCGACAGCTAGTGGAATCAATGGGCTTGGGCAGCAGCAATTAGTGCTCTTCCATACCCACCTTGCGCAAAAGCCCCCCCCCCAACTCTCTAATGAATCGCCCCGTTAGAGAGAGTCCCGCTCATTCTGAATTACTTCAAATCACCTGGATTCATGAGAATATGTGGGAAGGTTTCACTGGATAAATGCTAGTGTCCACGGGTAGCAGGCAATCAGAAATTATTAAAACAAGGAATAAAATAAATAAATAAAACAGAGGAAATAACATGAACGAAGCCAAGCTCTGTGAGGTCGCAGGGGTTCTAATAGCTATGCAGTGGTTACAGTTTGCGTCCTCCCTGTAAGTAACTATATACAATGCTTGGCTTCCCTACAGCTGGATTCTTGACGAGGCTATGTAACTTCACGCTTTCTAAGACACATTCTGCGATAGAGTTACCGATCATTGAATATGCCTGGTTAGTGGAGTGATTCATAGGTGCTGGCAAAGGCGAAAGGTTTCATTATTGCTCCCCGAGGGCGGCTCAAGAACAACGGTATCACCTCCGAACACTGACAAGGCCTCTCTGCCTAGCCACTGTCTGCGTCTCTCTTTTATACAACCTCTCGTTCCTCTAGTCGTCGAATTTTCTTGTCCGGAAACGCACTCTGTTTTGCGCCACAGACCGTGCTTTTGTCTCAGTCAAATATAAGGTTATCTTGTATCCTTTCGACTATTTTCTTTAGGCCTTTCTAAGCTGCACGTAACACCCACCACTTCATATTGAAAACTTCTATGCACATGCTGTTATTGTGAAATTTGCCCTGTTTGAAAAACCAATTTTCAAGATTCGTCGAATCTACTTCAATTTTTCGATTTCAACGAAGATGGTCTTAGTAAAGTAAACAACATGGATGTTAAAGAGGTTGCTGATTTCAAGTGGGATGAGGTAGGTATGAAAACTTCCGTGATAGCTTAGACGACTTACCAACGAATTTTTATGCAATACCAGGAGCAAGAAGATTCCATAGCATATCTCTCCAAACAAAAGTTGGTCGTATTACGTGGGAAAGAGGCAGAAGAAGGAATTGCCTGTGAAGGGTGAGATGTTTTCTATAAAATCACGATAGAGTCATGCCTACACCCTCGCCCAACTTGCTCGCTTACCAGGAATAAAAGCGTGGAAATATAAAGCATTCGGTCTGATAAATTTCATTTTGGGTGCGCCTAGTCCTCGAATTCCTTTCCGAAGAGCAAATTCCTTTTATAAGTGTGAGGCTGACTCAAAAGAAATGCGGGGAGCAGCCCATCCGTGTGTCTGTGCCTGAATTCTTTCAGTTTGTTCACTTTTAAAACCAATGTACAATCAAAAGGTGAAAGGCTGGGCTGGAAAGTGAAACTTGGTTTATGAATCCATTCCGCAACGACGGTGTAGCAGCGACGTCCTTTATCTCTCTAGTCGACTTCTTAAAGAACCATCCATTTCAGGTACATCTGCTCTTTTCGTGGTTTGGTTGTTCGCACTGTACTTTTAGACAGTTTCCTCCTCCACAACTCAACCGCAGACAAAAAATTTATTATCGATTCAGAGATAAAGGTGAGTGATACGTACTTAAATTATAGTAACACTAATTTGATGGAAAAGTTGGCAAAAGAACCCATCCAGAAGAGCTAGACTACGATAGTAGTCACAGGTGCACTCTGGACCAGCAGGACATTCAGATCTGGACAAGCTTCTGTAGACCATCTCTCCTCTTTCATACTCCATGACAATGTGCTTTATGCGCGACATGATGGGGTAGAGAACCTTTTCTTCGATTTTAGAAGACCAGGGTTGCATTTATAGATCCTGCTACACTCTCCCCACAAATTTTATGGAAAGAAAGGAACATTCAGGAAAACACTAAGTGTTAGCAGGATTTTTTTTGTGGAGTTTCAGAAGGGTGGCAGAGGGTGGTGATCTGGATTTTTTCCATGATCGGTCGTTTCTCCGACGTGACCACTGCTTTCGACTCAAGTTGCTGCACAAAAAAATCGGAACTACTCGGATGAGCTCGATTTACGAGCGGTACGATCCTTTGTAGTCCAAATGCAGGCCATAATAGACAACTTCTTGAGGTCGAGTGACCAGTCACAGGTGCACTCTGGACCAGCAGGACATTCAGATCTGGACATTTCACGATTAGCTCATGTTAAACATGTTATCCGGTATATTTCTCTAGCAGCTTTCTTTCCAGTCACTCCGAGACGCGAAACAGCTACTGGAACGTCTGAAAATTGAAGAAGCGGTAGAATTCATCGAAAAGAATCCGCATCCAAAATTATGGTAAGTCCATGCGAATGGATTGGTGAAGGTGCCACACGAGTGAAAGCAGAACGTGCATGTTTAAATTTGAAAAGGTCGCCTATAAACTCCAACTGAAAATATAGCTTCTGCATTCTTAGCCATGTCCTGAATCAAGGTCAAGGTTTGAAAATTTTTTGGATATACGCGACCTTCTCGCTCTTGGAGGTCCAATTCGCCAATCCTATAGTAGTTCTTGGTGAATCTACCTCCGATCTCCTACATCTATCTATCCTGACCTTCTTTTGTTTTCCTTTCTGTGACTTTCAAAAACATCATTTAGTTTCACCAACCTTCCGAAAAAAAATATAGATGCAACTTTCTTCGTCGTGAATTTTCCCAACGGGCTCTTAACTCTGACTCACCCCGATATCACTACGCCAAGGTTACAACACTCCTAGCAGAAGTTGGGCCAAAGAATCTGCTTGGTAGGTGAGTCAGAGTAGGCCACGAGTACCACAGACGTTCGTTGTCACGGCTCGAAACGTGCGCGACATCGGCTTAGTGTCTTACAAAGTCAGCATTTGGCGACTAATCTTAGCATTTGGACGAGTTACGTAGCGCACACCCATGACACGCAACGTGGATTACGGCGTAGCGGCTAATTCAAATACGCGCGGGTTAGTTGAGCCGTGGAGCAGGCAAGTTCGTACAACTCGTCTGGCCCCCCCTTCCCTTTTCAAGGGAATTTTGTTTTGGGCTTCATCGACAGTTTTCTTTGCTTTTTTTCATTTTTAGTCGATTCGGCATCCAGTACTTCATTATTAATCACTTCGACCCCACAAATTTGTTCTTAGGGTGTTGCGGAATTCATACAAGCTGAATTCATCGCTAAAAATTGAGAAAAAATTTGGATTAGATTACACTTTCATTCCACGTGATTATATTGCACACTTTGAAATTTGCTTTTTTTGCGACAAAAACACATTTTGGTGAGAAAGATAGCGATGGATTCGACTTCTAGCTTGAAATAAAATTAATCACATGGTTAAATCAACTATAAGTTGCCGTCAGCTCAAATGTGTGGTGGGATATTTTACACAGCTTGCTCTAATTTTTTCCAGGAGTCTGCTTGCCGAAGTTGCTCTTTTGCGTCTGGACATTCCGACAGCGGAGTATGCCTATGTAAGCACTTACACGATTCATATTTTCAATATATTCGAAACTCTCCTCAGGCTGTTGCATATAGAGCTTTGGCCTTCACTGTGAGGGGTTAGTGCATACAGAAACATAAGCCATAATTTTTCATTTTCTTTAGTCATGTTGGAGTTCTGTCAGTTCTCTCTCGCGCTAAAACAATCTTTTGTTTTTGGAGTAGCAAAAGGTAATCCTTCTACCTCGGTCCCATACTGAAACTTTGAAATTGACCCGAGAACAATCGATTTCTGCACTTTTGTAGAATACCAGTATCCTCTTAGGAGGGTGTCAGAGTTCGCGATCCGTCGCAGGTTTCGCTGATTTTCGCGATTTGCGCGATTTGCGCGAAACCTGCGACGGATCGCAAAAATTGCAAGTGCCCCATTTGAACATTTGAAACACTGAATATGAAACAAGTGGAATCATGAGCAGTCGTCATTCAGCCATCACTATCAAGCAGAAGTGGCGGCAGGATTGGAGAACACCTTGCAGTATTGATCGGGCACTTGTGATTTCCGTGACCCGTCGCGTGAATCGCGTGAATCGCGCAAATCGCGTGAATCGCGCAAATCGCGAAAATCAGCGAAACCTGCGACGGATCGCGGACTCTGACACCAGCCTTAGGTGCGAATGGATCTTGAGCAAATAGCTCTGCGCTGTGCCGAATTTTTGATTGCTGAATCTTTACAAATAGTACAAAACCTTCGCAGCGATCCCTTCGCATTCTTTGAGCAGAATTTTAGCAGTTTACAGTGCAGGTGGGAAGGAGTGCAGCATTCTCTTAGAGTCATCATATGACAGCGACGTTTTGTTCTTTTCGCTGTTCCCCGTTTTTTGTGATGAAATGATTACTAATTCGAGCGCTACAGTGTAACTTGCAATGAACCTTTGAATAGTACGATGTTACAGGTGAAGATGCGGGACTATTGCGGCCTACGTTTCTGTAAAAGGATTGAAGACATCCAGGTTTGGAACAACGTCATCAGCTTGTGTAAATAATTTGTTCTGACAAGTGGAAAACAGCAGGTTGAAGTGGTTGTCCCTGATAAGGTACACTTTTTGTACAGTGATCACGGATTTGCAATTTGAACTGTACAACGATCCTAATTTTGATTGTGAAGAGACAGGGAAACGGGGTAGTTGTATTGGCCTACAGTTGAGAGGTCGTGGGATTTGTTTCTTGGCGAGCTTGGTGCTTTGCTTTTCTCCATCTCATCCAGAAACAATTTTATCCTAGACCAATCATCTACATCTCCGTGGTTGCCTCTATATAGTTGGTTATGATGCAGGTAGCGAAGGCGACTGAAGCTTCTGTGCTAACGGTATTCGTGCTCAGGGAGCCAAACTACCCCCAAAGTATCTGAAGCAATAAACATGTCAAGTTATGATATCGCAACCTCTCGTATTTAACCAGTACCTCCCCCGCTGTCCTCGAAGCGTCATATCTACAGGGGGGGGGGGGCAAAAAAGAGTCACTCTCATTCACATTCAAACAGAATTAATTACACTTTGCCAAACCAAACCGAATGAGCTCAATTGCATATTGAAGAGCACATTCTATTCTATCAAAAAAAAATTACATAGGGGCTTTCTACACCGACGACATCAGAAGATTTTCCCACGGAAACATGGTTCGCGGTACGAGCTCAACGAGGTCGTCGAGAAACCATAGACGATTACGACGTCTCTGAAACGCTGGTCAAAAGCCATCTTGCATAGTCAGAGCTAGTGTCCCTAAGAAGCCATTCACCAGTTATCCGATTGAAGAAATTATGTAGCAGCTTCAGAGCGATTATGGTAGGCCTCCTTGAGCTCGACGGTGATGACAGATGACGTCATATTCTGGAGACGGTGAAGGCAGCGAAGGTGGGCCTGATTCTGCTTATGGGGGGACATCTAAGGAATATTTCGCCGTATAACTCCCAATAACAGCGGCATCCTTTGCGACAAAAAGTTTGATGATATGCGCCATGGGCAAAGTGACTTTTTTTGCCCCCCCCCCCCCTGTATGTGTTAAGAGCCGTTCTGCAGATTTGGAATGTAGATTCTCGATCAGCGTCCAAAAAGATACCGTCGATATAATCCTTTCACAAATGGTCACTTCAACCCGATGTTCTTCCCTGTTGGTGAAAAAACTATGCGTTGTGAACATTAATTATAGTACGGCAAAACACTTTTTGACCGGTGCTGAAAATGTTGAACATACAGTACCGTGCAGTGAAGTATTCGTTTTCACTTTTTTAAACGTAATTTCCTCAAAACTCAAGCTTTCGCAGTAAAACTTCGACAGCAGTTGACACACACAGGTAGTCATATTATAGCAGCGTATCGGTGCGATAGCCTCCTTTCAAGGGGAAATGGAGCTTCATTTTCGAGTATTGTCCGCGGGCACCCAATTTCATTGTTGATAAACGATGAGTTTCCATGTTGAGAGCACGTGTGTTTTTGATGTTTTGTGTCAGTTTCATATGCCTACACAGTACTCAGAACATTCCAAGACATTAGGGAATTCATAGCTTGTGGCAGGACCAGGTGACGCCATCTTTCGGAGGTTCTACGAAGGCTTAACATCCCAGCAGATTTTTGAAGTTCAAGGAGCCCCAGTGGACGACTTGGAAGAAATTCAAGAGCATTGAACCTGCCAAAGTCAAAAAGCGCCCAGAAGTAGCAAAAATGACCTCTTCTCTCGCCAATAGAATCATTGTGCGACTTGTAAGGAGTGGCTCACGCTGCACCCGAAATTCACCGCGGATTCTCAACGCCAGACGGTCTAAATCCGTCCGAAGACAACGTGCGACGTTGTCTGAGAGATGCTGGGCACTTCTGACGTAGCTCAGTAAGAAACCGCTGATTCCCCCTCAAGAGTGGCAGAGCGCATCTCAATTAGGCTCATGCCCACAAGAAACGGACTATTAAGGAGTGACAAAAAGCCATCTAGAGCAACGAATCGAAGTTTTTGCTGTTTAGCACGAAAGAAGTCAAGTTTTTGCGACTTCCCGTTGGTACCAGATATCATCCGAGGTTCCATGTGCTGACGTGACGAATGCAGGGGGTGCGGTGATACTGCATGGCAGCTTCTGTGGCATAGGGGTTGATCACCTTCATCGGACCGAGGCTGAAATGGATTCCAAAACGCGCCTCAACATATGGATGACTGCTATCTGGCCGCATGCTCGCAGTGTCGCCCGTAGTGTTTCATTTTCCGACCCCAAGCGCAAAATCAAAGCCGCTCTCGCAATGGTTCCGCAACAACAATGTTCCTCCACTGCCATGCCATCGCAGTCCCCATACTTGAATCAGAGCAAAAATCTGTAGGATGATTTTCGGAGTCAAGCTGAAGGCCCAAAAGCTCACAACGAGTTCGAAAAGTCCGTCCCACTGAAGATCGCGTAGGGGAACCTCTACCAAGAAAAAACCCAATTCCGTGCTTCGCCGGTGTCAAGCCGTCGTAGATGAAAACGGTTCTGCGACAAAGTGCTGATGTTGTAGTTGTTACGTCTGTTATTATATAAGTCATTTTGTTATTATTTTTGAATTTTAGATAGATTGAATTTCGAACAAGTAATATGGTATTGGACCGAAAAAAATTAAAAATTTCTAAATTAGTATAGAAGCCACCTAGACAACTGAAGATTTGCTTCCTTATCAGGTAGAGTGATGTGTTCTCACCTACAAAAAATCGGAACAAAAGCTTGAGTTTTGAGGGAGTTACGTTTAAAAAAGTGAAAACGAATACTTCACTGCACGGTACTGTAGATGTTAAATAATTCAGCTTGTAATCGAGATTGTTAATAGCAGTTTCATATTCATGTTTTGAATATAGATTAGCAGAGTAAGCTTGCACTGCAAAAGCATTCAGGATCCTAAGTTGAAAAAAGCAGAGATCTTCGTTCATTTGGGCAGAGCAAGCGATGCCGAGAAAGAATACCTTGAACAGGACCGCCGGTGAGAACCAAGTTATTTTTTAATTGGGACATCCTTTATGGTCCTCAAACTAATCGAAAACTTGAACTTCATCAGCAATTTATGGTAGTTGCATTGATATTAGATCCACAATATGACCGAGAAAATGGAAAAGGCGAGAGGTGCGAAATAAATAGCACGAAATAAAGGTAGCTTCAGAGCGTTGAATAATGCCAAACTCACCTGGAAATACCGACCTGATCTGTGGCAAATTGAACAGTATATCAGGCATTTCAAGTTTCACTACACAAGGGTCAGGATCAATTTAGTGCGAATCCCACTCGAGCACGAACGCAGGGATGCGAAGTGGACCAAAAGTAGACGAAAAAGGAAGGAATATGGCAAAGAAAACAGAAAATGCGAACCTCCTTGCTGAATCAGGCGTAGAAGGCTAAAAAGCAGACGGCGAAATAAGGGATTATGGGAGTCGCGCGGAGAATGAAAGAGGTTCGGGTCAGGAGAGCACAGCTGATCGTTTAGCACGACACGGGAAAGACGTCCAACGGTGGGTGGGTACGGTTCGATCGGGCACGCGGGTAAACATCGTAGCTGCCTTGCGCATTATTTTTAGTGAGGCGCTTCCAGAAGCTAAGTTGTCGCAAACCTTACAGTTACGGACCTGCCACCTCCACCCGTGGGAGGGCCGATCTCGAAAGGATAAAAACACTGACTTGTACATCGGCTGGCCCCCGCAAGTCATTGTATAGGCCACATCGCATTCAAACGCCACTACGAATGTACAAATGGAAGTAGAATGCGTGCCGCATCCCAAAAAGGGATTGATCAACGGCAAATGCTTTATCCTTTTTTCGGGGTATCTGCGACTCCTTGCCCGCTACGCTCGTGTTTCTTTCCTTCTAGGACGCTCAGTCTCTTTGTCTCAGCACTGTCCAATCTGAAGATTGGTTTTTTAGTTTGAGCCCCCGGTTTTCTCTTTGGTTTTTTTTCACCGTGGGAAAAACCCTCTACATTCATTGGAAGCAAAATAACCACATCTCGTGACGAGGTGATATGTCGGTCCTCTGCAACAATTCTACTCCAACGTCGCATCTCCCGTAAGGGCAGCTTTGTACTTGGCTGTGGCAAACACATGCCTGAAGAAGGTGTTATACACCGAAATATCGCGGAAGATTTCAAAGGAATTCTTTTTCAAACTTTCTTGGTTTTTTGAATTTTTGGAATATTTGGAATTTTGTGAACTTTTGGAATTCTTTTGGAATGAAATCTTACTGCCTCCTTGTGTTGTAGAAAATTTAGGTCTTCTGCAACAGCTGAGAAATAGATTTGCGGGGGCCCAAAACGAAGGTGAAGAAATACGATCAACACCCCCCCCCCTTCCTATTCCGCCATTGTCAACGGTGCAGTACCTATTTTCAGGGATCTGGCCATTGATATGCACAAAAAGGCTGATGAATGGCTGCGAGTGTTACGATTGGTAAGCGCTAGCTCAACGGCTGCCGACGACAAGCAACGTATCGAAGCGCTCACGAACGTAGCCGATTATAATCGAGACCGGCAGCGATGGTGGGTAGCTTGAATCCGCCCTGATTCTTTGAAGGCGTATCCTATGCTGAACATGTCATTGTCACTGCGCTCATAGACCCACCTTTCAAGGCGAAGAAGCGTAGGAGCGCGCCCAAGGAAAAGATGTAAAGTTCTGAGTGACTCCGCCCATACATTCAGAATTGGTTTTTTTTTTCGAAAGCTGTTGACACGCTGAAATATTGGGCAAAGCGCTCTAGGGCGTCCATCGGTACAAGGGGTTGGGCTGGACTCCCCTCACTCCTCCCCAGGAGGTGTGTCCCAGTCAGAGCCAACCATCTCTTGAAAAACTTCTAAATTTGAAGGAGGGATTCTGTGGTTCTACCGTGACTTCTTGGAAGAAAGGTGTCCAACCTGGTGAATTGATTTGGCATTGAGTCTTGGAGAAAAATGTCAGAGAAAAGAATTTCAACAGATGTGTTTAAAAAACGAGAACTTATGCTTTTCATACATTTTTAAGTGGAATTTTGAAAATTTAGCAAGTCCTTTAGCTTCGCACTAATGCAAGTTTCCAAGGCTCAAGTGGTTATCTTTAAATGAATAGGGCTGCAGTTGTCACATAAAGGTGAAGATAATAGGTTAGTTTTGAAACTCTTCCTACTGGTTGAGGAATCGCGGTTTTTCACAAGACTCGAAAAACTTCCGATCAGGTTACGGTTACTCGCTTCTTGACTCTACGCGGTAAGTCCCTTCAAATCTGTGCACACTCGTTCCTAATTAAGGAAGGAGGCCGCCGATCATTATGAGCTAGCTGGAAAACTTGATCAACTTATGGTGTGCTATATACATTTGGATGACTTCTATGGTTTGGAGGCTTTAGCCAAGCAACTTCCAGACAGCCATCCATTGCTTGCGGTAAGAATTAGAAAGAACCTATTATGTATACCATAAAATTCGAATCCTTCCGGGCCAATCTATGCCCCCACCCAGCTTATTTTTTTTGACTTCATATAGAATTCAACCTCCAATTTTTTCTTGGTGAGGTAAAGGATAAAAAAAGGATAAAGCATTTGCCGTTGATCAATCCCTTTTTGGGATGCGGCACGCATTCTACTTCCATTTGTACATTCGTAGTGGCGTTTGAATGCGATGTGGCCTATACAATGACTTGCGGGGGCCAGCCGATGTACAAGTCAGTGTTTTTATCCTCCCAGACAAGTCTGGTACCAATTAACCGACCCCGGAGGGATGGAAGGCTTGGTTGGCCCGGGCGACTCACGACCCAGGATTTGATCCCGGACCGCTCGCGTGGTGAGCGCGCCACTTGTCACTGCACCACTTCCGCCCGTTCTTGGTGAGGTATGTCGAAAAATTGAAAGTAGCCTATGAAATTCTCCTTCACGAAGAACGGCGAAGTTAAGGTAATATACATAACATCGCAGGTTCCGCACTGATTACTCAGTCCTGTCCGACTGCAGTGGAGAATAAAAAGTAGCGTAACTCTTAAACCGAGCTGTTAAAGGTACTAACAAAAACGATTCAAAATTAAGTGATTAGCACTGAGTGCAGTTCAAACTGAAACGCAATGAATCTTCACATGTGTTCCCCATTAATCTTGACAACAGAATAGCTGCGCGATGGTCATTGTGGTTGCCGCTGGCAAGAATAATTATTCTTATGAAGAATTATTTGGCCGAACGAAAGGGGGGGGGGTCGTCATACACAGGGACCCGCGGTGAAATGCATTGAGAAAATAGGATTCCATGTAACAGTACAACGCAACTACAATCGCGATACTATCACCGTCTCCAGGGAGTGGAGGACTTTCAATGCTAGTGCGACTGCTTACCACAAACAGGTGCACGGCGTACCCGAGGAGTTTTCACTTCAAAACGCTTTATCTGTCAGCGGCCGTAAGCAGACAAACTTCCTCAAAAGAATCTTGATGTCTTCAGAACAAATCTAAGTGGAAGAAAGTTAGAACTTGCTTAATTGACTTCTAGGGACCTCCTCAGAAATTCTGGCAGAAGAAAGCTTTTCAGGGAAAATTTTGCATACGTTGTAAAGCACTCTTCATGTAGACTTCAATACTTTTACCGCTTCTCATTATATGAATTTTGAAGGAAATTATGGACGTTTGAAGATTGCAAAGTCGCGTTTCAGGAAAATGGCTTGAAAAAAAAAAGGGGAAAAACGGAACAACGGGACTATTTTTTGAAGAGTGATCTTTGGAAAAAAGTCAGGTGCTTGTTTGAAAGCGCTAATCTTCTAGTTTCTAATTAGCCTTAGACATCTGCAAAAAGTTGATTATGAAGAAAGTTATGAATGTTTGAATGTCGAAAACTCGCGTGTGCACAAAAAACGGAACAACGGGACGATTTTTTGAAATATTGAACATTCGCAACATTTCAAATACTTTTTGGAAGAAAACTATTTGTAGTTTTCAAATTTTTGTGTCCCATCTCATGAAACCGCTTTGAAGAAATCGAAAAAAATAACC
>MU868334.1:91736-107945 GCA_036418205.1 Ostertagia ostertagi | reverse complement strand
CGGGCGGGGGTTCTGCGCGCCACTTCCGGGTGACGTCCTAGCATTAACACTGATTCTTTTGCGACTTTTAGACATGTTTGGTGTGACTGGGGTGTTCATCAGCCGGCCTGTCAACCTGGGCCTGACGCTGGTACTAGAACCATTTGCAATTTTTGCAAGGCATGGTTAACCTCGGCAGGGATCGAACTCGCGGTTTTCAGAGGTGCAGACATGAGTCTAACCTCTTAACCACTCGGCTATCCCTGCCACAACTGAAGGTAAGCAAGTGAAGAACAAAAATATTTTGCTTGAAGGAGCATAAACAAAAACCATATGATCCTTCAAGGAAGCCACCTCGAAAAGGAGTGAGGTCTCCCAGGAAATCAGCTGATGTGGCGTGTTGATAGACGGCCTTGAATGCGTTCAGGCATTATGAAGCGATTTCTTGAATCCATTGACGTCTCCATGATGTCAGCAGCAGGTGCTCGTCTTCACCACACTTCGTACAGCGTAAACCAGTAGATTTGAGTGGGAACTCTAGGTGGCACTTTCCAAACGCAATGATCTCTGGGCAGCTCAGCTGGCAAGAACTTCGCACCAATTTCATCGTGTGCCTTGTTCCATAGAAACGCTAGATGGTGTCGATTTCTTTTGAAGGTCTACTTGGTTCAAGTAATTGCAAGCGCATGAAAAAGTTTGAGGTGATCCTTACTCTTCTATTTTATGCCCTGTGAAATAGATGTGTTGGAGACGATAAGGCTATTTGCGTCGCAGAAGAAAGCAGTGACACACTTCGTTCATTTCGGTTACCAGTTCCAAAAGGTTCGCAGGCAGGATATCTGTTTTCTGGACTCCGAACGATTACATTGAAATCGCCACAAATGAAATCTAGGACTGCTGTGTTTAAGCTTCTTTTTCGTCGAGGAATCGTTCGAACTCGTCGTCTGATGCCGCTCAGATTGGGAGTGAACTTGAATAAAGCTAAGACGTCTTTTGCAACGAATGTCAGCAGGCCTCTTGTTCATACGAAAAGACATATACATCCCTACGCTAGCACACGTGGAGACATTGTCGCAACGCCCACTGTTGTGAAGTACAAAAGCAGATGCAAGATGAGTGCATTCATGGTTTGGTCGCTGAGTTTCGGCCAGTCCATACAGCAACTAGCACGTTCTTGTCATTGACTTCAAAACTCGGGAGTCTCTGTTGAGAAGGCCTTGGACGTTGACGGTGGCTATCTTCACATAGGTTCTTGCACGGGAAGTCGCTACTGCCAGCTGGGTTTGACGGCGAAGTTATCGTTGGCACTAAACCAACTGTCTGCTGAAAATACACGAATGGAACGTCGGTTATATGTCACGAGTTTGCGCTACGATTATAGGCTGTAACATTGAGCTGAAAACTACATTTCCTTGTAAATAGTGGATTTCTTCCTGTCATTTTACATGGCACCTTCTAGAATACTCTTAATTTTTCCTGAATCGGAATTTTTCCTTCCGGGAACCATATGAAACGTGCGCAACAGATTGAAACCACTTAGATCGAATTTTCCCGCCTTGTCCTGATAAAGCGCTGAGGTAGCCTACAAGCTCGCGAACCCCTTTGAACCACGAATATTTTATGTGTAGTTTTATGTCAATAACATTGTTATCGGAAATCCTCTGACAAGGCTTGCACTTGTCGGTCACTCCTTGATGTTTGTGTTTTTTGGGTCCTCTCTCCGACAGTGATGACGCTGCATCGATCTGGACCGATCCCTTCCTCCCCGCGAGAGAAATAGGACCCCTACTCCTGTTGACCTGTGGAAAATACCTCAACGCACACTTGACCCTATTCGGACCATTCGTGTTTCAGCAGAGAGGGGAGTTGATAAATCAAAGGTAAATTACAGCACTGCAAAAACACCAGCCCTGGCCTTACCAGCGCCCACGAGCGGTCAATTGAAAGTTACCTAATTCAATCCAGTGAAAAAATTAATGCAGTCCTTTCGAGAGAGCAGAGAGAGCAAGACCTCTTCGTATAAACATCACTCCCTCACAGTCCCGTCGGAGAACCTGCTCAAAGCTTACGAAGAAATTTTTTGCAGCACTTACGCGTCACGGTGAACGACCTCTCTCCACAACTGAAGACCTGTGCTGGAACCCAAAATCGACAGCTTGTGGATATGGAGCCGAGTTAGTTCATGGCATTCCATCCCTCAACATGTCTATCTTAGAAGAAGACCTTTAAATTCAATGTTTAACCCTTTGACGACAATGGCAAACAATGGTGGGTGCCACCTTACCATTTCCTTCTCTGCGCTTCTCCTTTTATTCCTTAAAAAATTTTTAACATCTCAGTAATAGTTCGCAAACTTTATAATATGTTTTAAGCATGGTTTACAGTTAATTAAGATCTAATCTATAGATCTAATCTATTGGGCGGGTCAGAGGCTTCGTGCCACAGCTCGCTGCGTGCATCGGTGTTGCCGTTCAAGGGTTAACGTTGACGACAGCGTGACGCGGTAACGCGTCCCACTTTGCGCACCTCGTGGGTGGGTGGGGGAGGGCCACCGCTCCAGGAACGCCGAAAACCTGGATGGCCTCATCCGGGTTTCGTCACGAGAGGAAATCTCGTGACTCCGCCCCATTCCGGGGCGGTGAGCCCTGTCGACAGATAATTCAAAATAAAACTTATACCTCCGATACTCTCTGGTATAAATACCATTTTGAATTATCTCTCTTGATAATACAGAGGTATTGGAACTCAAAGCCGGGGGACAGGAAGTAAGGTGATCTTCCAGCGCGAGTTTCATGTCAATGTCACTCGAAGGTAAAAGTGCGAAATGAAAACGTGCAAGTCAATGTTCATGCCCGCCAGAAGGTCATTCTCGAGGTACAGTGAGGTAGGCGTGAGTAACTGCCATGAAGGTGAGTAGTTGTTGGAGTGGTGCGGAACGTAGGTACCACCTCCTTGAAGCGCGCGGAGGGTTTGAGCTTTGGGGTATAGTGCATTGTAGAGAATTCATTCGGCCTTGTCAGCTAACCTCATGACAATTAAAACTATTTGACCTGCCACATTAGTCTCTTATTCATCTATGATTAGCCTTATGCCAGGTTGGATTCTAAGAACCAATAGTTTTGAAGCTTAGACAAGTTTCCATGTATTATGCTGATTACACCATACGATTTCATCTCATTTGCAGTTCCCCACAAGGGAAATTCAAAATCAACTCATATCTTGTGCGGCTAGCGGTCTTAAAGATTGGAACTCACTGTTCACATAGCTTCCTAAGGATGCACGGCAGAGGTATAATGTCTTCTGTTCTGACGATCGCTAGCGCCGTCGTCGCGGTGCGTCTAAACAACGGCGGGTCTGTGGATGAACTCGCTATGCAGAAAACAGAATTCGGCGACCGCCCTAACGGTCTCGGTCAAGTCCTGCGCGATTGCTGAGGTCTGGCTTGTGAGTCTTCTGCTTGAACATTTTCACAAATAGGCATACTACTGAAAGAGACGTTTCTGCTCATTCGTGTGTTGAACCGAGCGCCGTGAAAAGACAAGCCCTTTCGTTCGTCAGATCATTCGGGTCCTGGTGAGAGAAGTCTCCCAAAACGGAGATTGATGTGTGAGTTCTTTGCGTGACGGAACGGGTGGATGGTACCAGTCTGATGCTTTAACCGTCATAGACGCCTTCTTACTGCTTTCGCGTCAAGCATTGGTGTGGTGGAGAATAATTGAATGAAAAACACGGCTATTGGGCTTCGAATCTGGGTACAACGTCGCGGGCGTACCAGAATTTGGTGAAAGAAAATCTCTCTAGAGCAAGTGTTGCCGTCTCGAGCAACACCTAATGGCTTCCAGTGTGTAAAATAAGCACGAAGGACGCTGATGAGTCGAGGGTCGAGAGATTACCTGCTTCGGAGTGAGCAAGAGCTGAGTAGAAAGATACCACTGTAATTGCGCTTTGGATTCGTGTTGCTCATGATACGTCTATCCTAATCGTTTCGAAATAATCCTGCTTTTGAGTACTTTATTAGGCACTAAACTTATATATCACCGGGTGTCGAGAACCCTTCTGTTTCTTGAATCCGACGTGAACATTCTATACAGCACGCTCGAGAGCGGTCCTGCCGGCATGCCTCAGACACAAACGTATCACCGGGTGTCGAGAACCCTTCTGTTGCCTGCGGTCGAGACCAGCAATGAAGTATATTAATGCCCTTGTGCTTTCTATGGGCCGTGGTGTGTCCGCCGTGAATGTTCTATACAGTACCACTCAAGAGTAGTCGTGACAGCATGCCTCAGGTATAAATGTATCACTGGGTGTCGAGAACCCTCCAGACTTTCTATGGTCGAGACCAGAGTACCAGGTCGTCCTTCGTAAATCAGAAATAATGTGAAGCCTCCTGAAAGGGGAAGGCGTAAAGCCGCGGTCGCATAACTAACTCAATGAATTAGCATAACTCGAGAATCCATTTTCATAAGCCTTGTCAACAAGGTGACCAATCTCTTGCTTTTCAAAACGTTGTTCACTAAGGAATGAAACCAAGTATTGCGAAATCCGCCCTTTGTAGGGGTCCTCTTTACAGATGGAGAAACACGTCTTCCTTAATCCTAGAGAAGAGTACTCGAATGCATGGGTTAAACAGCCGACGGGGGTTCCGGGATAACACGGTACTGTTATGGTTATGTGTTTGAGGACATGAGATACAGTCGATGTTAGCCAGGATCTGGCGCGACAAGGCCATACGTTACGAAAACCCGCCCTTGTTTCTTCGGTGAAAAGCGTCAGTATCCCATTTATTGCAGAAACAGGATATTTGATACTTCTAATAGAGGTATAGCCAATAACAGGATCATGGAGCACGTACAATTGTCGACAGAAGAGGTTTATCCCATCACTGATAGTAACTGGAGAAGTTAAATTGTGAGCTGTGATGAAATAGCCGTGAACTTGGCTTTTAGATCACAAATTCGATTAAAACAAAAACCTAACATGGTTCTGCCATCAAAACTCTATAAAGCTAGAATAGAGTCTAGCTCTGAAACAAGACAATACTATCACAAGTGATAACAATAGGAACCACTAACCACTCATTTGATTGTAGCCGATGAAACGCATTTCTTACATAATGATTTGGGCAGCTCTAGTCGCTCCCAACCGCTCCAGGAACGCCGAAAACCTGGATGGCCTCATCCGGGTTTCGTCACGAGAGGAAATCTCGTGACTCCGCCCCATTCCGGGGCGGTGAGCCCTGTCGACAGATAATTCAAAATAAAACTTCCAAATACAACACCTTCTCTCCCCTTTCCCCCCCCCCCCCGTCGTCCATGATTGGTCAACCCAAAAAAGTGGAGTTTGAGGAGTGGTAATCCCATCACTGCTCCGCTTTTTCTCAATTAGTTCATGACCTCAGATTTGGCGAAAAACTCGCAGGGGTAGTTTGATCCCCTGAATACGAATATCGTACCTACTTGCCACGGAAAAGCATAGCACCTGCACTACGGGCACCATGGGCACTCACAGACAAGTAGTGCTTAAATTTAAGAGGGTCTGCTTGCAAACTCTTCGTAGATGTAGCGTCGGGCGACCGTTGATAAAATAACGGATTCAAAAAGGCTTTTCAGCCATGTTGGAAAAAAAGCAAAACACCAAACCCCGTAAGGAACCGAACCCCGACCCCTACTTGAGAAGCAAGACCGCTACCAACTGCGCTACCGAAGCTCAACAGTGCCTCGGTTCTCCTTTCGATACTTTTATAATGCGGCTAACATGTGATTGCAGGCAAAACACTGAAAATCAAGGGCGGCAACAAAAACCCTCCGTAACTCCTTTCAGAGAAGAGTTCAGCAGATAATGAAAGCAGATTTGAGTTCAGCGTCTCATGCTGCGTACAGAAATGTGCACCTCATTTCATTTGGCCGGGCCTAATGACCTTTCCTGGTAAGCTGTATAACCAGGGGTTGGGCTGGGTACGCAATTTTC
The DNA here is from genome assembly GCA_036418205.1 of Ostertagia ostertagi. NCBI lineage: Eukaryota > Metazoa > Nematoda > Chromadorea > Rhabditida > Trichostrongylidae > Ostertagia > Ostertagia ostertagi. Next base: position 101,999 of record MU868334.1, on the reverse strand, counting down.
ATTGTACATTTAGGTTAATTCGTTTTAAGTTCATCTTGGGTGTGGTTTGCTAGGTCACAAAGCGACTTTTTCGCGTTTCGCAGCGCGAATATTTCTCGTTGTGGGAACTCAGGTCCACCGCTGATGTGAGTGGACCTGCGGTTCCTTCGCGAAAAAAATATTTGCGTTGCGAAACACGAAAAAAATCGCTTTCTGTCCTGTGGTCGTATCCTATCCTTTCCTCAGGCTAGGGGACGAAAGAGTCCGTAAATTTATTTGTTTTCAACTACTACACTCCTTACTTTACTTTCCGCACTTACTTGCTTTTACACACATATAAACGATACAATATGCAGCCTCTCAGGGCGATTTTGTGGAGAAAACAACGACAATTTGAAGGGATTTTTTATTATCCTTGTCTAGGAGGGAGATAGGATACGTACCCTGTTGAACCACACTCGATCATCCTCTCATGCTAGGCTATCCGCATAGCGATGTTCCAGCCCCAAGTACGCGCGTTTTTCTTGCAACGCCTATGAAAACCTATACGTTCGTGCGGACCAGGCGTCACTCTCAAAGGATACGGTCAGGCTGGCGTCAGAGTCCGCGATCCGTCGCAGGTTTCGCTGATTTTCGCGATTTGCGCGATTCACGCGACGGGTCACGGAAATCACAAGTGCCCGATCAATACTGCAAGGTGTTCTCCAATCCTGCTGCCACTTTTAGGCTGCTTTCATAGTCTGCGGTCCGTGCCGTCCGCGCCGTCCGCGCGGACGGCTCGGACAGGGTGAAAAACGTCAACACGCGCTCTGGCGCACAATGCGTACTTGGCGCGCAGTCGGCGCCTCCCTCGATCGATAATGCTAATTTCGAACATTTTTTCTGTATTTTGACGTTTTGTGCGCCGTTTTGCTTTTTCTTGCGGTTACTTAGCCCAAAACAAATAGAATGTGATGAAATCGCATTTATAAACTGGAAGGCGTCGACTGGCTTTTGCTTGTGTTTTTTTTTGGCGAGAACCATATTTTCTTTTTCGTGTGAATCATTGCTTTTCAACTGTCCTAGAATGGTTAGGTTCATACACTGTGTTTGAAAGTGGCAATAAGCACCAAGTGGGTTCATTAGTAAGCAAAAGCAGTAATCCATACAAAAAAGAAAAGTTTTGGGCTAAACAACCGCAAGAAAAAGCAAAACGGCACACAAAACGTCAAAATACAGAAAAAATGTTTCGAAATTAGCATTATCGATCGAGGGAGGCGCCGACTGCGCGCCAAGTGCGCATTGTGCGCCGGAGCGCGTGTTGACGTTTTTCACCCTGTCCGAGCCGTCCGCGCGGGCGGCGCGGACGGCGCGGACGGCACGGACCGCAGACTATGAAAGCAGCCTTATTTGGTAGTGATGGCTGAATGGCGACTGCTCATGATTCCACTTGTTTCATATCAAGTGTTTCAAATGTTCAAATGGGGCACTTCGCAATTTTGCAGGTTTTGCGAAAACCTGCGACGGGTCGCAGACTCTGACACTAGCCTCACTCTTTGCGGTTTCCTTGCAGTTCGGGTGTGGAATATGTAAGTATCGATCATGATCCAGCTCAGTAGTCAAACTTTTCATACTTCAGGCTTGGGCAGAATGTTTCGCTTTATCCTTTGTGAACTGCAATTATTTTGTCGGCTGTTTGTTCAGGTGTCATAACGAATGTGCAGTTACATCTTGTCTGTTTTGGGATAGTTTGAATGTCACTTGGCTCTTGTGTTTTCTTTGTTTGATCTTTAAGCGCCCTTTATCGTACGGTGACATTTTAGGGATTTCGTTCTCTTGGAGTTTCTGACGTGGAAGTTGTGTTGTTTCTTTCACAAATAGTATTTATTCAGATGTTGAAGTGTGGGATCAGTCCCCGCTGATGGAGCCAATGCCTCATTTGTGGCTAACAATAAGGCAATGGGCACAGTTACAAACCGACAAATTTTACTATTCATTCATATTCTATTTTACTCCTACCAATTTGTGAAAAGCTTCGGGGTACCTGATCTTCTCTCCTCTCCGCCTTCGCTTGATTTTTTTCTGATGCTTTTGAGAAAAATTTTGTCAAATGCTTTGCTATCGACTTCATTCTTAGCCAAACATGTTAGTGGTGTGATCTGTTGGTGTTGTAGGTATACAATAGATTTGAGCGCCACCGTAAGGTACAGGCATCCTCTATGACTAAGCCTGGGAGGTGCAGAAGCTTCGCGGAGATAAAACTGCTCACGCACCCTAGCTTCTGTCCATTTCCACTTAAGACTTACCAGGGAAGGCATTCAACTTCCCATGGAACTTTGAGATTGAGACCCAGATATATCGATAGAGCTTCAAACGCTGATTACAAATATGGAAACTAAAACTGCAAAATGAACCTGCCAAGGAAGTTGTGAGCAGTCAAAGTTGGCTGGAAGGAAGCATTACACTAGCCTCCGGGCTTTCAAAGTCGCCATGGAGTAGTGGACAGTGCTCTCAAAGTCTGCACTACAAGGAGGAAGAACTTATGACCTCCCGGGTGGAGAGCGAGGGCACTACCACTACTCCGCGGCGACTCTGAAAGCCCGGAGGCTAGCACGGTTCATATGTAATGCTTTACTTCCAGCCAACTTTGACTGCTCACAACTTCCTTGGCAGGTTCATTTTGCAGTTTTAGTTTCCATATTTGTAATCAGCGTTTGAAGCTCTATCGATATATCTGGGTCTCAATTCAAAGTTCCATGGGAAGCTGAATGCTGTCCCTGCTTACAATTAGTCCCGTTTTCAACAGAAAGGAGATGGAGATGTGAGATGGTTTTGAATGCGTTGCCATAACAATGTCCCCATATCTTGCGACCCCAGTTTTATTCACAGGCCTGTTGGTCAATAACACTCTGAATAAAATCAATTTCTGTCGCATAAAGCGCAACGGTAATGCTTCCATTGCCCTTATTTTTCTACGCGCGACTATTCGTCTGTAAACATAAAGGGTAATCTTACTGTGTAATCGCACAACACCTCTCCCAAAACGTTGCCATTTACTATTTCAGTGCTGCTGGGTAGAATTCTGTTGTAGCCTAGCCCTAGCCTTTATAGCAAGTCGCATTTCTGTTTGGGTTTCTTTCCCTTTCATTTTCCAAATTAATTTGTATTTATTTTCATGTATGAGAAGCACACGGAAGTTTGTGATAGAATTCAGGTTCTATTTGCATGGTAGGAAGGCTTGCAAGCATTCTTATCGAATGCTATATCTTATGGTTTTCTTCCGCTACGAATGTTCAATAGATTCAGTGTCTTGAAGTGCTAAGCGACGTGGTCTTTTATTGGGTGCTGCAGTGTCTCCATCTCATCCTCTAAATGACTACTCCTTTATTTTGCATTCAAGGAGTTTTTTTTTACATTCATTTAAATTTCCAGGGTATGCCGGGCCACCAGCACCTATACAGATATGTTGCGGTCGCAGCCGTTGTGGGAGTTTCTGCGGCCGGTTTGTACTATTTGCTGTGGCGCAGGAATAGCTCGGTGAGATCCTTTTTTATTTCATTTGTGTGAAGATCAGATATGTATCTTTCGTCTTGATTCATTCTTACCCACTTTTCTTTGTTGACGCGTTCGTTATGGGAACACAAAAGTCTGATTTATAAAATTTCGTTCATTGGCTTACAAGGCGCTACATGTGGGCGTGTGCCAGTTTGAGTAGTTGCATACAACTTCTGGTTTGGCTGGATCTTAAAAAACATTAAAATTTCAAGGCATACCTTCTATGCATAATTTGTTGATTTGAACTGAAATTGTTCCTGTGATGCAATTACTTCTGATACGATCTAATTGTAATACTTTCCTTGGTATATGTGTTATGTTGTTGGTGAATCACCGTTGCAATGAGTTGTTCTTTTAAATACGGTCTGTTTAATTATTTTTCCTGTGAAACAACATTAAATAGTGGCGGTTGCAGCACTGGAACCTTGAAAGTGTTTCTTTTTGCAACGTCAAGAAACCTGTTTCTCGTTAGCAGTGGCTTTTTACATTGGCAGTTACCTGTATGGTCGTGTGACAATTATTGAAATTGCCGAAATTCTCTGAAATGAGGTTATCCCAAAAAGGAGGATTCTGAAGTTGCTATGAGCGCATAGTTAAAAATAGAAGGTTTTGCTTGTTAACTTTTGTCTCGACATTTTTGAAAGAAATTTCGTGTTAGCGTTCTTCGTTCTACGTCTGAGTTGTTTGGTGACGTTTACAAGACGCATGGTCGAATTTTCACCTCTTCGAAAATACAGTTCATCCTTTGAAAAGCAGGGAAGAATCGCAATCATAGCTATTTGAATAGAAGTTGTTACCTATTTTTTGGAAATAGCCCACTGAATGTGTTGTTTTCTGCAGCCATAACTGAAAAAATGTGTCGTGACACGTTGCGTCACATGTATGTGGCACTCTGTCTCTTCCACCGTGAAAAAGTATGCCAGAAATTTGTATTTCGTCGAATATGTAGTTTTCTCGCTATAGCAGTAGATCGTAATACGATTTTTATCTAGAAGAAGAAGAGCTTATCTGTGAAGGACTTGAAGGATTTGGGTAACAAACTGTTCGCTGCCAAGAAATATGCAGATTCTATTCGTGTGAGTTGAGTTTCGAAGCTTGTTTTCTATGTTTTAGTTTTTTCAAACCATTTCTTTAATGGTCCTCATACCCTTTGCGCAAGACTAATTACTTTTGGACTGTTTTTGTGTACTCAAACACGCTTTCGATTAGATCTCATGATAGGGTAGAATGCTGTAAATCAGTTAGTGCATGTTTTTCCAACTACGCATCAACCACTGTTTTGGATGCGCTTAGTTACCAGTGGGATTAAATTTGTGAGTGTCAGAGTCCGCGATCCGTCGCAGGTTTCGCTGATTTTCGCGATTTGCGCGAAACCTGCGACGGATCGCAAAAATTGCCCATTTGAACATTTGAAACACTGAATATGAAACAAGTGGAATCATGAGCAGTCGTCATTCAGCCATCACTATCAAGCAGAAGTGGCGGATTGGAGAACACCTTGCAGTATTGATCGGGCACTTGTGATTTCCGTGACCCGTCGCGTGAATCGCGCAAATCGCGAAAATCAGCGAAACCTGCGACGGATCGCGACTCTGACACCAGCCTTAGAAGCCCGTTACCTTCTAATGGCAACGATCCATCACTATACATGCAATTTAATCTTTCAGTAGACAAGCTACTTAAATTTATTCCTTCTTCGCTTTCTTCGGCAGAATAATGTTTTGTTTAGATTTTCTCGAAAGCCATTGCTACTAGCGGTTCTGATAACTGTGATCTTCTCAAAGCAATGTGCTACCAGAATAGGGCTGCCGCAAAGGAGGTAATCGTTCCTTATATTGGTAAACACAACCTAAGGATTTTATATTTCTGCATAGATTTATCACTCATCGTGTACTTTCGATAAATTTTGTTACAGCACCACGGCGGTTATAATGTTGATGATATGCTAAGCGATTGTGAACAGGCCCTGAGTTGCAACCCTCGTTACGCTAAAGCTTACTTCAGAAGGGCACGTCTTTTTCAGATGAAAAATGAACACATGAATTCCCTTATAAGTGCGTGAATGTTTCTTGCTACATACTGTTATTTCCAGTTTTTTTTTTAATTTCAAATAGCAATTGCTTGTAGGCCTTTTTTGTGCTACTCAACTTGACCCTGCACTCGATACTCAGTCAAGTCAACTTTTGCCAGTTCTATTGGAAGAGCTGGAAAAGAAAGCGCATCAAGAGTGGCTTGATAATCCTTCTAATCATGGAACGGTCAAACATGTGCGTCATGAGAAGGTCGGTGGTTTCTCATTCGAATTTTTTTCTCGGCTTTTTCGAATCAGCTAGATGATTCCTGAATGTGGCTCTTATTCAAGGTCTACAGTTGGCTACATAAAACCGTGATGTCCGACTGTATTCGTCGTGACGTCCTCACCTTGCAAATTTCTGGCGATTCGTGAGTGTTGCGTCTTTTCTTATCAACTATATTTAGTATGTGCTATATATCAATTCATCTTATGAACACTGCTGTTTTTCGTACAAAGAAAGCGTCGCTTGACGTGACCCAAACAAGGTGAATGTGAAAGAAAACCCACAAGCTCAATATGTGAAGTTTCAGACCTTACGTGAAAGCTATCCAAATGATCCGCAACAAAGACTATGACAACGTCGCAGATGTTGCTGTGAAAGAAAGCGGATCATATGAGATGGAGGCTCAGATTCTTGCAGCTCGCTTCTATTTTTATCGCAATCAATTGGATTCAGTAAGTTTTTTCGGAACCATTATTTATAGCCGTCTTTACATGAGTAGAATCCCGATATTAATGTATAGGGTGTGATGTTATATTAAATCTAAGAGGTAGCAGATAGATTGCTCTGATACTTCGTTAAATTGATAATTTCTGAAGGATAACGAAGTTTCTGTTCTAGTGTAAAACTTGTGTGAATAAGTTTGATGCTCTCTTCGAGGCGCTGTCTGAGGAGAAGAAAAAAGAGAAAGAGGAACTCATTGTCGCAAAGCACATCTTGCTCATCGAATCGGGTCGTACAGCAGAGGAAATTGAAAAGTAGGTGAAATCCTCGTCTTCACTCCTTCTTCGCCATTATTTGAAATGTCGTTCATCATGGCTTCATTAAATCATGCGCACCTGTGGACTGGGATAACTTCTATATTTTTCTGTACAGAAGAAAGGAAGAACTCAAAAACGAGAGGGAGTACACACAGGGGAAAGTAAGAAGAGGCGGGTAATTCGAATCTGCACCGATCGTTTCCAAGGACGTTTGACGCGAACAGGCAATATTTTTCTCTTAATATTTTTGTAGCAGGGCTTAGAACGGACAGGGAGGTGACAGTATGGATGTTTGGTAGAAGGGTGTTCAAAAAAGAAATGCATGAAGCGTAAGTAAACGAACGCCACTGCTCAGAAGAGGGACGAAAACTTCTATTCTGTAATGGTTAAGAAAATCAAGAGGAAAGCGCTATACGCGGTCTCCCGCATCTATGAAGACTGTGATGCGTCTCCGTTATTATATGTAGAGTTGAAATTCTCATGACGTGTTGAAGTTGGCAATGCACCAAATTCACTTCAGAGCCTTAACAAATGCCGTGAACACGTTGAAAAAACCACTTCCGGACTTCTACGTCATGGCTGCCTTCCGCTACGTCCTTTGCAATGAAATAGTCCGAGCGATGGACTTGCTGTCTGCTGAAGGAATGTCGAAAACAAATATGAAGTAAGTATGTATAGTTCCTGCAAAGCATTGCATTTGTATTTTTTTCGCTGTATATAGGTACACAATTTTTTAGGCTGCTGCTCCTCACTTTACAAATCTTGAGAAATGCCAATCGTGAGGACAATAGTCCTGACATGGCTCTGTTGCACAGCAATATTCTGCAATTGGAGAATTTCGTTGGAAGCCTTGAGCCCAAGTCGGGTTACGCGTTGTCAATCCTTGCAAAGGTTGCCTCTATTTTCATTTTCTTCTACTCTTTCATGTATGAGTGCTCGCATGAAACCATTTTTGGCATACAACTTTAGCTTTCAGATAACTGCTACATTCAGCAGCGATGCGACTGCTCGTAACATCTCTGACGAGATTCTTAAAATGGAACCAAACGAGTCCATCCATTACTTTGATCGAAGGTGGCTATTGATACGAGATGTTCCGTTTTCTGTGCACTGTTGCATTTTACGCAAACCTTACTCTAGCTGTATGTCTGCGTCTGGAAAAGATGCCATGGAATACCTCGAGAAGTGCATGGAACTTGAGCCCTCTCATCCTGAAGCTAATCTCATGTTTGCTAGCTTGATGATGAATGAGATTGGATCAAGAGCGGTCACGCCGTAAGTTCATATCTGTTAGCTAATATTTTCAATATTATGTATTTAGCTGTTAAGCAGGAGCTTAATTAGCATTATATAATCCATCAACATATAATTACAAGTCATCAGTATTAGCAGATTCACTTATTTTTTGTCCTTGGTCGTTTAACTGAACATTGAAGCCGGAAAGTGCGACACATATGGGGAGTGTTGATCATTTTATTTATTTACAGGGACGAATACGATAGAATCGATAGGCACATAGCTGTGGCTATGTCAACTTTTGATGATAATATCGACTTTCCGATCATTCTGGCTGTCTTTCGTCTTCGTGAAGTTCTGATTGCGAAAAAAGAAGCCGCTCGTATTCTCACTTGAGTTGGTTTTACTTTTGTGTTTTCCACTTCCTGTGAAAAATATTTTGTTTGGTAAATATTTGTTGTTGTCCTGTGTCTAGTATTTATCGTTTCTGAAACCGGTCTAGTTCCTTGTTGCTTGGAGCTTGTTTTCCTTCATTGTTCTAAGTCCTTTCACCACGCCGGCGTGCCATAGCTCGTTCCGCGTTGAAGCGTGCAGGGAGCAGTGGGAGCGCGAAATGGGCAGTTGCGCGCCGCGCGGGTGATGATATCGATGGCGCCTTCTAAGCCATACCTGTTCTATTAGTTCGTTGTATGTGTGTGCACTCTCTCATGTGCAGCTGTGAAGAAAGTTAAAGTATCTATTTGTTGTGTTTTGTTGAGAGTACAGTGCTAGAATGTTTATGAATGATTATCGCCATCACTTGCCATGTGGCTAGGCGTTTATTGTTGGTGTTTCAAGTTAAACTGCAGCACTTGAGCTTGTACTCATTAGTTTTTTCATTGAGAGCTATTGTCAGGGTGTTGCTTTTGACTGGTGTCATTGTTTATCCAACAGTTGTGCTATATCAGTGAGGCCAACATTGGTCCACAGCAAGGAGTATATTTTAGAGTTTTAAAAAATGAAACTTGTTCCTGTTTCAGGAGACGTAATACGTTTCTTAAAGTCAGGCGTTGGGGTTCATACAGAGGCAATCACCATTCTTATTCGATGTGGGACATGTACAGTAGAGCAGGCGTGATACCGGAAATGAGCAGTGTTGTTGTGTACCAGTACATTTTCATAAGCTTTCTTGTTTTAGAGGTAGTGAGATTCCAAATTCGTAGTCATGGAGTGGAGTCAGCATTATGATACATCCACTGAGCAGTGCGCATTCCTGCTTGTAGCACGTTTCGCGGGATTTCTTGAGACCGGGATCACTGCTGAGTGCTGTTATGTTGCCTAGATTCGAACATGCTTTATGGGGGCTTCAGGTCGTACAAGCCTGGACGTATTGTACCCCAAAGGCTTAGATGTTTTTTTCTTACTTAGGCTGTTGGGAGATTGCCGCAGAGAGCAGGGTGTGGGGTAGGTATTCGGGTGGAATGAGCACACAAGAAACCCAGAAATTCCCAGGGTGATTGTGCCAGCACAGGTCTTCCAATTGCCTAAAGCATTAGTCGACAGTTATGGCCACTCCTTTCCACAATCCTGTGTGGTAACGACAGTGTCGTTTGATAGCACGCTGCACGAAAGTAACCCGTACTGCGCGTGTGTGTCGTTCTTGTTGGTTCCTATTGCTGACTCAAGAGGTGGATGTGGTGTAGTCACAAGTGAGTTTGTCCACCAAACGTGTGGCCTGGGGTCCAAATCCCTGACCAGCGTCGGTCCTATCCGGGTACATTTTGGAGATTTTTACAAAGCCCTCCCTTTCGGGGCCTTGATAGACTGCGCGAAGTCACCTCCTCCATGAAGTGCGTATAGAAGCATAAACGTTACATATGGATAGGAGATAATTTCCAGGGCGCGGGAGTGCTTCCCGCCGTTGGGCGACGGACTTTTGGTGCGTCCGGGGTTGCACGCGGCGAATCGCGCGGCGGGCTGCGCGGCGATCCGGACGAGGCAAGTCTTCGCGGGCTCCTGCAGTGGAATTCAACACGTCAGAACGTGTGCAGATCGCGGATAGAATCCACAAGGTTCTGCTTTGAAAGAAACTTCCCACTCGCGGAGATCGGTGAAATGCAGCGCGATCTGCACACGTTCTGACGTGTTGGATTCCACCGCAGAAACCCGCGAAGACTTGCCTCGTCCGGATCGCCGCGTGCAACCCCGGACGCACCAAAAGTCCCGCACCCCTTCCCGTTTTCCCCGTTGTTCCCGAGCTCATCAAATAAAATTTCAGTGGAATTTACACCTGATTTTCTCGATTGTCATAACTCCCTTCAAGTTGGAGTTTGTGCGACGAAGTAAGATTAGGAAAATTTAAATCATGTTCTCTCTGAAAAACGCTGAATGTTCCTTGAAAGTTTATTCAGTGACAAATTAACACGTTCTTTTTTTCGTGCTAATGACTTCAACGTTCAAGTAACCACAACTTCCTTCAA
>MU868334.1:41254-72291 GCA_036418205.1 Ostertagia ostertagi | reverse complement strand
TACTGCCATTCAATCCCCATGGAACGATGAATGGAAACTGGTGTTATTAATAGAGTAATGAATGCTAGTTACAAATATCGAGAACAAAACTGCCACGAGAACATTCCAAGCAAGACGTTCGCGGTAAAAGTTGACTGGAAGGGTAGCGTCACATAGGAGGCGAGCTCATCGCCGAGTTTAGTCTTTCTTGAAACAGTACAGCAGAGGGGTAAATAGATGGCCTGGTCACGAATATGACATTCATTTTTGAGACAGAGGCGAACTTGTGCCAGTTTGGTGCCATAACTCCCTTTTTACTGCATTTTTTGCCAACTTGGACCTCCCACAACTTGTCTAGAAAGGTCTAAATACTGTGTATTATTCTGTGCACTACCGATTTGCATGGTTCTCTATCCAAAGTTCCATGGGAAGTTGGAAGCATTTTCTGGTGAACTTCTGGTACTCATATGTAGTAGTGGGTCTACTGGAAGAGGTGCGTGACTATTCAATCGTGGCAGTGGCTAGGTCGCCGCGAGAGCCGCCGCAGCCCGCGATGACACGGCGAACTCGCGGAGAACTCAGTATCCAAACATTGGGAATGTAAGATTAGATGAAGTTTTCAGTCATAAAATATGGAATAGGAGTCACCTAACCCCTTGAAATGCAGTTTCTTCGCCCCTTGCTATATCACAAACCCCCTATAACCCTTATCCTATAATGCTTATGTCAGCGCCTTCCTCACCGTCCCTCTGTTTGGAACGTGATGTTCTTCCTGGCTGAACCAGATTATCACTCCCTGATAGAAATTCAGGCAGCTGATTAATAAAGAAGTCGAATTAAATTCAAAAAGATAACCTTTACATGGTACGACCTTTGCACTGTGAGGCTTAAATCATTGCGGAGATCTTAAGATGGCGCTTGCTGGCTTACTGATGTCTAGCAGTCTAATCTTATCAGTCACCAAGCCAAGTTATGGACATGGATGGTTAAGACAAGGTCCGCACAGAAATCGCCGCTCCAACTGCTGCGCGCGACGATGCTCGCCGCGTGAGCGGCGTGACCTCATAAGCTGACGATTGAATTGACCGTCTCCCCGCTTTTCCACTTCGTAATTCCTTTCAGAGAAGAGTTCAGCAGGCAAGGAAAGCAGATTGAGCTGTGTTTCAAGGCGCGAATAGAGATGCACATATCACTCCGATTGGTCGAGTTGACCGAACAGCCTTTCCTGGTCAGACGAAATCTGGCATTTCCGTTTCCCCAACGAACAACACGTGAAGGGAAAAAAGATACTTTCAAGCGATGTGCGCGGTTTTCCGAGTAGTACCTGTTCTGGATTAACTTATTCCTGTCAAAAAAAAAGAAAAATAAGTGGGCGGAGTGTAGTGTATCGATTGGTCCAGAAACAAATATCAAATACTATAAAAAGAGTCATCATGGCGAGGGTGGAGGTCAGGGGGGTAGTATTGGAGGAACCTCCTGAGTCTCATGATAGGTCGCATGGAGATTTTCCTAAAAAAAAGGAGGGGGCGAAATTTTTTTCGAAAAAGTGCGAACGCAATGGTTGACCCTGCATGACATGCGTGAGAGGCTGAAATGCGCGAGTTCACACTATATCGCTAATTGGACGCGGGCTGGCGCGTGCCGCGACGGCGACTGCCCTTCCCCTTCGCAACTACGTTAGTATCCAACATGGATCTTCTTTTAATCCGGATCTTTTAATCTCGTGATCTCCTATTCCCATAATCTTCTATCAATGCATATCTTCTTTATCATCTCTTGATCTCGTAGTCTCCCGAAAGTCAAGTATGACAGGCCTCAGTCATTGACGTAGATAATAATTTCAAAACAGCTGTAGTTTTTATGTGCGCGATAGCACTCATAAAAACCACAGCTGTCATAGAAAAGTAACTGCGTCAACACAAGGCGGCATGGATCAAGCTGAGATTGACCCCTGATGTTCTGCGTAGCACAGCCTGGCTGGGACATCCGGGACGGCATGATGTGTCGCGTTATTTAACAACAATAGCGCGACAACACGTGGAGGTGTGCGTGTCGGTGTTCATTGGTGGTTGAGTCAAGCCGGCCGCACAACTAGTGCGGATGGGCATGCGGAACGGGGCGTATCGATCGCGCACTTTTTTGTCCTTCACTTCAAAACCGCTCAATATTGTTTCACGCCTCGTACAGTATTTCATCGGATTTCCTCAAGCTCATCGTATTCTTCCCCACTAGTCTTCACTGTTGGAGATTCCACTTCAACTAAACCCTACTCCCACTCGTTTTCTAATCCTATTATTCGATTGCTGCACTAGCGATGTCAGCAGCGCTTCAGTTTTCGCAACGTCATATGTTGACCAAGGCATGCGTAGGTGCTATTTACTTGCCGTATGTCTCCTATTGAAGACCCTTATCTTCTCATTAAGGGTGTGTTTGTTCCTTTATCTGTTTCCTCGGCCCGCTTCCGTTCTCAATACGTCAATGAGACAATTTTGAAGCGAAACGTTTCCCCTCACGTTTCGGACAAAAAACTTGTTTTACGTGATTTCAGTCTTTCAATAGGGTTCGCTTGTTGACACTATCTACGTCCTTGTTATAACCTACTACATACCGGTCTTTCAATTCACCATTTCTTTACTATTTTTAGACCAGGAAACAGGATCGTTTCAGCCAACGTCTTGTTAATAATAACTTCACTTCCACTAGTAAACCTTCATTGTTAATAGAGCACAGAGCACTAGCTCGTTGCAGGATAAAATCTTCTTGTTTTGTTCTCTCGGTTTCTCGATCAAATGTGGGTAACCATAGTTTTTTTGGCTTATGTTAGTCAGCCATGTTGTGCCGTTTTTCTCGGATGTTCCTCAATCCATGGGCTTAGTTTGGTAGTACTTGGTACCTCAATTTATTCGTGAGATTTCTAATTCGTTATGCAATCACTTCTGTCGATTACTACAACCACAACAACTTTAAACGGAACTCTTACGTTGTTATTCAAAACAACTCCACGTTAATTCCCAAGTACTAGAAGCGTTATAATAGAATCATTGGCAGTTTTATCTGTTGTTAAGCACCCATCGACGAGCACTTTGTTCCTGATTACCTCAAAATACGGCGACACAACAGTTGATATTCAATTCTATATTCGCGTGCGGTCGCGGCGCGGTACGTTGCTACCGATCATTCCTAGAGGTGTGCTTTACCTATTTATGCGAATACAATACTTCTATTTGTCGTTTTAACTCAGTCTTCTCTGTGCAGCGCTCCGTGTCTATTCATGGTAACTAATTAGAAGGGCGCTGATCGATGTGCAGTATTTCGTTGCTGCTCGTTAACTTATTGTTTTTGTTATTACTCCCTTAATAGCAGTTTTCGACTCATCGCTCGTTTGCTCCTGGTCGCGTATTTCTCAAATGTAGCTTTTCAGGCGTAGTCGTCTACGTCTACGTGAAGAAGTTATGTGTTTCCTGAGTAAAGAGCTGCTATTGTGAATGGTTGAGGTTCCCATATTTATGCTTTTACGGCACCTGCTGTGAGAAGAATGACCTCTCCAAGTGTAAATTTCGAAGAGGATTCTGGAATCATCAAATCGGGTCCTGTTGTCGCGGGTTTCGCTCCCATTGTGAGTTCTCTGCTCGATGTTTGTTTTCCAATTATAGCATTTGAATCGATTATCATTCCATTTCCGAACTAATGTGACTGAAATAAGTGATGTTTGTTATCTACACTATATAACAAATGTTCAAACAAAGGGATTTTCATTTTCGTCGTGCGCTGGGAAATCTGCCAAGTGGTTTTTGAACGCGTTACCCACGCAGTTGTAAGCGGCATTGCCTATTTTTTGTCTTCATTTGGCTTTTAAGTGGCATTGTAGCAATTTCCAGTTGTTTTTTTTTCGGGATTTCCTTAGGTTTTAAGGTTTGTTGGTGCATAGCATTAAGGTTAGGAGTCCTGAATTTGGAAAGTATGAAAAATCTAGCATCATTGCAACACAACAAAGATTCACAGACCAAGTTGCAAGTTGTTCTCGCTAATGAGATATTGACCTGGGGCCGTATGTATACTTCCTCGTACAGAAGAGGAACCCCTCCCTGGTAAGGTATGCTCCCCCGAAAACTCGGGAAAAAATCAGTGCCACCGGTTTTCGGGGATGTCTCTTGGACTGCATATGTCAATCACGGGGCCCGAGAACCAGTGAGCGTGGCCTTTCCTGAGAGTTTTCGAGGAGAGCGTTCCTTACCAGAGAAGGGCCTTCTCCTATCCGGGAAGCACAACTCATGGCTCTGGAGTAAGAGCCCATATATTACCCTTCCGCCGGGGTGCGGAAGAAATCACATTGATTTTTTTGTTTTCCAGGCAAGGCCTATCTCATTAAGTGAAATACCTTATGTAAGCTTTGCATTTGTAGAAAACAAGAATGAAAATTCAAGGTAGTGTGTGAGGGACAGGATAACACCGTCCATTAAGTACTAGTCATTTTGACGTGTTTTTTTAATCGCCTATCGTCCTCAGCCATACATTGTTGCTTGTCACTGTTGCAATTTTGTCATCAATAGTTTTGGGTTCATGTCGCGGAGTTCTGTCCGCTTAATTTCATAGTTATGGAAATGATCCCGTTTATAAATAAAGTAAACCTAAAAAAAACATGTAAAAAGTAAGAATATCGATAGCGGAGAAAAAAAAACTTGATAACTCTATAAAAAAGGGACGCTCGTAATGTAGTTGATTCCCTGTAATGCAGTTTATTACGTCTTTATTTCCAGAAATCGAGAAAGAATTATTATGCCGTGCTATGCGAGCGTGCGCTGGAATTACACGAAAGTGAGAAGACGTACAGGAAACGGAAATCAGCTCGACATCTCATCGATCTTTCAATAGCATTCAATCTTCACAACGAACATGTGAGTGACGTGAAATTTCTGTTTGGTATTACAAAATACAATAATACAACAGCTATGAATCATTTTACTGCACTTCAACAGCAATTGCAATCTGATACGATTGATGAATTTCAACTGGACCAGTTCTCCGATTGAAGCAGAGGCACTCTTTGAATCATAGTCGTCGTTAATGCATCAAGTTACATGAAATAAGTTTGCGCCACACTGATCCAACATTTGGCGCTAATAGCTTGCACATCAGAGAGAATACCCTCGCCTTATCAGAATCTATGCAGTCTATGCCTCGTGACATAGAGAGAACCATTTCTAAATCTTGGCAAGGTACACTTTATAGCCATGATCGGTACTGATGGGTTTTTTTTTACGAAGAACGCGGAAATTGTTATCTGTATTTTGAAGCTTGTTGTTAACATGTATGCAGTGCAGTTGATGCTTACTGATGTAACTTCTGAGGGCTCCTTCCGTGTCCAGTATTTTTGGGAAAATAAAAATTGCTTCCTCAGAGTTTACATTGCGGGATCAGGGGCATTCTATGCTCGTTTCTAAGCACACTCTTGTATGTTCAGCATTGACGAGAAACACTTATGGAATTGGATGGGTTTACGAGACTAAAATAGCTTTGCCCCATTCTTCTGTGAAATTAATTCTTTCATAATTAGGAGTCATCCATCAGAAGTATATCGTACTGGAGAGGATAAACGAAACGTTAATTGTGATTCATCGATCAAATATTATTTGGTGGTGTGTGATTCCAATATTTTTTCTTAATTAATCCAAAATTTCTAAACTTCGTACTATGAAACTTAGTAATTTTGTCTGCGTAGTACACTGAACGAGAAGAAGAATGGATTGTAATAAACTGTCATTTAACACGTTGATGACATCGCGCGTTTTGGCATTTTGACCACGAGGGACAGGAGCGGCTTTGCCAGCGCGGCCAACTCACCTCACATATCTTGATTCCTAAACGTTACTCGGAAGGTTGATTAGATCCCACCAAAGGAAGTGTAACGGTGATGAAGAAGCAAACCTTACTCTTGTTCTCTGTAATGGACGTGGTTTCAAGTGGAAATACATATTTTGCGATCTGTTTAGGTTTGTGTTTACTCCCACTACCCTTTTTCATCTGCATGTTTTTGAGGATAGAACGAAAATGGGAATGAACCGGGCTGGAAATTCCGTATGGCTCGAAAAAACCTCTGCTAAACTGTTGCTTATTTGACCATACTGCAAACCATTTCGTGTATAGTTGTTGTGGTATGTTCCGTTGAACAAATGCGAATAACTTGGGAAGACGTCGTGCAAGCGCGAGAGAAAATGAATGACGTGGGTGGGATGACGTCACATTGTCTGAAGTGGGCTGCATAGTGAGACGCGCAACCGCGTCACACTGTCGTATGTATTAAACCTTTCGAAGTTGATCAATTCTTCTGCATAAACCACACTATCGACTTCCACTGAGGATCTTGATGAAGCTGCAGTCTCGATTAGGTCTGCTTGAAGAATCTGGTACCAAATTGACAACCCAGAGGCCTTGAGGAGGTGCTTGGGCAGGGATCGAGTCGGATGTGGTCGCAAACCAGCGCGCAGTAAGCCACTAGACAATACCGCCTTCGCGCTAGCATGAAAAAATTAGAAATATTTGATCAAACTAGATGTTTTTCTCCACATTCATAGATTGTATTCCCACAGCCAATTGTTGTTTGTGTGTTACTTTGCACTAAATGTTTCAGTTTTTTCCGATTACAGGGATAAAAGAATTTCAAGGCAGGATATGTTAGTATTCTGCAGTTCTCTATTTATGAACTAGACAGAAATTGGTGAGTCATACAGAGGTTGAAAGATTTCGCAAGCATAGCAAGTCTCATTTTAATTGCATTACTCATCAAAGTGAGTCAGCCCCAGGAGTTGTTTATGGTATTCATTGTTGAGCGTAGCGCAAATTTTGAAAAAATGACAGCAGGAGCGACATTTTAATTGAAGAAATCTTTATTCATTGGAGATCCTAGGAATGAAGGTCATGCTCTGAAACCACGTGCTTATCGGGATCCAGGGCACTAATGCAACCTAAACACGTACACCGTAGGGTGAAAATTGTGTCGATGGCATGGTTGCGGCGGCACGACTCTCCTCCCCCTCCTTCCCTTAAATTCAGGGTCTTGATACGACGCTAAAAGATCGATTTCCCTGAAAGAGTCAGTATATCGAAAACTTTCTACCAATAAAGCTTTGAGAACTATGAAAATCACGATTTTCTGGAACAATACAGAACAACATTGCATCTAGTAATGACCCATGACTAACTAGGGAAGGATGAAGGGTCGAAGTGGCCATATGAAATGATACAAGTATCATGGTATGTGGTTCCGGACGCTGATCTCAAATCTTCTTCCCAAATCTGCCAAACGATTCGCTGAATGGAGTTACGGAGGTTTCGTTCCCTCACACAGTTTAAGACAGTGGGGAATCGGCCTCAGCAGCAGCGGCCTTTGAACGAAGCAGTGATCCGATGAGACCGGGTGGTGGTGGTGTAGGTTTTGGTTATGGTGATGGGCTTGGGATGTCGGGGTCAGTGGTTCGGATCCGCCGCATGTTTTTCCTTCTGCATTTTTGTGACTGACTATTTGGCAGTAGTGAAACATGATTCCTTCATCATTGGTCAGCCCTACTTGCTTTTGGATGAGTTCGAGGTCGATAGCTTCGAAATTTTTCCTAACTTGCACGACACTACACAGGTTAAGGCAAACCAGTATATGGAGCACGCACTTCAGCCGTCTTTGAGTAAACGAATGTGAGATCTGTGTTCAAGTAGTCCAGTAACTTCTGATGCCAATTTCTAGAAAAATTCGAGGTTTTGAATTAACTTCAAAAAAAGTGGGCGAGCCACTCATTCATGCTACATATCCATAGCCGGTAGTTCCGGGGTTGATCTATGTTGGACGACGGCGACCCTTTAAATTTGAAAATAATAAAATGTGGGTGTTGAAATCATGCAACCAGAAAACCAGACACTGCTTTACACTCTTCAGAAACCAAAAAAAATTTATATCGTCTCAAGGTTAATAGGCTTCCATGATAGGATGATGGATGAGTGAATAGACACCCACCCAGCTTATTTTGAAATTTGGTCGAGCTCAAATTTGGCTACAAACTTGCTCCTAGGGATATTTCAGTCTCCGGAACACGAACATCACACTCGTTTGCTGCAAAAAAGTCTGCCAAGAGTTCTGTGGGCTCCATGTGCAGTCTTTAGTAAGTACCGCCGAAACTGATTAGAAACTCCTCGCAAAACCTTTGCACGGGTAACTAGAGGCAAGCATTGATCGACTAAGGTAGTTGGGAGCCTTTTTTCAATCATTTTGCAGCGAAGGCAAAAAAGAGAACCCGCCAGGGAATCGATCCAACGACGTCTTGCACGTGAACCCGGACTACTATCGCTGCACTATTTTCCTTCATAACTCCATTCGGAAGATCGTTTGGCAGATTTGGAAAGCAGATTAGAGATCAGCGTTTAAAAACGCATCCACCGGTGTAGGTCTCTTCACATATGGCCACTTCGACCAACCATCCGTTCCTGGTAAGAAGAAAAAAAAACCGCCAACTATTTTGGATCTAGAAAATTTAGAGCTTCTAGACAATGACAATGAAAGCAATGAAGAAAAATGACAGGAAAAAGAGGAGCAGACCACGTAAGAAAGAGAATGAAATGAATGTCAAGCTACAATACGCCGAGCGATTTACCGGCAGTCCCAGTACGGTTTGTCTCTCTGTCAGATTAACCGAAGCCCTGCCTTAAACCTTGGGAATCTAAACTCGTTGAAAAGCTATTTCTCCATTTCATAACCTTTCGAACAGGTGGTGTTAGACTTAGATTGAGCTATGTTTCCTGTTTAAGCAGTGTTGCAATTGCTCTAAAAGCCTCTCACTCGGCGAAGTGGGGTCCCTCGAAGTGCGTCGAGTCAGCGACGAGGACTCTGAAATTTTCATGCTAATTTTTACTATTTGAACGACGATATCTCTATTTTTGTAAGGACTTGTAAAACGGAAAATCGTCTTGGAAAGCCATTATTGCTTTTAAATAGTCTGTTAAGCTTCTCTTCAATTTTCCTGGTTGAAGGAATATTTGCGTCGAGTACCTATCGAGGACGTACTTTGGCCACTAAAAAAATCGCTTCCTTCTTCACCATTACAAGCTAATTCCTTGGCAGCTCTCGAAATATCTCTGAAATACATTTCTCCAGCGCAAGCGTTAAGAAAAGAAGCAATCGTTCTCGTCTAATTTCGTCTGTATAGAACGTGCAACCGCGCTCCACTCAAAATTGCGGAGTCCATTGAAGGGTGTGTTATGTGATGGTGACCAGGGTCAAGCGAGGCGTCGAGGAGAATTCGGAAATACGACCCCCCCCCCTCCCTCTGCCGAAGGCCGAAGTCCATGAAACAACCCTCTTTAAAAGCCGAACTATGAAAAATTTGTTTAATTCTCCACCAAAACTGCTCATAAAAAAGCCCTGCTACCCCATCGTCCACAAAAAAAACTCGTTTAAAAGTATAAAAGTGAAAAAGTCAAAGAATCATCATTAACACATTGGCGACAATGTCGCCCGATGCCGGGCGACACCCCTTGAATTTTATTCCTTTGCGCATATTCCAAATTTTGAGCGGTGCTATGTTGGGAATACGTTGTCAAACTTGTAATGGCCACATCCTTTGAACATCTTTCACAATGAAAGTTTTAGAGAAGAGTTGCTTGAAATTGCTTTTTCAGTGATAGGGTTGTTCTTCCTTGATGTAGAAAGTTATTTTTTTGCATGCTATTAGCTAGCTCAATGACACAACAAATGGCAAAAAAGAGATTTGTGCTCAACCTTATTTGTGGATTCTGCAGTGGGAAGCTGGAATTTTCCGAGAGCGTTCCGAAGTCTCACCTTCGCGGGACGGGGAAATTTTGCTTGGTCTGAAGCCATTAAGCACTTTTACGAGACAAATGATGTTTCAGCAGTTTCCGGATTGTTTTCTCATTGGTTTGGTGTGTACACCGTATGGAAGCGTTTCAGCATTAGGAAGCAATTTTCGGGAACACCCAAAAACTGCTTGGTCGCCAATGTGTTAATGAGGAGTCCTGTCAAACGAGCAAACGAGAAACGGAGCAAAAAACGTCACTAGTCACTAGAAATGGCGTACTATGACAACACCTCTTCTTTGTTTATTTCTCCACAAGACTTACCAAATTCTAGTACTACACAGATTATGCTTCTCAATTTACACGTCCCCCTTTCGCTCAAAGGAAACCTTGTGAAAGCTTTCGCCAGCTGTGTGTTGACTGGACTTGGCGTTGACGTGAAGCAGCTTATTTACTATTGAAATTGAAACAAATACTTCGAATGATTATAACTTTCTTCAAAGTTAACGAATTTTCAATCTGAAAGCTGATTTGGGAGTTTTGTGATGAGCTTTTTCTAATCAGTACTGAAAATTATAGGAAGTTATAAGAAATAACAAGTTTTAGATCAAATAACGAGGAAAATTCGAGAACGAGCACGAATTTGTACTTTTTCCGGAGCACATAACTTGCTTCATTTCCAGTCAAATTCAAAAGTTGATATGTCATACAAAACTAGAAGATTTTCTCAATCAAACGTCGCTAAAGCAGCTTCATACGTCCAGTACTCAAAAAATGCCACGTTGAAGGATTTTCGCAAAATCACGAGGAAAATTCGTGATGAGTGCAAGTTTTACGCTTTCCAAAGCCATAACTCCGTTCACTTATGCAATCTGGAAAGTTAATACGTCATCATAAACTAGAAGATTTTTCTTTCTAGAGGCAACTAACTGCTAAATACGTTCACCTATTTAAAAAATGGCCACGTTGAGGATTTTTTGCCCGAGTACCGCCGAAAGGTACTTTTTCGTACAATTAGCACTATCCCAACGACTATAGCTCCTTGCAGGAGCGATTACATACTGAAGTAGGAGCAGATTCAAAATCCTCGTGCTTTTCTCTCTGCAAAAATTTTAAAAATGGTCTTAACATCCTGTGAATTTGACGCTGAAGGCTGCGTTTCTTGTTGAATACTGTACTCCTCTCTGTAATTTAACATGAACTCTTTCAGAACCCTCTTGATTCTTCCTGAATTAAGATTCGTTATCAGATAGCCGTAGCTGAAGCGCGCGCAACCAACTGGGCCCACTCTGGATGCGCCGTGTGCTTCACATCTCGTTGGATTTGAGGACCTACTTCAAAGATAAAATATCCCTAGAAAACGTGCGAATTTCGGATCCTTTGACTTGTGTGGTGATGAAACATTAAAGTCACTGAGACTGCTAAGCGGACACCTCTAAATCACGAAGATTTTGTGTGGACGGAATCAATTGTTATTGGAAATACTCTGGCCTAGGAATCGATTCGATCCTTAATGTTTGTCCTCCGACGATGATCCTACGTATCAGTTGGGCCGATCTCTCCCCAGCGGCGGCCATACGAACCCCCCCCCCCTCTGTGACATGTCGAGGATTCCTCAACGCACGCTTGACCCTGATGGTGACCTGCGGACAGAAACTGTTTGAAGTAAAGTATAGCCTTTGGAGCAGCTTCATTCGTACAGAGCATTTCTTCACTTTGTCGTTTTTTGTGACAGCGTCCCTAACAACATTGCCATTCTCGGCGAGGTATTAAGGGCAAGCGAGCGGGCTTTAGATGAGGAAGTGCCCTCTCGGCGCGTGTGCACATCCGGCTCTGTTTCTTTCTAAGATGCACTTTCATTCTTTGCACTGCTTTCAAATGCTCCTTTCGCTTGAATGTAGAGGAATGAAGCAACTGAACCTGCAAAGAATATACTTTGTCATGTTTTTCACATCTTATCCTCGTTTTCTTCTGTGTTACCCCTTTCCGTCTCCCCTTTCACAATGATGACACTGATGTGCTTATTACTGACCCCTACAATTACGACTCTCTTATCTACATGACCAATACGAGCCCTCTGTCGAGGATTCCCTCGGCAGGGGGCTACTCACCCTGCCACCAAGTTAGCAGATTTGAATTACGTCATATTTACAGCTAGGGCGAGTGGTCTCGTTAACGGGCTTCCTGAGTAGTAGGTCAAATCAAGTCAATCGACCTGCGTGCTACTTTAATTTGCGCCTAGACTTCCGTCCGAATTTCAAGCACTCTGTAAACTAATTGGCTAGAACGAGGACACGTTTTTCATTACGGAAAATTGTAAAATAAATTAGGTTCCGTTCTTTTGAGGCAGTATTTATTCTTCTACTTATTATAAAACAAATGTGAGATGTTTGCTCTGTTTTCATTTTGTAACATGCGACCTTTTTTTGCTCACAATCATTGTTTGATTCCATTTTCTAATTGAACGAGGAGCGTGACTGTTTTTTTGTAATGTTGCCATATATCTTTTCTTCTGCATGAAGATAGCCAAACTTGCTTATCAGCAGTCACCGTAACAACTAAATGTCTGTGGAACATTCTTGCTATTGCTGTGCCTGGCTATTATCTAGTCCATGTCTGCTCAAGAGGCGGAATTCATTGATCATAAGCTTCAACCTAGCGTCGTGTATCAATTTCATATTTTCCCTGTTTTCGGCGATGAGATGAGCGCTGTGGAGAGGCAATAAGAATGACAAACAGCGAAAAACTCTTCAGTCATGTAGCATTCATGTGAATGAATGTTACATAGCGCTGGCACATTGAAATCATTTGGGAGGAAATGAGCATTTTGACCGTTGATTCTATTCTGAATTGTATTGAAGGAATCAGGTGTGGAAACTTGGAAGTTGCATTCTCAAACAGTGTAAGGAGTTCAGAAATGATTACCGATTAAGGCCAAGACCCCGACCAGTGTTCGACAGGTCTCTTTGGGGGATTGGGTGAGAATGTTGGGAAGGCGGGGGGGGGGGAGATTTATATTAGAAAATTTCCCAACATGCCACGCTGTTACCATTGAATTGCGTCAAACATGGAAACAGCCGGGGTATCGTGAAATGAGTTCATCGCTTCGCAAAATGCGCAAGCAAGGAAAGGCAAAAAGTTACGTATATAGTTTACAAGGCAATAATAGACCTACAGTTCCTTGGTATTGAATAGTGCTAACAACACATTATGTAATAGTAATAGTTAATCCTGGCAAAACTTCTCATTGAGATGGGATTGACAATATTTTTCGTTCCTTTATTTCCATTATTTTATTTATTTCCGTTGCCTTATTCATTTTTGTGGTTCTGGCTAAAAAACGTATGAATCTTATATTGTTATAGAAAAATGACTTGGTTAATGGAGTTCTTCATTTGCTTCCGATGCGCGAACAACTTTCTATTCATTAGTGCCAGCGGCAGTTGATTCTTCTTTGTTTAATAAACAGCGATCGTTCGAGAGCGGCAGTAAATTTCCTAGATGCTATTCGACAAATAGCTGAGAACGGAGCGTTGCTAGCGTGACGAATCCAAAAGAAGGGTTAGAGGGTAATGATTCGAATATGTAAAGTGTAGGGGCGCAGCAGCGTTCTACGGCATTGGTGAAGCATCGGTCTTCCAATGCTCACGCTTCTTCTGAGAAATTGATGGTAATCCGATGTCAAGTAAGTCACATCGTAGAGAAGAGTGGGAGGAAGTGAGAGCACAACAAGGTGGGCTTAAAGCAGTCGTCGTTGAAAATTGAAAACAAATCATCAAAGTCGAAATCAAGGAGATTTAATGTGAATTCACTTTACTATGGGCATGGCTGCGCTCTAGTAGTCGTCGTCCATTAATTTTGTAGCTTATGCCAATTGAATACGTTCTCAAATCATGAGTTGTGTTCCTTTGTGCTCGAATAAAAAGAACTGATGCACTCATGGAATTTCATGGCTCAGTATAGTGGGTTTACGAATTGTGTTGCTTTAAGGGGAGACTTGAAAAACAAAAAAAAGATCTGTGCGGGAATTACTATTCATAGGTTAGGGTGGAAGCAGTTTTAGCGTCCTCTTGTTGCTGGATGCTGGAACTCCAACGCAAAGTTACTGCTATGCTTTAAGTAATAGTGCCATCCTTTGCAATGATGTGTTTCAGTTCGATCCTAAGCTCAAAAGATGTGTGTGCTTGATGGGACCTGATGAGACGTTGTGTCTAAAGGTGGATGATGTTGGTAAAGGTGATGAAGGTCGACAAAACACGGAGTGGTACAATGCGATTATGTCAGCTCTCATCCCATCGAGAGTTCTACGTTTGGGAAGGCCGATTCAGCCGCAAGAATTTTTTGGTAATTTTCATTTATTTCATTTCATTTATTTGTTCACGTTCAATTTCATTTTTGTCGCTGTGGGGAAAACTTTCCAATAGGGTGTGAGTGTGTTGCACACTTCATTAGAAGGTAATAATGGCAGCGCATTCTCTCGTTCTTATGGCAGCCATCTTGTACCGTTGCCATTTTAGAAAAACATGAATAAATGAAAGAGTTGTACTGTTGTGTGTTCCTAAGAAGATCTTTGTAGAGTGTGCCTGGGACGTCGAAGTGGTCAGTGCGCCGAAGTTGAAAAGGCCACCTGGTCGCACTGAAGAACCGTTGCAGAATATATGTATTCGACTACCAGATATTGCGGGCCCTAAGAGGTGAGAGAGTTCTCGAGTTGGATTTGTTAATTTGTGCGCTGCTTTATAATGTGAAACACGGACCGGATTCTGAGGGTATGCTTGTTTTTTTTGCGCTGTTCTTTGTCGTTATACGGATCAATAGGAATAAAAGTCCTCCTGTTGACTGAAATTGCCTATTTTGCTCCTTTGTTATGGTGTTTGCCATATTTTGCCACGAATTTCACTCATTGGTGAAGCAGAGTCTGGGACTCAATCTGGAATTGAAAGTTTAAAGCGTGGAGTGGAGTGAACATTATTGACAAGTTTCTCAGTATACTAGTGTTTAAAAAAAAGCTTTTGCCTTTCTTCATGCCTACGCCATTCCCGGTCAAAAAGGGGAGGGGGAGGGGTTAATTGGAGCGGACATTATCCGCTCATTTGTCGAAGAAACTCGCATATCTCGTCATCTGAACCAATCTGTGTGCATGGTGTTAAAAGGGTCATGAAGCTGAATGCTTTTGTGCAACCACGTCTGGAACCTTTCGCATGAAGCTCATCTTTATGGAACATGAAAGAATTGCATGTGAAATTAAATATCACACTTGGTATGAGAAACTGCAATTCTTCCTTACGCAAACGCATTAGAATTGATTTCAAACGAGAGCGTACAATTCAAACCATATTCAACCGCTATTTTAGGCAATATAACGGACAGTCCCAGTATTCTTAATTAGCTGGCATGTAAAATCGTAATATTGTGGAGACTGTGTAATTTCCATCTGTTAAATAGCTTGCTCTCTACTCCGCCATGCTCGCTTCACGAATGCTTCATTTCGTGAATACGTTTCTGATAGGTACGGAGCGCAGCGCCAACCCGAATTATGACTATTACATTGGGTATAGGTAAATTCTTGTCGGACTCTACTTTCACTTTCCTATGGCCTCTTCGGTTCTCTACAAATGTTGCCATAATATTTTCGCGTGTAGCAAACCCAAGAAATTTTGAAATATTTCATAGGCTTTACGTAAGGTTATGATATGTTTGAGCTGTTTTATGTCAGCTTCTGATTTCGGCAAATTTTGTAGGTTGTGTTTCTATGCTCACACAATCGTTCTCTGTAAACGTCGCATTGAGCCAGCTATATGCGGTATGCCATCGTCGGGAATTCCACCTTTTCATACTGATGACTTTATTGAGATTCCGGTAAGTATTCGTCAAGTATTATAGTGTAGCTTTCTGACAATAGCAGAAAATATTAGATTGTCTCATAAATAGTGTCGCTTTTATTCAACGAAAATATTTTAATCTAAAATCCCATGCCTTTACATCGTGTTATATACCATTCGAAAGAGAATTTTCTGCTCTATAAGAAGCTATGTTAGTCTTTCACCTCTGCTCAAGGGTTTTCAAGTTTTAGGCCTGTGAAATGGGAGGTCCAGCCGACAAAAATTGACCAAACCGACAACTATCTATAACTTTATCTTCCCTCTGGAGAAATCAATCAATGATGTACCCTCTACTTATACATGACCTCTTCTGAACATTACACCGTAGGGTTTCAGTACAAGTCGCGTCGTTCCTTTTCCAGACCTGGTTTTTCAACCAGAACTCGACGGTCAAGCACCATTACCTGAGATCAAGGTCGAAATTTTTTTATAGCCGAGACATTAAAAAACTAGCAGAATTTAAAGAACAAGTCATGGCTAAGTTAGGAATTTACGCCTGGTTGATTTTCTCATCTTATCAGGGCAATTTTTTTCCAGAGAAGTGCGGTGACTTTCGTGGATAAAACACCTTATTCCTAAACACCTAAAATTCGAACTAATTCCCAACAAACATAAAAACAAATCAATTGAGCGAGTAGAGCAGAAAAGTTACTCATAAAAAGAACACCATTCTATATGAAACAACGGCTTTCACGAGGAACAATTTCAAATTGAAAATTGGTATGGCTTATCGGTCAGCCGATTTAAAAAGAAACACGGCAAAGCTTTTTCGGCAACCTAAAGGTGGAATGTTTAGAAGAGGTCATGTGTAAGTAGAGGGTACAGTATTAATTGATTTCTCCCAAGGAAAGTTAAAATTAGAGATAGTTGTTGGTTTGGTCAATTTTTATCTTCTGAACCTCCCATTTCGCAGACCTAAAATTTGAAAACCGTGGAACATAGATGGAAAAAGAACACAAATTCTTGTAGAGCAGACAATTCTCTTTCGAATGGTATATAACTCGATGTAAAAGCATAGGGATTTAGATGAAAATTTTTTGTTTGAGAAAAAGCGACACTATTTATGAGACAACCTAATATAATATTACAATATTCGCTGATCTTCAAGTGTTTCTTAATTTATTTGCTTTCAAACAATAGTTTGCGTCGCCTGATGACGTTGTAATTTTGAGCAAGGTAGACGTATTGCTTGCGCGAATCGCAACCGATCTCTTAATCCTTGTCAGAGGAGTAACAAACATGTCTTGCATTTGAGTCATTATAGGAAGACGAAAACACGTGAAAGAGTAAACGATGTAAAATGAGATTGGTGGGGATACGAAACGGGTTCTCTATATCAATATCATTATACATTTGAAACATGCTATGGTGAAGCACAATTGACGGAGGTTCCACTACATCTTTTTTTTTCAGCGCAAATGTGTAGCATTTTTTGGTTGTCAGGAACGTTACTTTCTAATGAGGCTTGGAAGAGGTGCACCCATGGGTGCAAGCGAATTGTGGGCTCAGTGTGACAGTGAAGAGGTAGGTGTTTTCATCGACTCCATATCACTCGCTCTCTGTGGACATTTTGACGTGTGCTTGAAACTAGTTTAGAATCGGTTAAAACTATGGTAAGGAAATACAATGTATTGCTTGCTCGGCCTTCCCTACTGTTTGCCCTAATTCTCACAACTCAGATATTATGCCATAGACAACGTCAAAGTGTTCAACATTTGTTCCATGCAAACATTTGTTTGACAAATAATTCACTATTGATTGCACGGAAGATTTTGCTGTAGTATATAGCCCTCTTGCGATTTGAAGACATTTTGCAAATTTGATCTAACCTCTGTTTCGTGCAGCCAGAAATCCACGTGGCACACGTGGCTAAATTCTCGATGAAAAGATGGCATCACATATGCTTAAGATGATCTCTTGATCGATGCACTGTCAAGCTTACGTCAATTTCTGCAATTGCACAACTTCTGGTCTTCTGAAGGCGAGGTTATTTTCAGGTTGCTCACGATATCCACAACAAGTTGAACGCTATCATTGAGAGAGAATCTGAGAAAAAGAAGAAGATGAACAACGGGTGGGTAGTTTTTGAGTAGTTAGTTCTGCTTTTTATGCTTTCAGAACTTTATTCGCTGACTTTCTCAATGTTCTAATTTACTACAATAACTTTTTTTTAGCTTTGACAATATTGTTAATTGAAATCCTTTCGAGACTTATTGGTATTTCATTAAAAATGTTGAATATTTGTAATACATTTTATGGTTCAGTGTCGTAATGCCGCCGGGACTGCTTTCGCTGAGATCACACCACAACCATCGTGAACGTTCTCATACCCAGCCACTGAGGCAGCGTACATCATCTTTTCTCAACGGGCTAGTTCCCCTTACATTTTGATGAAATCTGTCACTCCTACTATTTACTTCGCTACTGAAGCGTTGCGTGAATGAAACGTCGATGCTAATTTAGTCTCAGAAAAGAATGTGAATTCTCGAGTGCTTTTATCGCTGGTGTTTGAGATAGTAATCTAAATTGCTATGCTTCTTTCTGTAACTTTCCTATGACTATGCATTGAATACCAAAGTCATACGTTCGAAATTTTTATCGTAAAGTTTTCACTCAATAAATATCTCGTTTCAGACGTGCAGGATCATCGGCATCGACAAATAGTGGAGTTGGCCGTAAGCAGTCTACACCGTCTGGACCTGGCTCTGCACCACTCGGATCCCGAGCTTTGTCCGTATCACACGGATCACAATCGCAGTCTGGGAACACATCTCGTGGCAGCAGTCTAATGAGCATTTTTCCTATTCAGTTAGTTCTTTTTTTGCCTAAATATGCGATATTAGCGTTCTAGTCGTAACGATTGGTAGGCATCTTGTGGGGGAAGGTCTCGCGTTCAAATTTAGGTTCCCTGTTCTTTCTGTGTTGTGGTAAGGTAGAAAATCCAAATACTACCATTGTGGTCGCAGTAGTATTTCTTAGCTTCTTCTTTCATCAACAATGTTTACATCGCACCTCTTTCAGTATAGTGCAAACAGCTATTTTCGATTTCATATCACCTACGCGCTTATTTCGTCCGACTTGTTGGCGCATCGATTGCATAGAACACATCATTTTTTCTTGTCTGTCAAGAAGGTTTTAGCCGTTTTTTTTTCAGAGCGTCCTGCAATACAAATCATGACGAAGATGATGTTTATCAAGCAATGACAGCCCCTACTAAATTGCGTTCATCGCCTTCCACTTCCACTACTGACGACACCGAGAACAGGTGATAACGAGACATGGTCATGTCTAATTTGGGAACACAAATTAATTTTTCAGTGGTGGCACCATTTGCATTGATCAGGCAGACGAAACAAGATCTTTGGATATGTCTGTTTCGCAGATTTCTCGCGCAGTACAGGAACCACGAATCAAACGGCAGTTATCCGAGGTATGAACTGAGGTTGTTTTTGAACAGATTCCTGTCTTATGATTCCACAGTTATCCATTGTTTTTTTATTTCAGTACTTTTGTGGATAAACAGTATTTCCGTTATAAAATTTCCACTTCGATATTTTAATATGTATTGCAGACAATTCCATATCGACAGCAGGAAGATCGCTGCTCTCTGGGAGGTAATATCGCTTCCGATGGTTTATCAATGGAAGCCATCAGTGATATGAACGCCAATGCGCAATATAAACAAGACGATGGATATACACCTATGCATGCTGCTGAGTGGACCGCTGGTGGAAGCAACAGTCATCTCATTGTTCCAGCATGTATGTCTATCTCCACATATATGCTTCTCGTCGATATGCTAGGTGCAGGTCTAAAGCTAATGATGCACACTCACTGCATCAGTAATGGTTGATAACAACCCACAATCAAAGCCAACTTTTGCGTGCGCTGCGCATCTGAAGCTTGGCCTTCGTAGAAAGCTTATATTAGCGCGGCTATAATTTGTTAGTCAATGATGTTAGAGCAGCTTCATCAACCATCAATTTCAGATGAACGATACAAACTTGAGGAGGTTCGTTCGTATGTATCGGATAGTAGTGACAGTTGTTATTCATCAATGGCGGCAAATGGTTGTTCGAATTCTCAAGTTGCCGCAGGAGCTTCTGCTAATCCACCTCGGTTTGTTGTTCCTTTCATTAATTACCACCTTACTGTACTTTCCGACCGTAATTTCGGCCGCGCGTCTATCATTCTTTTCTGCAGTAAACTCGGCTCACTTCAGGGCATATTCATTTGCTGGTCGTTGTAACCTTCGCCCTACTGGCTTGCAAGGCAATATAGTGGAAAATGTTGATCTTCGAGGCGATAATTCCGGCGGAGGGCTTCTCCCACCACAAGAAGATCCACGGAAAAGAGCGTTCTCATTGGGTAGCAAGACACTTTTCCCGTGAGTTTTATTGTGCTTTGTGTTTTGCCTCGAGAATCGCAATGGTATCCTGCATCAGGAGGCCTTTCCGTAAGATCTCGCAGCATGCGTCACGGCAACAGCGTCTTTCTCAAACATCCGCCTCTGGTGCATCTCTAGGTAATCTTGTGTTCTACCGTACTGTGAACGTTTGCTTTGAACTCAAGTTATTGTTGTTTAGCTTCCTCTGAAGTCTCGTCTTCATTTGGACCGTCGTCATCTAGTGCGAACCACCTGACAAGTTTGAATTGCTCTGAGAAAGATGAGTACTCGAGAAATCGGTAAGGAATTTCTGCTCTGGCGACAAGTCTTCTATTTGTACCATTTTTGTTTGGTTAAGTTCTGGCAGCTTTGGATCTGGGCGTAGTACTCCTTACAATCGAAAAGGTGGAACTTCGGGAACGCGCGATGGTGCTGACCATTTTGTTGAGATGGATTTCGGAAATACGATCGGCCGATCTGGAAGTGGTTCTGTTGGTAGCGTTGATAGTCCTAACAGGTACAATTTCTGATTGTTTACTAGTTATTCGGTAAAATAAAGGTAGAGTTAGTGAATAGTCCTCCATAGTGAAGGACTCCTGCAGAATCCCGAGTCATCATCTTTGCAATTAATTCTGTGCTGTGTAAAATAACGGTGCAGAGAAATTGTACGCTTTTTTTGCTCGTATTTTATCAACCTAGCGGTATCTTCTGTTTCTCTTTCACTTTCATTTCGAATTTTTCGAGAGTTCCTGGTGTCTTTGCCTTGTGGTAGTTGGTCGCTATCTCCAGTTCAGCCTGTTTTCGTAGCCATTGCAAGCAAAAGAAATTCTCAGCACCCTAGGTTTCTTATATCAGAGACCCATCGACTATGCTTTTACGGACCAGAACCTTACGGCGTTGTTTATATTGTAATCCGTGACGTAGATGTTCAACTCGTATGTTCGGCGTGTGCATTTGATGGGTTTTTTACTGGCACACATATGTACTGTAAATCTTAATATGAAAGATCTTCTACACATGAGGCTCAGGGATAGCTCAATTCTGTCATATTCTGTATTTGAGTTGGATTACCGTCAGCTTAATCTTGATCCTTGCCTTTACTTCCAACCTTTAATATGGGATTCATTTCACAGCTTGCCTAATCATTTTGTAATGTTAGGTCTCGAACATCGTCTTTCGGATGCAGTGCTCGGAAGGACGCGGAGATATTCTCTTATCCCACGGACCTACCGGATTCTGGTCTTACACCCAGCCAACTGGTGCTTCAGCAAGCTAAACAGAGTAGTCTTGACGGTAGGTCAACTTATTCTTCACTAACAGATTTGAGTTTGAAAACCTAGCTGATATATGTTTTATGTAATTAGGTTGTCGCAAAAGTCTTTGGCTGTTCACATGTACATGCTGCGAAATCTTCAAGGATTGTGTCAGAACCTTCTTTGCAAAGTTTAGCTGGCAATGCTTCTCTCTGACCATACATGTCGAAGTATTTCGCATTCATTATAGCTGAAAGAGGAATCGTTTTCGATTGAAAGCATGTTTGATCGCTCTTGTCTCATAAACTCAAGAAGCGCCGTGACGCAGGCGATGCTGCGAGTCAAGTAATGCGATTGAGCTTTAGACGCTCAATCGCCAAGTTTCAAGAATTTAGTTGCGTAATTCAGAACTTGTCATACACAAATATCGTCAGCTTTTTAATGTATATTGCGAGGTTCCGGAGCTGATTCGGAAGAGTCCCTTGTTTAGTACATGGAGGGTAGCAGAGCTTTTCTTCTTTTATCACTGTATGATAGCCCTTTCTCAATATGGCCTCGGAAAGAAGCGAAATTGGTGACATGAACTCTCAAACGTTGGGCATATACGATGGAGAAGTAATTGCGGATGCTTTGAGCATCAAATTCAGTGTCCAGGGTACGCGTAAGAGAGCATGCATTTCATATGACGCGCCAAATGGTTTACGGCAGCCCTAACCTAGTGCTGAAAGTGCATTCTTGTTTCACCCCAGGACCCCTCCAACAAGAAATTCGGCGACCAACTCTGGAAAGACTCCTTCCAGGTTTTGGCTCAGAAGGTCACGGCTATTAAAGAAATCCTTCACGGAAAAATCATTATTCAATTTCAGCCATAATTCACTGGCCTGAGACCCATCATCCACGATAAGAATGGAAAGAACAGAAATCCTGCATTTGTTTTGGTAAAAAATTCGAAAAACAGAAAGGGCTGCTACGCGTTCAAAGTGCCCACGGACGTCTTACACAAATGCTGGCGACGGGGATGCTTACATTCGGTTCTTGGAGTGCCTTCACTAGAAACTCTTACTGGCCTTCTGCTCTATTGCATTCACATCTTACACTTTTACTCCATTCTTTCTATCGACCAATTTGTCTCTACTCTCCGAAATCACGCGCTTTAACCCGATTCTTTCGTTGCGTGGCCTGATACGTAGGCGCCCCTGTGCGGACTTATTCCATGCCCCGCCTTTGGCTCCGCCCGAATTACCTTCGATGTCCATAGAATGGATCTTCGCGAGTTTGTTGCTGTTCGAAGACCGAACCTTCATGCGTGAAACTTTGTGTATTGCATCTAGTGATTACAAGTGATACATTCATGTTGAAAAAGAATGCAAGAATTTTCGCAAGGATTCCTTTAAAGAAAGGCACCTACAAATACCTGATAAGAAGCATTAAATCGCCGATAATGCTGATGTATATATTGCAAAGCCCAAATGTCACAACCTAATATAATAGTACAATGACTAATCTTTCTCAGGTCGTAGGAAAATTCAAGAGCAGTTCATTAAAAATCTCATAGTAAAAGAAAGCACAGCTCAAAACATTGTTACAGAATCTTGTGACTACGTGAGCACCGAAGCACCGGATCTAGTTGCTGTGAAAAACGCACTTGCTGAAGCCGCAAACGAGCACACCCATTCACACCACCGTGAGTCCTGGCTTCATCTAGTTATGTTCATGTTTATGTTATAATCCTCTATTGTTTTTTAAATAGTAAGAGGTTTTTTTTGATTGTTTCTACATCTAGTCACATTTCTTTCTCCTGTTGATCCCAAAGCGATCGATCTACGCAGTTCACAACACTTCGAAACTATTGAAGAGAGTGCGTCCTTGAAATCGTCTCCATGCTCATCGAGGTTTGCAGTTGAATCAATTCTTTGTTCTTATAACAGAGCCGGTTTCGCTTCGCTAGCGATTCATAAACAACAGGGCTGTTACGAGTTCACTAAAGTTTCCGCAACATTGCATTGATCTTTCTTATGATTACCTTCTGTCGGCGCGGTTGTTTTTCAACAAGTGGGTTGCATGTGGTTGCGAATGGCTGACTGGCCGGACTGTTTATGAAACGGAGATAATATACAGGGTGGCCAGAAATTACGGTAACAAGAGCGTACCGTGTACAATTCTAAGATTAAACGAAAGGGGTTTTGTGTATAGCTTTTGCGCATTTGATTCTATTGATACTATCTTTAATTTTACCACTCGGATTCTACCTAGTTTGGATTGTTTAAGCCTTTAGCTCTTCATGAAATAACGACCCGCTTACTTCTTCATCATGTCTGGTGGTGTTACGTTGCAAAGCGAATCAGGATCTTCAGTAAAGCTGCAACAACCACTATTGCGAAGAACAATTGGCTAAGTGCTAGAAGCGATTGGATTGCACGTGGGAGAGGAGCTTTTGTTGTTACTGAGAACAATGTTGAAAAAGTAGGCGCTGAGCAGCGATGGAATCAGCACATTCAGCAGGTCATTTTTTTCCCGTGTTAGGGACCAGGTGCACTTCTTTGCATGTGATCGTCAGAAGACATCCCATGGGTGAGGCACATTAGCTTGGAACAGCTCAGCTCTCCAATGAGGCGAGCAAACTGAAGAGGAGCTGGAGCTCGACGGAGGCGTTGTCTTAGTTCATATTGACAACCTTTTTTTGCTGATGAGGAAGTATTCACAGTCGAATTAGTCATGAATGGATAGAGCGACCAAAACTTTATTACTAACAAGCCAAATGTTCAGTATCTCAGACATAACTGGGTCCGGAAACAGTGAAGGTTTTCACGGTGATGAAACCGAAAATAACGTCGCTTTTGACTTTTGTTCCACAAAACATAAAATAGAAGAGAAAAGACCATCTCGATTTCTTTCTCCCTCAAATAATTCCTCCAACCAAGGGAAGAAATAGCAACCTCATCGAATGTTTCTGTTGAACCGGCACACGAGAAAATTTGTGCAAAGTTCTTGCCAGCTGAATTGCCCAGAGATTATTGCGTTTGGAAAGTTGCGACCTAGAGTTCCCAATTCAAATCTACTGGTTCACGCTTCACGAAGAGTGGGGAACACCATCCCTGCCGCTGACATCATGGTGACGTTAAGGGATTGAAGGAACCGCTTCATAATGCCTGGACGCGGTCGGGGCCGCTCATCAACACGCCGCAGTCAGTGAATTCCCTGAAGGACTTCGCGCTTTTTTCAAACCGGTCAGGGGCTACTGGGAAGGACTATATGGTTTTACATTCATTACCCTTCAGTGAGCACCTTCTTGTTTCCCACCTATCTGTTTCTAGTTGTACAGATTTCCTGTGACCCCTCATCTTGTTACCGTAGTTTCTGGCCACTCTGTATAGTACTGGAATAGATGTTTTTCCCACCTTCTGGTTTTCTAAGTGAGTACTCTTTGTTAGCAGCGATCTGCGGTCATCCAACATGCGATTGCACCGAGTGTGACCGCGAGGTGATGGACGATAGTATGCATTTGCAACGGTAATTTTAGATTAATAAGCTGATGTGTTGTTAAGTGATTAAGTCATAAGCTTCTGTCTGCTTCTTTTAGTCTTTGCCATCCTTGCCAGAAACGTTTCCAGTGTTCTCATGAGTAGGTTGTAAAGGGGTAAAGGGATGCAGACTTTCTTACATATTACGAAACGGGACCTTCTGTACTCACCTCTAACCAGTACTGAAGCCGTTCGTACTAAAGCACTTTCACTACTGTTGACCATCCGAGTCCCTCCTGAGCAACTTAGCGAGTTAGGCTGACCAAAATGGATGAAGCTGAAGGAACAGACACCATGAAAAAGGTCATGTTGAGATTGTGGCGGCCAAGCAAGTCAGTTAGGGCTCCGCTTGGTAGTTGCTCATTTACCTGTAGGCGTGGATTAGCAGTGGTCAAGCTTGCTCATAATACCATGGTGTGACCCTTTAAGCTGTCGAACAATTGGACAAGTTGTAAGAACACATTCAACGCGGGGGGCTTACAAATGAATAACTGACAAATCATGCTTTCATTGATCGGCGTTTCGATCGTCTTAGGGAAGCATCATCTATATTTTATTAATTGCTTCGCGACCAACAGTTCCATTCACATGATCTCGAGAAAGCGATTGATCTTTCTCCGCCCTCTGCTTCATTTCTGGAAAGGGCCTGCTGATGACGGCTATCACCTCAAAACCATCCACCTTCAATCATTGACTGCATCCATGATTGCACAGTTTTGAAGGAGTATCCGCTCGCATGGGGGTAGATGACAGGGCTTTTGTGGGCAAATGTGGTAACTATATCATTGAATAACTTTGAATGAGAGTAAAGTTACAGTTTCAAATACTGGTAACGAAAGAGGAACTACTCTTGACTCAAACTAATATTTTGTTAAGGCCTTTTACCAGTTTCCTTGCTATGATGGATACGGGTCTAGCTATTATTTTGTTTAATTAAGACTGCTATTTCATTTTTCGAGCGCAGATGTCAAGCGCAATCATTGTGGATCCTTATTACAAGAAATCTGTGTTGTGGGCAAAACTCCGCCCCAGGCGGGACTCGAACCCGCATTTCTCGCGAGCCGAATAGCATTCTTTTTTTTAAAGTATGGCGAGCGGCGGATAAAAGTTGCCAAAGCAAAAGTTAACAGTCAAAAATAAGTTGTTGCTCTTCATTTCCTATCTTTTTTCCAAAAGCTCGCGGGCATCTAATTGTTCCTCTCCGGAGATAGCTGATCACGCGCTCCTTTGCTCTGACGCGACCACTCAAGAAAGATCCAGTCATGAGATTTTCAATTTCAGTCCTCTCTCTGGCGCCGTGGGTCACATGGTACTTCAGTGATGGAATGCGGCAAACAAATTGTTCTGATTTGGCCTGGCTTACATTGGCGCACGTTTGCCTACTTGAGCACCTGATCTCCTCCTTCCCAGCATCATTCCATTTTTTCTTGTCTGCAGGAAGTCTCTGAAGACCTTGGATGACTGCGGGTTTTGAACTCGCCACCCAATTTTACTGGTACTCATGTGTACTTTTTCCGTAGTCAAAGGCACAGCCATAAATCTGAGACTTATTGAGATAGAAGCGCTTGCGATAGTGGAATTATGATCAGGTGAGGACATTAAAATTCTTTGTCTTACAACAAATCGTCACAAGTCAAGGCGAGTGACCCTGCATGAGTTACAAAAGCAAGTCGTACGAAGGTCATTGTGCGCAGCTCCCATAAAACCTAAATGTAGTTTTCATATTTCGCACACTTTGATAGTGAAGTGTGTATTTATGAGTGGTAGCTAAATTGCCGATTCATATTCCAAAAATATCCATTCAAGCGGTGTGGCGAGTAGGCGGCGAGGCCTTCACCACGTCCATGGTCCTTCGATCATATCTCAGATCAAACCCAGCGTACGCGAGCCAAATGGGACGATCAGCTGCTGCTAGGAGTATTAGTTACTACACAAAACGCATCAATGCCTTAATTTTAAAGAGTCGTAGTTCAAGGGTTAAAGAGCGTCCTCGTCTACGCTCTCCCCTAAGTATCGGTTAGTGTCCACTGCAAACTCGCACTCAACTTTTTCCACGTAAACAGTGAGTAACCCATCCCTTCCAACCCGTGAATTGCCTTCATTGCCTGTGGTTCACGTGTTTCTTAGCACCATAAGAAGCTGCGGTAGGTACCGTCTTTTAACCCTTTCGGCCCTGGCGGTGGCAATTGCCACCACCAAATTCAAACGCTTGCATTGCTGCTGAAACAGCATAGTTTTTCTAATCCTGCTAGAGGTTGCTTCAGTCAACCTTCCCTTTCCTAATTATGAGCTGAACCTGCCATTTCATTGTGTGTTGCTGTTAGTATTACAAGTATTTGTGTACAAATGCAACAATGAATGGGCGCTGACCCCCGCAACCGGCCAAGTAAGTGTGACTTTTTCTTAAAATACTTGAAGGAGATCCATTCCTAAATCAAAATTATGGGTTATAATATTATGCAAGATTATAAACGTTTTCGGCATAACTATGAAATTTCGAATTGTTTCGACATAAGCTCAAAAACTAAGTAGGTGGGCCAATATTCAAAGCTTCTTAGTTTCTTTGTTTGTGATCGAATAGCTTCCAAATTTCGCTATAATGATACCTATATGCTCACAAGTAATAAACAATAGCTAGAAGAAAAATTTCTCCAAGGGGAAAAATTCAGGTCCGAAAGGGTTAAGCGTCTGTGCGCTAGCGCTTGTCTCATTTCATGTGTGCGTTGTGCATTGTTGCCTAGGTTCCTCCACTCACACTTAATTACTCTGGCTTCGCAGCGTGATTATTAATGAAATAATGACGTGTTAATGACGCATCCACAGGCAAGCGTTGCTTCATGGTAGGGATAGATTTACTGTGCACACCAGCGAGATTTGCTGTTTAGCTCACTCATTTTGCTGGTCATGGTGATATGGAAGGGGTCTTACAAATGCCATCGTGTCATAAATAACAAAAGTTGTCTTGTATTTCGAATATTTAATGTTTCATTTAGAAGTTCGGTAAGTGCGCATGATGATAGCATAGACGAAGCGGATGGTGAGAGGAGGCGACAAGTTACTGGTGATGTCGGGTATCAGCGTTTGAACACAAGTGAAGGCTCTGCATCATCATATTTACCCATATGTGCCACTCGAGCGGATCGTTCTGCGTCGAATCCAGTCTCCGAGATGACAGAACTTCACCCGCCGCCGTCTGTGATTGGCTTACCGAAGAGAAGTTCGGTACCGACCCTGAAAAGTCATGATCCTGAAGATTCCAGCGTTGGATTGAACTACGCTTTCGTGCAGGTTTGTTTTTAATAGTTTCCTGCAGAAGTGTTCAGCAGCTAGAGTGAGGCTATCCCTCAAATTAGTGGTAAGGAATTTGTAAGAATATTTTGCTGATGTTCTAACAAGGGAGGTCTTTCAGGGCAAGGTGCGCTTTTTCAAAACGGTTTTGTGCATATCGTAGGGACGCATGTAGGGAACGCAAAACCATGTTTCATTTTCGCTGAACGGTTATAGCAGTACCAAAAAAGAAGCGTAAGTTTCTGTTAAGGGTTCGATCCCCCGTGGCGACTAAGTTTTGCATTTGGGTTGGCGCCTACGGTTTGATGCCAAGTCGCGCTAAATATCAAAATAAGATGTCAAATTCATCGTCAGCACCATTTTGAAGTGAACAAGTGGCTGCCAGTCTTGATTGCAAAATTAAGTCGCCGCGGGGGATTGAACCGTCAAGAATATTATTCACCACTTTTTGGTACTACTGAAACTGTTCAGCAAACGAAACATGGTTTTGTGGTCCATACAAGCGTCCCTACAATATGCACAAAACCGTTTCTAAAAAGCGCACCTTGCCCTGAAAGACCTCCCTTGTAAGGCATTGAGTTCTAATTCCTTGATCAGCGACGTGCTAGTCGCGTAATTAGGGTTGATTTGCGCCGGTATCCCGCATGGCATGGTGACAGTAGCGTCCCGATCATTTATAGATTATACAAATTGGCTGCTGTCAAAGGTTATTCTTCAGGATGCTGAGCCCCCTACAACCATGTTGCTTTCTGATCCCATGAACGTCTCATCAAGTCGTTCTCGCTCAAAATCTGGAATCATATTTACACATAATTATGACGCGGCAAAGTCGGCTCTCGATTATGCATCAATTAAACCCCTCTGACCTTTTGATGTAATCGAAATGTTGTGAAATTTTCAAGTGTGATGACATTAGTTGTACATTTATTTCTTAGCAGAGCGTTTATTCCATATTTTTTGCTAAACACGTTTTATCTAGATTTCGTAGTGGAATGTTTCATACTTGATTTGAGGTTTTAGCACTTTTATCTAATCACTAACAAACACACGAACAAATTGTTTTTATACAACCCAGTTTTATACTACAAATCATAGGTTAATCCGTTTTTTTTTCAGTCCGTTGTTTTGTTATCGAAGTTCCTCAAAGGTTTATATAATGCTCCCTAATTTCAACAAATTTCTTTATAATTTCTTCTGATTTCGTAATTCTTCTGAGTATTTTGACTGACCTGAATGTAATACTCGACCTATTTGTATACTCGTTACCGTCGTTTTATCATTCGACCTACGATTTCCTCAGATGTCATATATGTATTATATCACCTTACGTCATCTTGTATGTATGGCAACACCGGAGCTCATCTATAATTTTTTGTATTCGACAAAACTGTACATTCATTTCAAATGTGAATCACATCAATGCGAAGTTGCACCCCTTTTGTATTATACAGAAATGTGATGCATAAACTATTCGGGCGTAACTCTGTGAAGTGTCAGAAGTCTTAGATGGCGTGAAGCCCACAGCATATCATGTTCATCGGTACCGGTAAACACACACCATCTGCGTGGCATACATCCGGAATCTGCGCTGTTTGGTATCGTGGGATCAGTGTAATGCTTCTTTCGTTTTCACGTTATCAGATACATGAAGAGTTACATCATCAACATTCGTTGCAGTGTACGGGTTGCTGCTTTTAAAGCGATAAAAATCATAGAGATCGTTCAATTCTATGCCGTGCATTCATTTGCGGCATCCTATCCGGAATCGAGGTGAAACTTGAATGCGTTTAGCTATAATGACTTGCGGGGGCCAGCCGTTGCAGAAGTTAGTGTGGCTATAGAGAATGTGCTACAATATTGCTTACGTAGCC
The DNA here is from genome assembly GCA_036418205.1 of Ostertagia ostertagi. NCBI lineage: Eukaryota > Metazoa > Nematoda > Chromadorea > Rhabditida > Trichostrongylidae > Ostertagia > Ostertagia ostertagi. Next base: position 42,315 of record MU868334.1, on the reverse strand, counting down.
GCCCTTGTTGACACGTTGACGACATCGCGCGTTTTGTGTTTTCGCACCTCGTGGGACAAGCGCGTTTTTGCGAGCGCCGCCGCCGCCGCACATCAAATCCATGGATTTCGAGCTGTGAAATATGCAATACTTAGATACAATAAAGTCTTTTCAGCAATGTTCGATCTGTCTAATTGATCGGGAGTTACAGTAATGGAACTTAAACCGAAATGTCGTGTTAAAGCCATGAAAAGGCATATTTCACTTGCTTTCCCTTTAGTGGTTTTTAAAATAGTTTGGGCATGGTCGTTTCAGTAAAAACTGTGTCTTCTCATACGAATAGATTTATATTCGCTTCTATTCATCATTTTTATCAACATGATTACCTTAATGAAAAGAAAACGGGAAATGAAGACGCATACCCGTAACGTCTGGAAAACCTCTGGTAAATCAAGGAATATTTGGCCTTCCTGTGAGCCATTTGGATTTCAAGTATGCAAATTTCTGGCCTATAGAGTGAACACAAAGACCTTAGGATTAAGTCGTGCAATCGTAAGAAAAAAGGATGACTTGGGTGCAGAGTCAACCCTGCGTTGCGCAGTTTTCAACGGCCACGTTGCGCAGTTTCGCCCGATTAGACACGTTCTCTCGCGCGAACATTCACACTCGCATGCTCGAGCCGTCTGTGTCTCCGCCGATACAGCGTGCGTTGAGAATCTCTCGACGTGCCGTTGCGAACTGCGCAACGCAGGGTTGACTCTACTTGGGTGGGACGGTAACGCGTCCCAATGTCCCACGAGGTGCGCAAAGTGGGACGCGTTACCGCGTCACGCTCTCGTCAACGTTAACCCTTGAACGGCAACACCGATGCACGCAGCGAGCTGTGGCACGAAGCCTCTGACCGCCCAACTCTTTCTAAACATTGGGCAAAATTGTCCACAAAGGCAGTTTATCAAATTTTTGATCTTAGGAATACATAAAATTTAATTTACGATTTTGGATTGGAAGTATGAGAGTAGATTCGGATTCGAAAGAGGGGGGCAAAGAAGTCCTAGAAGTTTCTTTTAATAGGGCGGTTTTTG
>MU868334.1:6224-28641 GCA_036418205.1 Ostertagia ostertagi | reverse complement strand
GTCCCTCCGCGCAAGATGGAATTGCAGGAAAAAATGTGATAGTTATCTGGTGGCCACCATGTTATCTGAATTAGATTCCAATAGAGAATCATTGGGCCTTAATTGTTATAAAGTTCCACAGCAAAGTAAAGCAAAATGGAACAGCCGAAAAGCTGAAAAGGTCGATCATCGGCGCCCAGACGAATTTCGATCCTACTGTAATAGCTAATTTGGCTACCAGCATTTCAAAACGTATTATTGTGTTCCTTATGATTATTGGGGGGTCATCCCATTATTGAAAATTCGTGACGTTTTTTCGTTATAGTAAAATCTCTCGACAAGTGATGTGTAGTCATATTTGCGAAACGGTGAAAATACGTTCTAAGGAAGATATTTTAATAATTCTGAATCGAGATTTCTCCAGAAATCAAGTATCAAGGTTTTTCGTTATGGGGAAACTATTGGTAATAGCGGCATTTTCCAAAAATGCACAGCAACTTTGGAATAGCAAAAAATTAGGGTGGACCTATATTTATGAAACGCAGTGTATGAGTAGACGGTAGACCCTTGAAACCAATGCCCGAACTCTCGGCTAGAGTATCATGATCTATTGTGGATTAAGTATGCACATGGCTCTAAGCGAGGTGAATAATTCAGCGCAAGTAATTGACCAGTGGAAGTTCGAATGATACTTTGCCGCATTCGCTACCTTATCCTTCATGTATACGTCTGCAAAGCACTAACCTTTCCCGACTGCATTTTGCTTTTAGCGCTTCAGGAATATATTATACTGTGGTGCTATGAAGTTTCATCATTAACGAAAATGAAAAGCGTCACGATTTGCGCTCCTTGTGCTGTGGAAAGATCGAGATTTCTCTCCACCACCTCCCTCCACTTCAATCTCCTCGTGTTGTTGTGGTAGCGTTCAGTTCTGAAGGCTAGAGCTGCGCGATGATTGAAGCCTAAGGTTGTGCTCAGGCTTAGGTTTGCTACGAGCAAAAGCGGAGGTGTACTAGTCAGGGATGACCTGACGCATGTTGTTTTTGGAACACGTATGATATGGTCTTACATTCGTAACTGATTTGGGTGAATTTACATCGCTGGATACGTCACTGGTTGTTGAGTATCTTTCTTCGAAAATTCTGAGGAATACTAAGGATGTAACTGCATCATCATGGCTATGGCTTTTGTTCGCATCAATTCATTCGCAAATTAAGTACCACCTATGGCCTGTATTAACAAAGCAGGTTGTCGCTTGCTATGCAGATGAAGATTAGTTAAGGTCCCGTAACTTGCTATTAGATGTTACAGGTCTTCTTTTTCAGATGCCGCCTTTGGATACAGGATCTCTCGAATCTGCTCAGGTATGTCAGCTCCGCAACATTTATATTGTCTAGTTGTCCTCCAACGAAAGTTCCTTATTTAGTTGTGAGGTTTATTTTCTGCGTTTGTATTTAGGCGCGATTACGATTTGCCTAATGCAATCTACGTTAGTGGTTATCCAACACATTCGTTTTTTTTAATTGGTGTGGCTATGAATGAAGACACTTCTTTAAAAATCGTCCATTTTGTAGATTTGCTTTCCTTCCACACTCTTTTTGTACCGAAATTCTGCAGTTTGGCCCAGTGCAGCCGTAGTCGGGTGCTCCCGATATGCAGTTACCTGGTCTGTTATGTGTTGTGGCAGTGGCGGTCACGTCCTTAGACGGGTCAGTCAAAGCCGTCATTCAGAAATCGTTGATACATGACACTAGGACTAACCCCGGGAGAGGAGAGAAACGCCAGGGAGAACAAGGGTTGCTCAGGTCTTCCCCCAGGATTCATTCTCCTCCCTGCGGCTAAGTCTCCAGTTCTGTAGCTGCCTCACATCAATGCCCCCTCCCTAACGACATGAGCGCCGTGGTATCTCTTATTAAGGGTTACGTGTATTGAAAAAACGCCTCCCTAAGTCAGTAAAGAAATCTGCTGAGGTGTACTTTGTTGAAGCATAATAGTACATTTAGGCGCCATTGTAGTATTAGGAGAGGAGGAGGGGGGTCTCTATGCGAAACACCCTATTGTAAAAACATGCAGTGTGAGCTTCGTCGCCTTCGCTATTTTCAAGCATCTGAAACACTTCTACATGTTCTTTGCCGACTGCTCGCAGTTCATTCTCGTTCTTGATTTTTTTATTCAAGAAGCGCCAATGATGGCTGAAGAGCCAGTAGTTTAGCAGGTACTAAGTTCGGATATCATTTTTTAAATGGGGCCTTATTTATATTAATAGTAATGCGAGAGTTGAGGGAATTCTCCAAGAATATCTTTTGAAAACGTTTTGTATGCACTCCTAATTCATTACGATTAGAACATAATATCGTATCGCTTGCATTCCGCACAACCGTTTGAAGCAAAAAATGAGACACATGAAGCTAGTCTGATGTTGTCTTATTGATATTCACGACTTTGATTCCAGTCGCAGGAAATCACTGGTTATGGAATAAAGAAAAAGTATTTAGCCACTTTCGAAGTTCTCATTGTTCCTATTTAATTTGCACGACATAAATCTCATTCAAAATTGAATAAAAAAAATTAGGGTCGAATAAGTAAGATTCGATAAGAACCATTGTAATAGTGAAAAAATATCAAACATCTTATGGAAAAAATGCTTCCAAGTGATATACGTACATTGAAAAAACGTTACGATCTTATGTTGCAACTCACTTTGAGAGGATATTTTATTTTAAGTAACTAAATTGAAGATGAGAAGAATTGATGGTTGGAATTGTGAGATTAACGGCATTTCATATTCTACACCATCGAAATAATGGAACAAGGTGTAGTCAGCAACTTGAGAACCTTGTGCTGCTTCTGAGAGTGAGGAGAGAGGCAGATGGCACCTGCTCTGTGAGATGGCAACGATGAGCCGAGGGCAATCAAGATAAGCTTGGTGAACTTACCGATTGTCTCTACCCCATGTACAACTGTTATGTGGGCACGGCCCAGCGTCGCTGCTAGTCTCTGGGTGGTGGCGTTCGGACTCCGTACTGTGAGTCCAGTTCCGTTGGCTGACCTGACATCGGTGAATTCTTTGAGAATGTGAAAACAAAAGACAAGGCACTTTCTTTCAACTTGTCGTGGACCGGATGTTCATCGTATCTATTAGGTTGTCTAGAAGTAATGTCGGTTTCGATTGTACAATCATAACATATTTGCTTCTCAGTCGCCTTGACAGGTTCTCTTGAAGGAAGTTAAGGAAAGTGCTATCCTAATCAGGTCAGAGGCTTAGGAAACAGCTGCAAATCGCTGAAATATTAATTACGGTAGCGATCAGAAGTTTGAATTTGTTTTTGCCATAGTGCGGCCACTAAATAAAGAAATTGCCTCAAATTTGCAATTCATTCAAAATCAAGTGTAGAATACGATGTGTTGAAATTTTTTATATTTTGAGAGTAATAATTGGAAAACCCGATTTTTTAAATATCAATTTCATTGCTCTCAAATCCAGAAAAAAATGAAACTGGGGATTTGGTGAATAGTTACCATTTCTGTGTTTGCATCGCTTTTTATCGGATTATTCTTGCCTTCAAAGAGCATTGTATTCTTCAGACCGTCGTATGGCTTCAGCCCCCATCTCTTTGATATTGAAAACTGTGATATCCCAGAATGGTCAGGCACATCTTCGTCTATGACAACCCGTCCACTTTTTCTATCAGAATTTGGTGCCTAAAATTAGGTTTCCTGTTGGCAGAAAACTTCACAAAGTTTACACCATTCAAAAGGAGGCAGAAATTCTAAGGGTCCTTAAACACAATTCTTCACCTCTTGCCTTGGGTCCAGGTCATCCGATACCTTGCGCACTAGTCGGGTCTTCCTTCTTAAAACTCAACAAAGGCTTTTATTGGCTTATCTGCGGTTATGTTGGTCAGATCCTGGCCAGTATTGGACAACATTGAGACTCTCATTCGACCTAGAAGAACCAGAAAAGTTGTTTCTTGGTTGAGCATGCAGAGGGGACGAGACCGGTCGACCACTCTTCGAAGATCTCAGTTTTTTGTGAAGCTGTGATTGTGGAGGATTGTTCTCCTTATGCCTGCTATACTTAGACAACAATAGAAAATCTTAACAATAGTGCTTTCGCAGAAATTGTACTTCTGGGAAACAGTCTTTCTGTGTTATGGACTCCAGGGTTACGGACTGAAGGGTCTGGACGAACCTCGGCTAGGGATGTAATTCCATGTTAGATGAATTCATTTGGAAACACTCAATGACGAAACTAAATTTACAAAAGCATGCAAACAATGAAGACAGAAATTATAATGGTGAAGGACTCGCGAATTTTCCAAACTCTCAGCCATTTCCTAAAGAAAGATCGTATTTTCTATATGATATGTGAATTTGAGACATTTCTTTTGTTTATCGGCCGCGCTAGATTTGAAATGAAAAAGTTCCTAAATTTTTGATCGCTATTGTATGTGTTCTGCTTCTTTTCGTTTGCGTTCGTCTTTCATTGTTCGAACATATTGCGATTAATCAGCAGCGCGTATGACCATGCGATGAACACCTGAGCTTCAGACAGTTAACTGACATTGTCTAAAAACATGAAATTCGTTGTACCACATGCGACATCATGTTATTGAGTTGATCCATTTGTCACAGCGTTACTCTTTTTTTCGGAATAATCAATTTTGAGTAGCTCTGGGTAGGTGGGCAAGTCTAAATGTGAATTTCAAAGCATCGTATTGTCGTTCAAAAGTCTCAGTATCAGATTTTATGATTTTAGTTATAGTTTTTCTAATCAGCACAGTGCACATTTTGTTTTTCTTTGGTGATCCGTGACGTGAAGAATTGACGTGTCAATTCTTTTTGACAGAGTTTTATGATCATTATCATTATCATTTGAGTGCCAAACAATTTTGTGAGTGGTGATGGTTTCTATCATGTCTGCTAATAGCTGTTTACTTGAAATAGTTTTGGCAAAGGGTGGTCTAATTTTTTTTTGATTTGTAATAGTTTCACTGCAGGCGCAAAGTTGTTCTCGAACTGGGGTACGGATGCGATGGGAGAGTGTTAGCTAGCATCCGTCATGACTTATTTCCCAAACACCAGTCCGTAAACGTCCTGGTATTTACGATACCGGCACTACGCACGGCAAGTGTCGCCTGCCACCACTACGCTCCTGTAGTTGTGGAAGTCGGTGGTGCTTGTTTCAGCTCGTTTGTGCCCTCTCGCCCAAAGTAGCGCCTAAACATGTGCCGAGAAGGTTTCAGTGGTGGGTAAGCCGTTCACCGTAATGACTGTTGAATCTCACACATTCCACCTATTGCCACTCAGTGAGTGCTTCGGTCTTTCAACTGCCGGGTTTATGTCTGGGCGTATTTCGATGGGTAAACGCTGTCGTGTAGAAAGCCACCAACTATAACGGCGCCGTTTGCGCGATTTCCTGCCCATGAAAGAAGGTCGAATACAGCGGAAGGAAGAAGACGAGTGTACTGACACCTTTTTGGACAGAGCACCACCGGTCATGTTCTGTTTTTTGGAAACTAAATAAAGCGAAGCATTGATCAACTCTGACAAACCACCATTTAATGAACTTGCGCTGCAGATGTCATAAGCGGAGGCTAAAGCCCATCTTTCTTTGGAAAAGTGCAGTTTTTGCATGATTTTGTCCTCTACTTTGTCTCTTCTCTAGTAACTGACTAATTTTTGAATTCCAACATCTGTTTTTTTTTGCGTGGTATTACCTGATTGCTTCAATTTTTTCAAAACATGCTGTCTCAGTTTAGTTTCAGAAAAATGTTATGCTCTTGCTTTTGCTCCTGGATGAAGCGTACAGCTTGCTTGCTTGCTATGATCTTGTAACAACAAAATGACTAACCCAGTGCTCAGTGCTTTACTGAAACAATACTGTTTCCATTTGTGCAAGACCTAGATGGTTACGCACGAACCCTTATGGTCTCTAACTGAAGGATTTTTTCTTTGGTAATGCTCAATAACTCCATGGATAAATTTCTATTTCAATACAAAAACCAAGTTTGTAAATTTTTTAAGTAGAGTTCAGCATGTTTGTCTTATTCGTAAACGTTACAGATTGCTGCTGCTCAGGGAGCATCAACAGGAGCTAATTCACCAGGAGAAGAGGATATGTGAGTATTTGTACATCATTGTTGTCTAACATTGAATTATGCTGATCGCATAACTCGTTTCAAGTAATCATGGACAGCCTCGGATAGAAAGGAAAGAAGGTAGCAATAACGTAAGATCGGGACATGATCTTTTTGTTCTGATTAAGGTTTTTTAACACGTTGACGACATCGCGCGTTTTGTGCTTTTGCACCGCGTGGGACAAGAGCGATTTTGCGAGCGCAGCCGCCGCACACCAAATCCATGGATTTTGAGCTGTAAATACGCAATACTTAGATGCGATGAAATGTTTTCAATGATGTTCGATCTGTCTAAGCTTATCGGGAGTTACAGTAATGGAAGTTTGACCGAAATGACGTGTTAAGGCCATGAAAAGGCAAATTTTACTTATTTCCCTTTAGTGGTTCCAAAATTAATTTGGACGTGGTTGTTTCAGTAAAAACACATATCTTCCCATACGAATAGGTTTGTATTCACTTCTGTTATTCCTTTTTATCAACATGTTCTACGTTATGAAAAGAAAACGAGGAATGAACTGAACAGACATATCCGTAAGGTCTGGAAAACCTCTGCCAAACTAAAGAATATTTGGCCTTTCTGTGAGCCATGTGGTTTTTAAGTATGCTAATGACCTATAGAATGAGTACAAAGACCTTAGGAATAAGTCGCACAAGCGCAAGAAAAAGGGATGACTTGGGTGGGACGCGTTACCGCGTCACAATGTCCCACGAGGTGCGCAAAGTGAGACGCGTTACCTGCGTCACGTGTTAATGTAGATCCAATAGATCTTCTCTCTTCTCCTTCCTCAGTGTTATGTTTGTTTTGTACTTTATAGTACTTTACTTCAGTCCGCCTTCTGGAAACGGTGCACCGGTCACGGCTCCTAACGTGGTTGCAATCGACAATAAGATCGAACAGGCAATGGTAAGCTATGATTATTCGGTATATTTGATGCGGCAGTCAGGTGGTCTGTAGAAAAGATGGGGCTGTGTGCGGTTTTCTCCAAGTCTGAAAGAATTTTTGAATTTATTCCCCAGAGCAGGCTTCCCCTAGAGAAGAAGTTTGTGAGAGTTGGTAAAAGTAAAAATGTACGTAAAAAGTATAGCAGGGATGAGAACCCCCGAGGAGTGTGACATCCGACCTTGGCCGCGGCTGCACATGCCGCCTCGCTTCGGCGTGTTGTTGGAGGAAGAGCTTCCCGCAGAGTTTTAACGGCAAAACCGCAAAAAGTTGCGCAGCGCAGCCGTCTGATGCATGATGACGGGAGCTACCATTTCTGATCGTGCAATCATTATTTTTTTTATTGCTTTCTATCAAACACATCTCTCTCCAATGTGAAGTGGAAAACAAGGGAGTTGGTCGCAGCCCGTCCATGAGCCTCCTGCTGGGTCAGGTAAGCCTTATTATTGAACGCGTGAGCTACGCGAAGCACGGAGAAAGAGCGTGAGGACTAGTCATATAACCAGTGTACCGTTGATCTCGTTGCAATTCATAGCATCACTGCCGATCGGCTTGCGGAAGGCAAGTGCTTGATTATGATTCTGGTTGCGCTCTCTGGAAAGGATTGGAGCAAATCCTGCGAAGGGGGTAGTATTTTCCGCACGGCGAGCACGACTTGGCAAGTGTTGTTGCGCGCTCAGCATTTGCTACAGAGCCACCGTTTCCAGTGTCTATGTCCCTGCACGATTGCCTCGTGGTGAAATCTATGGCCAGAATAATATTAACTCTCTATCGGTTACATTTCACACGTCTCGCATCTGGTTAAAACCTGACGACATCGCGCGTTTTGGCATTTTTGGCCGCGTGGGACCAGAGCGGTTCTGCGAGCGCCGCCGCCTCACAACAAATCTGTGGATTTTGAGCTTTAATACGCAATACTTCGATGCGACAAAATGTTTTCACTGATATTCGGTGTGTCAAACTTATTGGAAGGTACACATGTGAAAGTGCGGTCGAATGATGTGTTACAGCATTGAAAAGGCAAGTTTCACTTACTTTTGCTTTAGTGATTTCAAAATTATTTTGGACGTGGTTGTTTCGGTAAAAACACATATCTTGCCACACGAGTAGCTTTGTACTCACTTCTAATATTCTTTTTTATCTACATGTTCGTGTTAATGAAGAGAAAATGAGGAATGAACTGAACGGATATTTTCGTCCGGTCCGAAAAACCTCTGCCAAACTAAAGAATATTTGGTCATTCTATAAGCCGCGTGGTTCTTGGTTATGTTGTGGTATGGCCTAAAAAATGAACACAAAAAACCTGGGAAGAAATGGCGCGTTCAAGAAAAAACTGAATGTAAAGGGTGTGGCAACTATAGTTGCCACAATGTCCATTGCGGCGTGCAAAACGCGGCAAACCTAGTTGCCGCGCTGTCGTCAAGGTGTTAATTCAAAATTTCATCTTCTTCCGCTGGTGACAGAGTTCGCGATCCATCGCAGGTTTCGCTGATTTGCGCGATTTGCGCAAAAATTGCAAGTGCCCCATTTGAACATTTGAAACACTGAATATGAAACAAGTGGAATCATGAGCAGTCGTCATTCAGCCATCACTATCAAGCAGAAGTGGGGATTGGAGAACACCTTGCAGTATTGATCGGGCACTTGTGATTTCCGTGACCCGTCGCGTGAATCGCGCAAATCGCGCGAAAATCAGCGAAACCTGCGACGGATCGCGGACTCTGACACCAGCCTGAGGCCGTTGGTTAAGCTTGCTGGCTTATGCCCTGCCAGACGAGGGATATAAAATTCCTCAGGATACACGAGTGTGGCATAGGGCTCATAGTCAAGGAAACGTAAGCACAGCAAGTAATGTTAGTCAATGATATTAGTGATCAAAAGTTCAAAAAACAATCTAAGTTCATTGAAGTAGCGTATTATAGTTGAGGTGTTGTCTAGATGGACATTAATATCTTTAATTCAGTTCAATACGATCACAGCACAGCAATAGGATTCGTAAAGGTTTAAAAAAGTTTTCTACTGTAATCTATTCAGGACTTGGTGAAAACCCATCTAACTTTTGCTGTCCGAGAAGAAGTGGAGGTTCTACGACAAACTATTGCAGAGCTTGAACAGAGGGTTGGTTTCTTTTTGTTCAATGTTTGTTTGATTTGCATTTTTTTGTGTCTTGTAGTCCCATATAGCTCCATTAATAACAATAATTTTGTTCTGCGTTCGGATTGCTTTTTTATTGGGTCATAGTGATGGTCATATGATTGCTGGTCATCGTGGTGAATTGCAGAAACAAGAACTCATTAAACCAGGCGTTTTGAGAACCTCCGAGATCTTGCAAATGTTCTTCACATTTTTGAGAAGCAATCTTCTAGTAATTTTCCGACTGACTTTTCTAACGGGTCATCTCAGACCAACGTGTATAAGAAATCTCTAAAATTATAATAGTTCAATCACTTGAGACTAGTTCTAATTTTTGGTTTGGTATTTCCTTCAATAACAGAATAACACATAACTCTTCGTTGATCAATTTTTTTCTGAGGTGAGCCACGCATTCAATTTACATAAAGAATCGCAATGGCATTCGAAAACAATTCAGCCTTTACAATGTATTGGAGGTGGGACAGCTGATCTAGGGGCAGCCGACGCACACGTCAGTGTTTTGATCCTCCTAGACCGTTTAACCGACCTAGTGGTACCATTTAAGGCCGACGTCATAGTTTGCGAATCGAGCGATTCGCTAGCGAATCCGAGCGTTGCGCCAGCGAATCGAACGTTGCACCAGCGAATCGAACGATGTACCAGCGAGTCGAACTATGTACCAGCGACTCACGTGGACACTGTTTGAAAGGGGCTTCCTTTAAAACGTTGGGTCCCACTATTGAGTCGCTGGTACATCGTTCGACTCGCTGGTGCAACGTTCGATTCGCTGGCGCAACGCTCGGATCCAGCGATTCGCTAGCGAATCGCTCGATTCGCAAACTATGACATCGGCCGTAATCGATCCGGTAGTGAAGGGGAATGGAGTCGATTGGATTGGATGACATACGATCCGGAATTCAATCTTCGAACCGTACATATGGGGTGTGGTTCACTCGAACAAAAGCGACTTTTTCGCGTTTCGCAGCGCGAAACATTGTTCGTTGCGGGAATCTCGGGTCCACTGATGATTCGCTGCGGGAACCTCGGGTCCACTGATGATCAGCGGGGGTTCCCGCAGCGGAAAATTTTTCGTGTCGCTTTCTGTCCTAGTGAACCACACCCTTGCATATGTAGAGAGCTCCATTTTCAACTGCACCACTTCTGACCATTCCCATCAACTGCTCTGCTATTGTGTAATTGTGTGATAAACGAGCGCATTTCAATAACTCCTTCTATCGTTCCATGCCTATTTGCTTTCATACGTTCATCTACATTTTCATCTACATCTGCACAGTTCGAGGATCGCTTAGCAGAGTCGTATATCTTTCGATATCTTGCTCTTGGTAATTGACTGCTATTTTGGATTCAGGAGAATATTGTGATCATAAAGTTGGGGTTGTGGTTCAATTTCTTAGCACGATGCGATTTCGTTGATTTACGGTAATGTCGCCATATCACGCAAACAATTTGAAAATTCCGGAGTGGTTACAAAATTGTTTTCGTGTCATCTTTTACAAGTATTTTGAATGCGGCATCACAGATTTTGCATTACATTGAATGTTTCGAATTTGTTTTGCTTCTTCATCTACTCCTTGTTGCATCCTTTCGTTGTGATCAGTTGCTCCTCTAAACCAAATAAAGTCGTTGCAAAAGCGGTTTGGAATGCCAAAAGGCATTTGGTCTTTGCCATTCTTCGAGCACGCAGTAGTAACCAAGTTTGAATTGACGGAATTTCTTTCAGGTCTCTACTTTGGAAAGTGAGAATCAGTTGTTACGACAATATGCGCCTGGAGAAGTTTTGAATAATATTGCCGCACTAGTCCAACAGAGGAAAGCTAGCGCCAATCCTACTTCAGCACCAACTCAACATCCACCGTCAACCGCCCCACCGAAAGTAAGTGGTTCCATTGAGCGATATTTATTCATCACGACTGTAAACGTCTCTCGCGACAGCATTAGTTGGCAATTGGCTTTTGGGAAACGCTCATAGCTCATTTTTTGGGTGATTTGGCGAACCGGCTATTTGGCGATTCCTAAGTACGGTGGAAGGACTCTAATCATAAGCGTCGGGTGTGGTTCACTAGGACAGAAAGCAAATTTTCGCTTTTCGCACGCAAGTTGTTTCGCTGCGAGAACCCCAGGCTCACTTCTCATAGTGGTGGACCAAGGGATCCCAAAATTCGCGCTGGGAAAAGCGTAAGGGTCGCTTTCTGTCTGAGCGAACCGCAATCCTAAGTGTCGAGCAGAAGGATCAATGACGCACTACTTTGACGGTCTCGGGGTGGAGTCGTTCGAATCGATGCACACCTAATACGTTCAGCTTAACGGCAAATTTTCAGTCGAAATGTGCTACTTCTTTTCGGCGGAATCGCTTGTCATCCAAGTCACGAGCTATGATTGGAACCTTACGAAGGTGCTGCGCATTTTGGTCATGCCACGTTGCGCGCGGCGTACGGCGAGTTCGTGCCACGTGGCCGACATTTGGGCGCAAATTTGTGGCACGTGGCACATTTGGAGACGCAAGGTCGCGTCATGCTGAGCGCACACCATTCGCAAATTTATCATGCGAGTGCGTCTCACCCAACACTGATGCATTCATCATTTTTTTTTCAGAAATGATGTCAATGAAGGATGGTCATCGCTGAGCTGCGCTCGTTTTAAGCATCCCGCTGCTTTGTAATATGTTGAGTTTCTTTTCTTTTTATCTATTCTCTTATATCGAACATAATATATTGTGCTGTTGTAGGATAAAATATAGTCTATCGCATGGGTGCGAATATTCCTTGTAGGCCTTTTTACTGTACATTTTCTATTTGTAAATGCTATATCGCTACTGTACATGGTTCATTTATGATCGACGTTCAAATGTGATTGTTTTTGAATACAAAAGTTATTGATTTCATTCTGTTGGTACCCTACCGTTTGGACGCATAAGCTTTACGATGATTCCCCCTTATATTTGTGCTTGATAAATCATTCGTACGTTCCAGTGGATTCATTTTGTCGTCGATCATTGTGCTTTCACTCACGTGTAGGAGGCAATGATGATATTTTTCTCCAAAATTGATTCTTTTAATGGAGTTCACATGCCTTGCCCAGATCCACGCGAAGAAATTGCCCGTTGTGGCAACTTGCTCTCATTGTCAGCTGTTATGTAACAAACAGCATTTTACCTTTATATTGAGCATAGATAGTGGAGTTGAACTCATCATGAAAGAAGGGCCGACAATCATGCAGTTTTGTAGGTCCTGGAGAGCATGAAAACATTCATGTTTGAAAGCAATGGTTACGGTAGGTTCCAGAGAGATTCAGAGCAGGGTGGACCCTGGCGTTGGTACTTTTTTGGAAATGTTTACGATCCCCCCCCCTTCACGGGGATTCTGGTACGAGCCCCTCCGCGGCGCCGCCGCATGCTCCCCCCAACTCACCTGGCAAACAGGTGCGAAGCTTTTAAATTTCGGAAGACCGGGCAATAATTATTGAAATGCAATGCGACGTTAATCGCGTTTTGAATGTGCTGAATCGCGCTCATTGGCATCCTGACGATGGAGCGCGTTTGCTGACCGTGAACAGGCGACGAACGGGGATACTGAAATTTAGACGAATTTTCTTTGTTAAATTTCAGGTACTTCGGAAGATCGAGGTGGGTTTTGGATCAGCGAGACTCTTCTTTCTAACTGATGCTTACTTGTTCTTAGGCAATTCAAAATGATTACGTTATTAGGATAAAAAGGATAAAGCATTTGCCGTTGATCAATCCCTTTTTGGGATGCGGCACGCATTCTACTTCCATTTGTACATTCGTAGTGGCGTTTGAATGCGATGTGGCCTATACAATGACTTGCGGGGGCCAGCCGATGTACAAGTCAGTGTTTTTATCCTCCCAGACAAGTCTGGTACCAATTAACCGACCCCGGAGGGATGGAAGGCTTGGTTGGCCCGGGCGACTCACGACCCAGGATTTGATCCCCGGACCGCTCGCGTGGTAAGCGCGCCACTTGCCACTACACCACTTCCGCCCATTACGTTAATTAGAAAGGAATAATATTGCAATACAAATTTTACCTTCGCCTTTCGAGAGTCATAACTTCCATCAATTTCAAGTTTTTGCGCCGGAGTTTTAGGACTAGAAAAATCCAAGTGAGTCTCTCCTCTCTGAGGGTTGTTGAATATTCTTCGAAAGTTAATTTAATAAAAATTTAGCACGTTGGTACTTTTTTCTGTGCAAATGCGACTTTTTCAACCTTCAAACGATCATAACTTCCTTCAAAGTCATTCATTTGGGAAGCTGAACCCGGTATGACAAACTACAGGATTCAAGCTTTCTAAAAGTACTGAAACTTTGCAAAAAGTTTCCAAAAAATTAGTCCCGTTGGGACTTTTTTGGAAGGGCTTTCTACAAGCCATTTGCTCGAAGGTTTCGATGTTTTTTTGGTTTAACTATTCGTAGCTTTCCGGAAAACGAAATCCATGCTGAACTCAGAATGTATTAGAAAGCTTCGAGCATGCGCTTGCTGACATCCCCTGCCTTGGTGTGCGCCACGCCTCGGCCGCGCTTCTAATTCGCTGATTCATTTGAAAGCTCATTTGGAAGGAAGCGCGAGCTGATAGATGCTCTAGTATCAGTATTTTGCGTAAACATAACGTGGTGGCTATTATCCATGTTGGTTCAGGCAATGCTCCATTTTCACCTCAGTTTCACCTGTGATTTCGTGGCTAAATCCATATCATGGTGCAGGGTGTCGTCCCTTTGAAAGAAGTTACATGATTTTCTGCTGCTGTTTCTGCAAGCTTTATGCCTGCGTTTATGCGGGGTAAAGGGCTTTGCTTCCACTGCCGACCACCGCGAGTACGACCCCCCCCCCACAAGTTGATTCAAATACGCCTCCTTCGTTGGTAATTATACCAGCATAGGGTTGACCCTGATTCAGAGGGGCATGGGGGTGTTTGAAGGAATCTTCGCGGAAAATTCTTGCATTCTTTCCTAACATGAATGTGTCAGTTGTGATCACTGGAAACAGCACACAAAGTTTCACGCATGAAGATTCGGTTTCCGAAGAGAAACAAACGTACAAAAACTACACTCTATGGACAATCGAAGGTAAAAGGCGCGGAGCCAAAGGCGGGGCATGGAAAGAATCAGGCGACGCAATGAAAGAATCGGGTTAAAGCGTGCGATTTTGGAGAGTAGAGACAAATCGATCGATAGAATAGGATGGAGTAGAAGTGTGAGATGTGAATGCAATAAGTCAAAGGCCAGAAAGAGTTTCTAGTGAAGGCACTCCAAGAACCAAGTGGAAGCATTCCCGTCGCCAGCATTTGTGACAGATGTCCGGCGGCACTTTGAACGCGTAGCAGCCCTTCGGTTTTTCGATTTTTTTTTACCAAAACAAATGCAATTTTTCTGTTCTTTTCATTCTTATCGTGGATGGTAGATCTCAAGCGAGTGATTCATGGCTGAGATCATATTACATAATATATAAACAAAGTTTGTTTGTCCGCTCCCCAAAAATTCGCAAGTGTCCCCCAACATGTTTATAATTCTTCCTTCAAAAATCACCTAAGGAGGGCGGGTCAAGTTTGGAATGGGTAGAGTATGAGTCGCTCTTAAGGGGAATATATTGGCCATAAACTCCGCCTCCAGTGGGCGGGGCGTGCGTCGAAAATAAAAATTCGCTGAAAAATTGATGTTTTTGCTTCCTGTACATCCCAGAGACCAGCAAAAATGAGGGATGGGTAGAGCATGAGTCACTCTATTGTAATGGGCGGAGGTTAAGCTTGCGGGGCAGCGGCGTTAAGTATGCGGTTCTCAGAATATCAAAAATTCTGCTACCTTCCACCCTCACTACCATGGATGTTTCTATAGCACTTGATTCTGAGACAACGTGACACGCTTAACCTGTTCCTGCAGATGCGCACTGAGCAGGGAGGGGGGGGGAATATGTATGATGAAATGGGAAACTTCTCAAAAATGACCCGGCAAATATCTATAAGAGCAACGCTAACAAACTTAGCCTTGCTCCTCCATCCTTAATTCACGTCTCTGCGGACCTGTGTACGAGTTTGCCGCAACGAGCTTGGTGGCACCACGCCATGTTTCAGTTAGGTTGCTCCAGTTGTGCTGCAACACAGCTCGCCCAAATCACCACTCAAAGTTGTGGGTTGAGCGCCTTCAGAGCAAAGCGCTTTCCAAATACTGCTCTACAACCAACGCAGCCTTCTTCGTGCATGCCACAATTCGATTCCTTGACAGCCACTGCTTCGTGCGGCACATACTTTCTCGATGCTCTCCCTCTTTATGGTACTTGCTTCCTAACACATTGAAGCCCGCATAAGTTTTGGGGTTGAGACCGCATCGCTCACTCGAACGTCGTGGCTCCAGCTCACATGTGGGACTGCACGGGTTCTCGCGGTGTTTTTTGAGAAGCGCAACTTTCAGTGGGTTTTTCGAAAGATTCCTTCTGTTGTAGCGACAGTGTCTTGAATATCACTTGAGCTACTCGATTTGCTGGCTACTATGAATACGGCAGAGGAGCGGTTTGAGTAGGAATTTGATTAGCTTGATCGAATCTGTGAAAAAAGCGAGGGACATAAGGAAAACGAAATCGGAATCTGGTAATGAACCTGAAATGTCCTGGATTTTACACTCCAGGGAACATGAAGCAGCCACCCATGTTTTCGATTTTAGCTATCATGTTGGCTTCTTGATTCTGTTTCTTGATGCTGATATGGTGGAGCTTAGTATACGTGAAACGAGCAGACATGAGATGTAAAAAAGATTTTTGTTCCAAAGTCTCCCGGAAGAACTCGTGCATTGGCTGTTCTTCAGTTGTTCCCCTGCTCATTTACTCTTCCATGCTGCACACAAACCAATATTTCAGTGAAGCTTGATCGACGATCAATGAATGCGTTGAATTCTGCCTTCCTATTTATATTCCCCAATCAAGTACTGTGTACTACTATTCCTTTCGAGGCAACCTCGTAAAACCGACACTCCGATTGAGATCGCTCCATGACCCATGGGTGTAGAGTTTCACTTCTGCCACTTCACTCAATGCTGTGAACCGCTTCCCCACCGAACCCCTCTGCAAAACAATTTTCAATCGATATCGATCGATAGCATGTGACCCGAGAGGAATTTCGACTTTTACCACAGCACCCAATCAACACTGTGATTCCCAACCTCATTCGAGCCCTCTGCGCAAAAACCGATATTTTCAATCGATATCGATCGATAGCATGTGACCCGATAGAATTTCGACTTTTACCACGGCCCCCAATCAACACTGTGATTCCCAACCTCATTCGAGCCCTCTGCGCAAAAACCGATATTTTCAATCGATATCGATCGATAGCATGTGACCCGAAGAATTTCCACTTTTACCTGCAGCACCCAATCAATACTTGCGATGCCTTAAGTGATTTCAATTTTATTCATGCTCAACGTTCAGCTGTATTTGACCAGTTCCAGTTTAGATCATTCATCCGTCGAGATAGTGTGCACGAACATGCACATTCCATCTTACCACGCATGTCATTCGAATCACCCAACCCTCTCACCTCCCATCCCCCGAACTGGCTGCATTCCACCAGACTAGTAGACTCCTCATGTTGCCCTGATGTCATCACTACTTCTCCAAGAAGGTGCAGGCTTTGCAATGCGCGTACCGGAAATTCCTCCTCTCCGATCTGCATTGTACCCCTGTTTTGCTACTTTTCAGTTTTGAGTTTGCCCTAATTGTGCATTGATGCGACTCTCATCGCTGCTGCCCTCTTCAATGCTATCGCTCTCTCTCTCTCTTTTCCAAATGGCTAATCTCACGGCGAGGAAATGGACAGGCAGCTTCAACCTCTTCTGCAATCATAAAGAAAGTTCTGTTGTAATTTGTTAGGAATTGAGATTTAATGTGATTTTTCAAAAGGATAGCTTTTGTCTCTACTGTGGGATTTTGCATTATCAAAACGTCGGTTCAAATATAAACGATAAAAAAGTGGTCGATGTAGGCCAAATTAGATGGTAAGGGCTTTTTTGTTCATATAAAACCGTTCTAAGCAATCATACCTACAGATAACCGTGTTTGTACAGCCCACCTTAACATTTTCGAAACAACGCAGAAGGCTGCCTTTCTGAAAATTGAACCCGTTCCAAGGGAATCCCCACGCTGCGTTCCACGAGGTCCACAGGCTGCTGCGCCCTGGAGTCGAAGGTTTTTTCCTTCGATGGCTCTCTTCACGTGTTGTTGGGACAGCTCTTTGCCGAGTGAAGCAAGTGAAAGTCGCGTCCACGGGACAATTGCCTTGACAGGGATCATCGGGTGTATGCCAAATGGCGCGGTCACTTTGCCATTCGGATGCATGGGCTGTCATTGCCGCCTATATTTTGGCCAGATAACTCGTCCCGATGATACTTCGTCCGCATTGTTCCGCAACCCTACAAAGGAGGTCGTTCAGAGTGTGGAGCGCTTTTTCAAAACGGTTTCTTGCATGGGTAGGAGCTCTCACGTAGACTACAATATCCATTCTGGATAGCCCGCTTGGGGAACGATGGAAAAGCAAAAGGAACAAGGCGATGTCAGAGCATGTGGGCTCAGCACGTGGGACAACCAAACAGGGTGTGTCTCAAGTGGTACGATTGGAAATTTTAGCACCTAATTAGTGCTGCGTCGCGACGAGGTGCGAAGTGACCTCAAATTTTGGCACCTAATTAGTGCTGCCTCGCGACTAGGCGCCAGCTACCTGTGGGCGAGACGCGCCGTACATGTCCATAACGGTGCAAAAGATTGGCGAGCGGAAGGGAAAAAGATGATTTCCGGATAAAATGTGAATATTCATTCACCATATACCAAAAGTTAAGTCACCATATACGGAAGAATTGGAGAAATACTTTTCAGAGATTAGGAGTGCTGACCGGCGTGGATCACCCGCCTCTAAGTGTTTTGATAGATGTCCTGAAAAAGCTGACTTATGAAGCTCGAGCTGCCCTCAAACGTCTGAAAGATGTAAGCATCACAAAAATGCACAATATTTATACAATATATTTATTTATATAATATTTATAATATTTATACAATATATTTATGCAATACTTAGTCACTATCGAAACTCTTGCGTGCGGTCTATCTTAATTCATTCCTTTGCTGGGCATAGGTGGAACTCTACTGAGGCGATTGTCAACTAGTGTGTTGTGAATCTTGAGCTCGCGATAACTAGCGCTCGCTAAACCAGTATGTAACAGAGCTAGCATTGGGAGTAATACTCCATGGTAGCAGCAAACAGAACTAAGCAGGGTGAGCCTACGACTCCCAATAACCTCTCTAATCATCGAAGATGGACGGCGTTATCGTTGAATATGATCCTATACGACGTACACGTCCGAGTCCAGTTCATCACCCACGGCACCCCGCCTCAAAGTCCATTGATTGGGCGTGGCACCATTGTCGCCTTGTACTGATTTCAAAACTTTTGAGGTGCCCTGGACGGGTGCCCCTTGGGTACACCTTCAACGGTCGCTGATATGGGCTGCGTCATTGAACGTGCTGTATGTCCCAAAACACCACAATGATTATCGATGGGGACTGGAGATATGCAGCCTCTGAAACAGCAAATTCTATACATTTTCTATCACTTCAGCATTTTTCCAATAAGACGACCTCCTTTACCTGAAAGGCTCGATTGACCCAGATCTGAAAATCACAAATACGACCACTTTTTCAGGAAATCCCAAAGAATATTTAGGAGGCGCCTGAACCAAATACACCAATTTGTTTGAGAGAACAGACTCGATTGAAAAGATATCTCACAACGACGATTGCCAGTAGCTATATCAGAACGTCGCTCACATATCTCTTGCCAAAGCTACTTATCTGAAGGAGAAGGCATCAGGAATGAGCCGAAAGACACGCTTCGTCAGATAGAACAGGTTCTCTCTGATTAACAAAGTGCATGGATCACCTTGATTTCAAAATCTTAGCAATATCCAGAATATTTTTAGCCAACTGCGTTTGCTCCAACAGCTCATGCGCGCTCTATAGTTGTTTGTAAGAATCAGTAACAGCACCCATGAATTAAGCTGGGATAAAACCCTTTGGTTATATAACTTTCAACGGCAAGATTTCAAGTTGAGCTTGCTGGCGCTGTTTGAAGAAGCCTGCGAATTAGGTGGTACGGTATCACTACATATTTCCTATGCTTGGTGTACGAAGCTTTATATAGTAATACAGTAAAGTAGGACTGTAGATCAGGTTGTTGGGTGGGTCATGGTCAGAAATCACATATCGGGCCGCCCATCTTCATTGGCTCTTCGATGCTCGCCGGTGCAGCCTCTGAGTCTATTATTTGATTTTGTCAATCTTTTCACAAGTTTTTAAAAAAGTCAAGTCTTCACCAACTTTTTCCAAACTATTGGCTTCTTCTGCCTACATTGCTTGTGTTAATGTAAAAGTTTTACTCAAATGCTATTAGTCCAAAGAGGTTCTTCCAGAGGATTTCGGCCAGAGGATTCTCTGAATGGGACCACAGGATAAATCATATCCACCCCAAGAAAGTCACCAGGACCAATTTCAATTTGGTAAGTTTGCCGTTTTTAGTCAGCTCTGACAACTGCTGAGACAGACAGCAGCTGGATATTAATGCTCCCACTATTGTTGATTGATGGAATAAATTTTCACGGAAGTGCGTTTGTGTCATTCAAAGTGTTGGGAGGTTTTCTTGGGCTGAGACGTAGTGTGAAGCCGTTAGGAGATTGAAAATGTTTAAAATCTTTGAAGTCTGTTCTGTGGAATCTACCTTCATAATAGCATTAATTCAAAAACCGCCAATTGGTGTGCACATGCAGCTCTCAATCTTCTACTGATCACAATCTCCTCAAAAAAGTGTTCGTATGGATTGGTGAAAGGGTCCGTGGAATCCTGTTCAATATGAGGTCCCTGAGTTTGCTATAATCCTAGCATACAATGGCAGTCTCGGCGAAATATCCTACATACTTTCTCAAAAAAAATTCAGTTTCAAGTGTTGAGCGACCGGATCGTTTGATCGCATTGTCAATATTGTCGATAAGTGAACTTCGGACCCCCGGGTCATCCTTACGCCCTCTACCTCCCCTGGCCGTCGCATCCTCCCCCCTCCACGTAGTGGATGCTTTTTTGCTTGTATGCCACATTTATCTTCATTGATACGCTTAGAGTTCTTTGAGTCGTTGTATTGACAAAAGCTTTGCTCCGAGTGTTAACGTGCACGTCACCGGGGATACAGGATTCAGTAGAGATTGACTAAAACTTCAGCTCTGGCACCGACCATCGTCGGGGTATGAATCCTACTACTTGGCCGGTCTCGAGTCCTTTCTTCTGGATTCCGGACGGTCTGAACATTTGTAAAATTTGCACTGGAGCTACCCACCTACGGTGCTCGATAGCAGTTGGCTTTCCTCCCATCCGTCGTCCACTTTTTTCTCGGTCTCTTGGTCTTCTTGGGATCAAATTGTAATGTTTCGTGGCAAACTCCTTCTACTTCAGTGCACATCCACCTACCGATAGCGCTCGACCTTACTTCGATGAATGTAGATTGTTAGATAATCATTTTGTCATATCAGAAGCTTTTCGAGTTATGAGCAGTCGCAACTACCGTATTATTTTGTTCTACACTAGAATGAGTGGAGAATTGCAAGGATCGCTACTATACGCACGAATAGAGAATAGAACCTGATTTACTTTTGTTCACGTCAACAAAGCATGCGGTACTTTTTAGGTCGCTTAATTCGCTCAATGCAGAACGAGGGCTGAAGTCGATGGGCCTTGCCAGTCACGGCGCAGACGAAACGTACCGCTGTCGTTCTTAATGGAAAATTAGCGCATGGAGCACTACGGAAAGTTATAGGTGAGATCTCTGCCTTTTACCCTCCCACCTGTGAAGAGAGTGAGGTGTACGATATTAGACCGACCTCTGTGTGACAGGCGGAGAGTCAAGCGTCATGTCGTGTAGAATTAAAATTTTTTTAACCCTTCTTTAAAAAGTCTCCCCATACAAGCTCCTCCAACGGTCGATGGTTCAATATTGTAATTGAACTTACTGTAATTGAACTTACACAATTGACACGCTCTATCCGAAAAACACCAAAATTCTACACTTATCGTTTCAGCTTCGTTTTTCTCAACATCGCTCCCCTTACCCTAGATGCGATCCTCCATCCAAATCTGAAAATCCCATGCCTTGAACTCATCACCTTTGTTGGGAAAGAGGAAGGTTGTCTAAAGTAAGCTTACAGTGTGTATTAGAAAACTGCTGCTGCAGCGGTAATGCAGACATTTGAATTTTATGGTGGCAATTGCCGACCGCCAGGGTCGAAAGGGTTAAATGAAAATTAGATAAATTCGATATTCATGTTGATTATGAAACAGAGCGAGCAGAACTGCTAGGAACCCTCAAAATCACATGCATTGATCGTATGAGTGGCACAGCCTAAATTCTGGCACCCTCCCATTCGTCAGCCCTAGTTCTCTCGTATTACTGTATCAAGTAGAGAGCTGGGAAGCAGGGTCAACCCTATCGTTGTTACTCTTTGGAAATTTTTTACGACCCCCCCCCCTTCATGGGTGATTTGATACGACCCCCCTTGTATGTGACACTTGTGTAGAGACAGTGTTTACCATCAATATTTATTTCTACGTAAGTCATCAAAGATGAAACTTTAGCAAAATCCACGACAGATATTCATCGCTGCTTCCAAACACGAAAAAATGAGATGCATTCAAAGATATCCGTGTACTCCAAAGGGTTACCAAACTAGGAGATGAAATAAACTGAACCAGTGACCGGAATATTGACAATATTACCTGATAAAAACTTATGAGAAGTCAGAAAAAATTATCGCTCCAATTGAAATACTGAAATCCTTCACGTTCTTCAATTGCAACACAATTTTTACACCCCCCCTCTTTCTAAGGCTATAACTTCCTTCATATTCGAGCTTCTGCGCCGAAGTGATTTGATTTGGAAAATTCAAATTATTCTCTCTCCAACCATGGGTAAAAATTCTTCGAATTACTTTTTTCTGTGCAAAGGCGACTTTTTGACCTTCAAACGATCATAACTTCCTTAAAAGTCATTCATTTGGGAAGCTGAACACGGTATAATAAACTACAGGATTCAAGCTTTCTAACGAGCACCCAAGCGTTCCTGAAAGATCAGCAGTTCAAAAATTAGTCCCGTTGTTACTTTTTATTTTGAAGGG